>BPTQ01000006.1:105052989-105267685 GCA_019973895.1 Chrysanthemum seticuspe
GGGGTCAAAGGAACTTCCTTTTCGTCGAGCAAGTTTTTCAACACCCTAGGCAGTGAACCTAATCGTTGTAGTGTAGTATTAGGGTAAGCCACGGGAATTGATATCGTTCTCTAGGGGAATAGGAATGCTAGTGAGAAGTTACTACGCTAAGGTTGGGGTTGAGGAAGATTATTTTTTATCTTTTTATGTTTTTTTTAGGAAATGTAAAGGTACGAATCTCGGGGTCTGGATTTGGGGGTTGGTATTTCTACCGATTACTTCTACTTATCTAATTATCTAAACTAAGGTGTATGTAGTCTATGTCTATTGTTGTGTGCTAGTATGATGATTAAAAAATGTATTTTCTTAGGCTTTATTACTCCCTAGTTATCTCCTATTGATGGTTGAATTGTCACTTCCTTATTCTTAATCGCGTTGTGTTTCTAAGGTCGTAGGGTATGCGTTTATCCCTAACCCTTTGAAGCTACCAAAGGTTAATGACTACAAAATCTCTAGGATTTATAAACTTTAACTCTAAGGTATTCTTTGGATGTATAGCTGTTAGGAATTAGAAAATTCAGTCGTTAAAGAGTCGGTCACCTCAAGTATATGTATTCGTTAGAAAGCTCGTAGTCGTAGTCTAGTTATATTATTAAGTTATTTGTCTTGTAACACCATGGAGGACGGACGGGTCTTTACCCACTCTATGCCTAATCCACAGCCCGTAGGTGGCGTTTGTTTGTAAGAAACTATAAACACCCTCTACCTCCCAAGGTAGAGGGTTGGAGCTTCAATACCATTTTTCTTTGTTTCACATAGTTCCCAACTCTCTTCCCTTTCTCTCTCTAGAACTTTCTCTCTCTAAAATACTTGAACACCCCACTTTGATTATGGTTTAGTGTGATTGTGAAATCCTATATCTTACAATTGGTATCAAGAGCCATGGTCTGATCACTCATCTTTCATGCTCTTTGTTTTGGTGGATTTCATAAGGTTTTTGGGGTATTAAGTGTTTAGAAGAGTTTGATTCATTTGAACAAGTTCTAGTGTTAAAGTTTGAATTTTGCTTGTACTTTTGTGTTTAGGATCATCATATGTATTTATGTTTTGAATTGGAAGGCTTAAATCATTGTGATTTGGTTGTTTTTTATTGATAAAGTGGTTATATTTGAACTTTGTTCAAAGCGAGTTGAGTCTCGGATACACATTTCTCCGAAGCGAGTTGCTTTGTTACTGGATGCGAGTTGTTGTATGCGACTTGGCTACTTAGCGAGTTAAGCTTTTAAGCGACTTGGTGGTTAAGCGAGTTGTGTCTATTTGCGACTTGCTATTAAGAGAGTTGATTCCTAAAGCGACTTGCTTCTTTAAGCGATTTGATTGTGTTGCGAGTTGATACTAAAGCGAGTTGGCTATTTAGCGACTTGTTTCATTAAGCGAGTTGATTGTGATTGCGAGTTGATACTAATGCGACTTGGCTATTTATCGAGTTGATTCCTTAAGCGACTTGTTCCTTTGAGCGAGTTGGTTGTTTAGCGAGTTGATTACTAAGCGAGTTGAGTGTTTTGCTACTTGTCTATCTAGACTTGTTACTTCTTCGTGATACATTCTTACGGTTGTTCTTTTGGTTTAGTAATATCCCGTGAAAGAATCAATTTCCCGGTTTAATCAAAGAATAGTAAAATCCCGTAGAACTTGTTATCATGGCAAACATTGTTCCTACTATTGTTTCTTCCGTAGCTGAGGACGTTCAAGCAGCAGGGTCAGATACTCGTCCACCTATGCTTGACAGAACTGATTATGATTCTTGGGCACAACGAATCCGATTGTACTGTTTGGGAAAAGAAAACGGAGTCAACATTCTCAAGTCAATCGATGAAGGACCTTATCAGATTGAGACTACTAGAGACTTGATTGATACAGCTGCAGATGGAACAATGATCTATGGAATAGACAGACCAAAGAGGTATGATGAGCTCACTGATAAGGAGAAAAAGAGATTCGATGCAGATATCAGGGCTTCTAACATTATACTTCAAGGTCTTCCAAAAGACATCTACAAGCTTATCAATCACAACACTGAAGCAAAGGCTGTATGGGATAATGTCAAGATGCTTCTTTATGGTTCTGAATTAACTATGGAAGACAGAGAATCACAACTCTATGATGAATTTGAGCACTTCAAGATGAAACTAGAAGAGAGTGTCTATGAGTATTACGTGAGATTCCACAAGCTTGTTAATGACATGAGGAACATCAGAATGACTATGCCAAACATTCAGCTGAACTCAAAGTTTGTGAACAACATGAATCCCGAATGGCACAAGTTTGTCCCCTCTGTGAAACTAACCAAAGGATTGAAGAATACAAACTATGAGCAACTCTATGCTTTCCTTCTTCAGAATGAGAGACATGCTATGTTTGAAAAAAGGATTCTTGATCAGTTCAAAACCAACCAGGGAGAGATAAGCTCATCAAATGATTCAACTGCCTTCTACCCAAACATTGGAATTACCACCAAAGCATCTCAAGTTATACCCATGGGTAATGGTAATCACAAACTCATTCCCGATCCAATGTTCAAACAAGCTGATGCTGATGCACACGTGGGAAACTTCATTAATCAACTGGCTCTCATGATCAGTCAAAACATGAACTCTCTCCCACACACCAACAACAACCTCAGAACAGCATCCAATCCACACAATCAAGCCATTGTCAGAGATGGGAAGGTTATGGTACAACCAGTTCAAGAAAGGCAGTATGAACAAGGGAGAGGTGGAGCTGGTAGAGGATATGTGGCAAATCAGAATAGGGGAAGGAATTGAAATCAAGGACAAGCAAAGCCGATCAAATGCTACAACTGTGGCGGTGAGGGACACATTGCAAGGAACTGCACATCTCTAAAACGTCCTCAGAATGCTGAGTACTTCAGGGATAAGATGTTGCCTGTTCAAGCTCAGGATAATGGAGCTGCTCTGGATGAAGAGGAGTTATTGTTTCTTGCTGAAGGGAATGCCAAGACTTATGATGCTGATGTTGATGAACAGCCAATTCAGGAGATGAGTCATAATCATCAGAATGCCTTCCAAGTCGCTGACTGTGATGCATACGACTCTGACGTCGATGATGAACCTACGGCACAAACAATTTTCATGGTTAGCATTTCTCCAATGGTCTCTCCTAAGGTCCCCTCACCACAGCAAGCTAGTCCATCCAAAGAATCAATCATTTATGAGGTATTAAAACTATATGATGATGTTGATGAGCGAAAGATGCATAATGAAGTACAAACTCTTGAGACTTATGAATCAGATATTGATTATGAGGGTAATAGCAATATTGTCCCATATGATGAATATGTGAAGCAAAATGAAAGTGAGGTTGTACCAAGTAATGCATTTTCCGCAGTCAATAATGACTATGTTTTTAATGAACATACTGCATGTGCCCCTGATGATTCTGTTGTCTCTGAACTTAATGCCTATAAAGAACGTGTTGCTATTTATGAACAACGTGCTAAATTTGAGTTGACCACACGTGAGCAGGAAATGGATGTCCAAATGCGTACAATTATTAGAAAAAGTAACTTTAGAGAAGAAGTATTAAAACAAGAGTTAAACTCCTTACAAGAAAAGCTCTCTAAAACTGTTAAGCAAAAGAAAGAACTTCAAGATAATGTTAAAGTGCTTAAACAGGAATTTCATGCTAAGGAATCAAAACTTTTGAATGAGTTTTCTAATCTAAAAACTTTGAAAAACAAACTTGAAAACAAGTTGTACGTACAAGGAAATACCATTCAGACTGCTCACTTGATCACTAAGCATAGAGTTTTAAGCGATAAGCATAGCGTTCCCATTATTAATAAACCCAACCCTGAGTACGGTAAGATTGCAAAGGCTGTTCAAAATATAATATATGATGGCAATGAGATTCTTAAACCTAGACAAACACCTAGTTGCATTGTGTGCACTGAGGAAAATAGAAAATTAGATGATGCATCTAGGGAGAAAATGGATAAGAAGCTTAACGATCCTGAGAGCAAAAAGCAAAACATAATAGTTAAACCCCATGATTACAAAAAGGAAAATTGGATTTCCTTAAACAAGTTTAAGCCTCAAACTTTGTTAACACCTGAACAACTGTTTTTGAAAAAGGACTTAGATAAGCAAAAAGCTAAAAATATTGTTGAAACAAACCCTCCCCTTAGAAGAATGCCTGCAGCGACTGTGTATCCTCCCAATACACCAATGCATTTAGTTCCTAGAACTATTACCACTAAGATCAAGATCTTAATCAGTCAATATGTGATTTTTCAACTATTTGTCGATTTTGAGAAAACCTGTAAGAAAAGGATCACACCCACTGGGATAACTGAAGGGGAAAGGGGCTTTGAACAAACAAAAGAATGTTATTTAACTGAAGTCATGCCTTTCTTTAAACAATTAAAAGATCAATTTGAGAGTCTTAAAAAAGGGATGGATACATATATTATAGGGATGGAAAAAGAATTTGATGCAATGATAATTGAAGTTAGTGACTATGAGCGGGCATTAAAATATAATGAAATTGAGAGGAAGAACTTGCATACCTTAAATGAGAATCTGATTTCTGAATGTATCTCTCAAGATGTGTTTTATACTGCTACTAATTGCTCTATTACTGCTTCTCAATTTCATGAATTATCTGTTGCGTTGAAAGTCTCCCATGATCGTGTCATTGAGCTTGAAATAAAAAACTCTAAACTTAGTGATAAAATTGAACAGGATGATCACGATAATTTGGTAAAACATTTTTCTAAGTTAGAAGTTGAACATTTTGATTTGCAACTAAAATATCAACATCTTAAAGAAAATGTTAAAACCTCAAACAACAAGATATCCTCGGATGTTCCAGAGTTTGATGCAGTCTTTGAACTAAACAAACGTGACGAACAGATTCAAGCTCACTGTAACACGATCAGAAAGTTGAAAGCCCAAATCTCTCAATTAAAAGGTGATAAGAACAATATGACTGGCTCCCAAATGCCTAATCCTTTAGATTCTCGGAATTCTCAAAATTTTCATCTTTAAAACTTGGTTAATGCCTTACAAAAGGAAAATGAGAGTTTTCTAGAAGAAAATGAAAAGGTTAAACATCATTTCAATGAGTTATTTGAGTCAATTAAAGTCACTCGTAACAAAAATAACGAAAAAATAACCTCGTTGCAAAAGGAAATTGAGAATCTTAAGAGTCAGGTAAAAGGGAAAATGCCAATGACCAATGGGGAGAATGGTGCTTCAAAGGTGCATGTTTGTAATAAATATGATTTGTCTGTGAAATATGTTCCTCCTCATCTTAGGAATAACAAACTTGCGATTCAAACATATTTCTCATACCTTAAGGACAGCCTAGAATGTCTCCGTGAGATTGTAGAAGAGGATAAGTTAGAGAAACTAGATGATAATGCAATTGGCCATGCATGCTTATATGCCAAACGATCTCAAGAACTTCTAGAATGCTTAATTACAATATGCCCTAAAACCTTAGGTGAGCAAGTCAATCCCTTGATACCTTGTTCTATGCCTAGTGCCAAGCATGCAAGTCATTCAATACCCAATATTATGAATGTGAACCTTAGTGTGCCTTCAAGTAGTTCAGACTCCAGATCTGTTAGTGCTAAGAATGCGAACTCGAGTGTGCCCTCTAGGAGTTCAAAACCTAGCACTTCTAGTATTAAGAAAGTGAACTTTAATGTGCCTTCAAACAGTTCAGATCCCAGCACATCTAAACAGGAAATGCATAAAGTAGCAAAACCAACTAATGTTCCCATTCCCTCTACAGGAGTAATCAGTGACATTAAAGCAAGCAGGTCAAAGTCTCAAGACAATACAAGGAATGATAGGACCTCACAAGCTAAAAATGTGCATTGGAAGAGAGTAGAAGATCACCCTAGGAACACTAAGTTTGAGTTAAATAAAACGAATCGTGTTGATTCTAGTATTAGCTATAAGCGTACTGTAATTAATTCGAATTCTGCTGCTACTTTTGGAAAAACTTGTAATGATGATTGTGTAGTTTCGGTTACTAATCCTGAGTGTGGTATGAATGATTTGTCTAATGCTATCGAATGCCCAGTTAAAACTATTAATATTAAGAATCAAGCTAAGAAGGCTAAAAGGCAAAAGCGAAACAAAGTTAGAAAATAGTGGAAACCCACAGGAAGAACATTTAGTAAGATATGTTATCAATGGATACCTGTTGGTCATAAGGCTAATCAGTTCTGTCCTCAATCTGCTAGGACAATGCCCACTAGAAAATGGATGCCTACTGGTAGAAATATTCCTTTAAGAAGTGAACATACTTTGAATAGGTCAAATACGGACACTAGCACTGCATCTATTCCTAATGATTCCATTGCTTCTACTTCTGATATGAATGTTTCTATTTTTGATGTGGGTGTTCCAATCACTATTACTAACCAAATGGAACCCATTCTTGCATGGGGATCCCAATTATCCAGTTATCCATTCTTGTCTGTGTTCAACTGCAGATCGTTCAAATCGTTCTGTGGTACCTGGACTCAGGCTGTTCCAAGCATATAACTGGAGACCGGTCGCGGCTCATGAACTTCGTGAGCAAATTCATCGGGACAGTTAGATTCGGGAACGATCATTTCGGTGCAATTATGGGTTATGGAGATTATGTTGTTGGTAATAGTGTTATCTCCAGGGTATATTATGTGGAAGGTCTTGGTCATAACCTGTTTGTTGGTCAATTCAGTGACTCTGATCTAGAAGTAGCCTTCAGAAAACATACTTGTTTCGTTAGAGAACTTGATGGTAAGGAAATTTTAAGAGGAACACGTGGTTCAAATCTATACACCATCTCTATCGAAGATATGATGAAGTCTTCTCCAATTTGCTTGTTGTCAAAGGCTTCAAAAACAAAGTCATGGTTATGGCATCGTCGTCTCAATCACTTGAACTTCGGCACCATCAATGATCTCTCCAGAAAGGACTTAGTGGTAGGTTTACCTAGATGAAATATGAAAAGGATCATCTTTGTTCAGCATGCCAATGGGGAAAAAGCAAGAAGTATGCCCATAAACCCAAACCTACAAACTCAATTACAGAAGTTCTTCATACAATTCACATGGATTTATGTGGACCAATGAGAGTGCAGAATATCTTTGGGAAGAAATATGTGCTAGTTGTGGTTGATGATTACTCTAGATTCACCTGGGTCAAGTTCTTAAGGACAAAGTATGAAACTCCAGATATCATCATCAAACTCATCAAATAGCTGCAGGTTCGACTTAACAAAACAGTCAGAATTATCCGAACAGACAATGGAGCTGAGTTTGTTAACAGACAACTTAGTGAGTTTTATGAAAGTATTGGAATCAGCCATCAAAGAAGTGTTCCACGAACTCCTCAACAGAACAGTGTAGTTGAAAGACGAAATCGAACTCTTGTGGAAGCCGCAAGAACAATGTTGATTTACTCAAAGTTTCCAATGTTTCTTTGGGCTGAAGCCATTGCCACTGCATGCTACATACAAAATCGATCCCTGATTCACACTGTTCATGGAAAAACTCCATATGAACTTGTCCACAACAGAAAACCTAATCTCTCATTCCTTCGTGTGTTTGGTGCATTGTGTTATCCAACTAATGAGGGCCAAGACTTAGGCAAACTTAAAGCTAAAGCGGACATTGGAGTATTTGTAGGGTATGCACCAAACAAAAAGGGATACCGAATCTACAACAAAAGAACCCGAAATATCATGGAAACGATTCACGTTACGTTTGATGAGCTGACTGGTCAAATGGATCCTGGACAATCCTGTTCTGGACCCGCACTACAAAACAGTCCCATTGGTTCATCCCGTGTACCAAATCCCTCTCCAGCAGCTCCATATGTACCTCCATCAGAAGATGATTTAAGGAAATTGTTTGATCCAATGTTCGATGAACACTATGAACCAAATGCTAATGAAATGTCAAATCCATCAACATAGGCTTCTCCTATTCTTGTAAATGAAGTCAATCCTTTAGTCTCAATATCATTAAGTCAAGAAGCGCCTGCTGCTGATCACTCTGTCTCATCAACAAATCATCAATCATCGAGTGTATATCATGGAAATGTTTCTGGTATCAATGATGAAGTTAATCCCTTTGCTACTCCTGAAGATGCTCCGTTTGAAAATATATTTGCTCCTGAATCATCATCAGAACCATCTACATCAGGAGAAATCGACTCAGCTACTTCAGTTCCTCAACAACAACCACATGAACACCTTAGGAAATGGACTCATGATCATCCATTGGACAACATCATTGGAAACCCCTCTCGTCCAGTATCAACACGAAAACAACTTGCAACCGATGCCTTATGGTGCCTCTTCAACTCCGTACTCTCTAAGGTCGAACCAAAAGATGTTAAAAATGCTATGAATGAAGACAGCTGGTTCAATGCCATGCAAGAAGAAATTCATGAGTTTGATCGACTTAATGTATGGGAATTAGTACCTGCTCCAGATTGTGCTATGATCATTGCTCTAAAGTGGATCTTCAAAGTGAAGCTTGATGAGCATGGCGATGTATTAAAGAATAAGGCTAGATTGGTTGCAAAAGGATACCGTCAGGAGGAGGGTATTGACTTTGAAGAATCATTTGCTCCTGTTGCTCACATCGAGGCAATCAGAATCTTCTTGGCTAATGCTTCAAGTAAGAACATGGTAGTCTATCAGATGGATGTAAAGACGACATTTCTGAACGGAGATCTTAAAGAAGTCATCTACGTCAGCCAACCTGAAGGCTTTTTGAATCCAAAGCATCCTACTCACGTTTATCGTTTAAAGAAGGCTCTTTACGGTTTAAAGCAAGATCCAAGGGCATGGTATGATACGCTATCAAAGTTTCTTCTATATACTGGATTCAGCAAAGGAGCAGTTGATCCAACATTGTTCACCAGGAAGTCAGGCAAACATTTAATTCACGTTCAAATTTATGTTGATGATATCATCTTTGCCTCGACTGACGCCAATGAGTGTGACCGTTTTTCAATTGAAATGGGTTCTAAATTTCAAATGTCAATGATGGGAAAAATGTCATTTTTCTTGGGATTACAAATTTCACAAAGTCCCGGAGGCATTTTTATAAATCAATCTAAATATGCAAATGAGATTTTAAAGAAATTTGGATTTGATTCTAGTGACCCTGTTGACACTCCCATGATTGAGCGTACTAAACTGGATGAGGACCACTCAGGGATCATGGTAGACCAAACGAAATATCGTAGCATGATCGGATCCCTGATGTACCTCACAGCCAGTAGACCTGATATTCTGTTCGCTGTATGCATGTGTGCTAGATACCAGGCTAAGCCTACCAAAAAGCACCTTGAAGTGGTTAAACGGGTCTTTCGGTACCTCCAAGGAACCATCAACATGGGACTTTGGTACCCGAAGGACACCGGTATGTCACTAACAGCATAATGCAGATGCAGATCATGCAGGGTGTCAAGATACTCGTCGAAGTACATCTGGAGGTGCTCAGTTTTTGGGTGATAAGCTTGTGAGCTAATCGTCAAAGAAGCAAATGAGTACCTCTATTTCCTCTACAGAGGCTGAATACATAGCCATGTCATCATGTTGTGCTCAAATCCTTTGGATGAGATCTCAATTAACTGACTATGGCTTTGAATTCAACAAAATCCCTCTGTACTGTGATAATAAAAGTGCTATTGCTCTCTCATGCAACAATGTTCAGCACTCAAGAGCTAAGCATATCGACATTCGACATCATTTCATGAGGGAACAAGTGGTAAAAGGTGTGGTGGAACTCTACTTTGTGAGAACTGAATACCAATTAGCAGACATCTTCACCAAAGCTCTTCCTCGAGAACGTTTTGAGTTTATCCTTCCACGTCTTGGTCTAAAGAGTTTACAACCGGAAACACTCAAGCGTCTTCAAGAGGAAGACGAGGAGTAAAGGTCTTTCTTCATCTATCTCCTTGTATATATTTATTCAAAAAGCAAAATACAAAATTTGAAAAACCCACAAAAGAAAATATAAAAATATAAAATTCCCAAAAATCCATAAAAATGAGAAAATCTTGAAAAATTCCAAAAATTATTGTTATTTTGTCATGTTTTACCTTATTCGATATCATCTACGAACTTTGTGTTGACATTCAAAGAATGTCACGGGTTTTTAGATGATCTTCGAATGCACATAGTTTTTGTTCATTAAAAAAAAAAAAAAAAAAAAAAAAAAAAAATGAGGCGGAGAAAAATGGTGGTTTATTGTCATTTCAGGCAGTATCCCGTTTTCAAAAAAAGAACAGAGCCATGCTATATCTTGTTTTTCAAATCTCATGCTCTGATTCTATAAAAACAATTTCTTACTATCTAATGAAAACTAATTGCTTTGAAAAATTACTCGGAATCTATTTTTGAAAATCATCAGTACTTAACGTTTGTCAAAAATATCTATCTCTCAATCAACAACTTATGTCATTGATTGAGGGGGAGAATGATTTTTCAATTAAATTAAAAAGTGTATTTTTCAAACAATGGTACCAGACCGTGGTTATTATTAAGTTTTCAAAAGATATTCAAGCATGTTTAATCCTTGGAGTCTAAAGTCTCAAAATTCGATCCTTATCAGTGAAAACGTCTTTCATAATCATGTCACTATTCTCCTTAAAAGCTTTCAAAATCAATTTAAATCTACAGAGATCACAATTCTCAAATGATTTGATAATTGTGATCGGGGGAGAATTTGTGATTTAAATTGGATTTAAACTGATAATTCGATAAATGGTTTTATTAGGATGTACAAGTTATCCTCCCCGCATGTGACAAACGATTTCAAATTTTCCATGCACATGTTGAGGGGGAGCATCTACTTTAAACCTTAAATTATTGAAACGTGATTGAATTGTGTCTATGTGCAGGTTCCTTCTAATATGTGCAAAACCCTTTCAAACTTCGAGGCACATAATGAGGGGGAGCAAACCTTTGAAAACCTCATCCTTCCTCAAAATGTTATCTACTCAAATTGATTGGGAAGTGATGATGATCATTTTAGAAAATGTTAATCAAAAGATTGGACCTTTCATTCTTAATCTAACAAATTCCAAGATCTCTTGCCTCCATGTGCTAAACAATTTCTGAATTATATGCATATGTTGAGGGGGAGCATTTCTAAAATATCAAAACAATTAAGATACAAAATGCTTTGATTTTATATCACAAGTATCTTGATTGATTTTTCAAATGGTTTTCAATTGGTTTCAAGGCGGAAGAACTGTACCAAAAGACCGACCAACTTTACTTTATGCATGGTGATAAAAGGATGTTAAGGTTAGGTTGAGGTCCTATGATCCGCCAGAACCGGAGGGATCTACCCAGGGACAATCCACTAGTTAGTGTAGAAGTCCTTAGGTATGATGATAAAAGGAGAAAAATGAGATATGGGAAGAGTGCGGACTGAGACATAGCTAGTACTGGAATAAACCCAACAAGGTTCTAGTTATGAAGTCTCGGTAAGCACTAAAGGGGTTGAAGAATGAAAAAGAATTGAATGAGAAAAGGGTGAAAAAAATAGCCCTCCATTTATTCAACCATAGGGCAGAAACCGGGTTCAATTCATATGCTACTGATGGTAACATCGGTATTGAAGACAAGTCGTCATGGACCCAGTGACGCACTGCACTACAACTTCCCAAACCACTCAAGTTCCTCTTAAAAGGACTTGTTTCATTCTCACGGGCAACCGACATTATCTATCGACTCTCTCTTAGAGATTGTTGATATTGAAGAAGGAGACCCTCTCTCTAGTCTCCGAAATAGGAACCAAATATGCACAAATTGAGTCTAGAGCCACGAGATCATCAATAAATCTCATTAGGACACTTTCAATGAAGACTCTCTGTTTCACACAATGTGGAAAGAGAGATTATATCCTGAGTCCTACGCATTATCCTTGTGGTATTGCCAGAACATCCGAGTGATATGTAAACATATTCACAATGAAGATGGAAAGCCTTCTGGAGCCAGCATCAAACAAGCTCCTGGTAGGTGGCATGTGAGATCTATTCAATAGATCAATCATGTGACAACTGAACAGAAACAATGGGGCGATTCAATATTTTGAATCAATCCTGGTTCAGGTTATGGATTGACGGATACCTTTGAAAAAACCAGTCACTGTGCTTAAAAAACCCTTTTTATTAGCACATCGACCGTGTACGAATATTTCAAATCAAAAGGTGTTTATGATTGATAATTGATCTTCATTAAAACCTTCGTGGTATTGCAAAAACAATTTCTATTGAGTAGTACACGATTGTTTTTCAAAACTCTTTTCATCAATCAGTGAATCATAGTTCGCTGGTTCACTCACTCCGTGTTGTCTTCTTTGAGACGTTCCGGTTTGAGAACAGCTAGAGCAGCTGCGAAACCCTGTCAAGGAAATTCTTTGGAATTATACCTGATCACAGGCAGTACGTGTACTGATCAACGGGGAACCGTGGGCCGTGTACCTCAATTCAACAAAAGTGATCAAAGACACTTTCGTGCACTTTATTGCTAACTGTTGTATGTAGGTACGCCCGACGTTTGCAGCTGATCAGAATGAAGCGGTCAATCCATAAGCCGCATGCTCACTCAACACATTCATCTCGAAAGAAATCATGATTAGTGCATCAATGACTCTGATATTTTCACTCCATGCTTCTGCTACGCTGCTGCCAATATCATGAATCAATAAATTCTTCCGCTACTCTGATGAGAATACATCATGATCCAGAATGTGAGCATGCCGGTCCAAAAGTCACAACACCACAATGAAAGAGTCAAAGATTTATGTTAGCTGATGATCTCAACGCTGGCTCAAAACTCATCATCATGTGGATCAGTTAAAGACCTCCACTTGAATTATCCAAACATGCAAAACATGAAGAATCAAAGACTATGAGCTACTGAGCAAAGGACTTAATCAAGAATCCTTGAGCAATCTAATGTAATATCTGTTTGTATTCATTGTAAATTGAGGTGACCTCCCTTAGGGGGAGATTGTTAGGAATTAGAAAATTCAGTCGTTAAAGAGTCGGTCACCTCAAGTATATGTATTCGTTAGAAAGCTCGTAGTCGTAGTCTAGTTATATTATTAAGTTATTTGTCTTGTAACACCGTGGAGGACGGACGGGTCTTTACCCACTCTATGCCTGATCCACAGCCCGTAGGTGACGTTTGTTTGTAAGAAACTATAAATACCCTCTACCTCCCAAGGTAGAGGGTTGGAGCTTCAATACCATTTTTCTTTGTTTCACATAGTTCCCAACTCTCTTCCCTTTCTCTCTCTAGAACTTTCTCTCTCTAAACTACTTGAAAGCCCCACTTTGATTATGGTTTAGTGTGATTGTGAAATCCTATATCTTACAATAGCCTACAATTACTCTAGGTGATTATAAACTAAGGTTCAACAAAGATTAATCAAGCATTATTAGCACAACGAATGACCTATCGCAATACTAGGTCAATCACAATTAAGATAAGAGACAACCAATCAATATTCAATAACTAAGTTTCATATTACCTAAGCAAACACACAAGTAAATTAGCTGGACATGGGGAACATGCAAGCATACACACAATCAATGGAAGACATAATTGAATTAATGAAGTAAAACACTTATCTTGATGTAAGATAGGGTATGGAACCCTAAAATACTGTACAAGACAGCCTTGGTTAGATTTAGGTTTTTACTCCAAAAGACTACCCACTGAAAACTGAAAAATTCAGATTCTATATATAAGATTACAAATGCGACGACGTCACCCTTTAATTTGTCTTGGCCACGTTATGCACTTATTAGGGTTTCATCTTGGCCACGTTAGCATTGCGACGACGTCACCTTATGCTTGTGACGCCGTCCTCTTCAGTCTCTGACGTCGTCTGGATCAAATCTAGGCCGTCTGAGATGCGACGCCCTACTCTTTTAAAACCTGAAGCCGTCACTTGTAAATGAGCAATTTGGCTACTGAGTCGTCACAAAACTTGTCCGACGGCGTCTCTAGTAGAACCTGACGCCGTCCCCTTTATTTCCAGTAGCCTGAGTGTCTCGATTCTTGACTTTGGCCATTTTCTTCGTATATTCGTGCCTTTTCGTCCGAATAAGTGTCATTCCAGCATTTTGCCTTCAAGATACCTAAAAAGTGAAAAGGAACGATATTAAGTAATAACGGATATAAAAGTGATCAAATAAGTGTTTAAACGACCCCTCGAAAAGGTATATTTTAAAACCTTATCAAAATCTTAGCCAACTATACACTAAAAATCCTTTTGGGAACTGAATTTACAAATATATGTGCATACTAGAACAATCATGTTTTACCATTCAAGACGAGACCGAAGATGTAAAGGTAGAACTCAAAGAAACTATGAATACATCTTGGTCTTCCATGTAAACAAACACATCCATACCAGTACATGTCTCGTATTAAACCTACATTAGCTAATTTTCTCAAAACTTAAGTCACAATATTCAGTAAATCCTCCTAACAAAGTACCTACATTTACAATCAGACACCTTTAAATATCACTGGTGATACTACACATATGATACATAGCAAATTAAAACAGCTATCAGACGTAGAAATATCATTCCAATGTATTTAAAAGCCAAAATTCAACTAACAACATAATTAATAAGCAAAATTACTAGAGAGGATAACAAGATTATCAAATATTTTTCACTCACACATTTCATCAAACACTTGGTGTGCATTCATGTATATAAAGCTTTCTAATCAATGCTTGTACCTAATAACCTTAACTAACTCCAAATTCTTAAATCAATTCATCCATAACAACCTCATCATCAAAACACATATTCAGCAGGTTGATTAAGATAAAAAGAAACCATTACTGATTATTGATGATTGTGGCCTGAAGATTGTGACGAGGTTATGATCGGAATAATATGGAAGATTGTGACATGGCGATGATTGTGACATGGTGATTGTGTAAAAATGATAGAAGAGAAGATGAGAGCAGGGAAGCGGTTGGGAGAAAACATACACAAAGTGTGTATTAAAAATGAGGGGAGTGAGAAAGAAAAAAAACTTTATATAGTTGGTGAAAAACTAGGTTTAAAAGGTTAAATCTTAGGTTAATCTCCACCATTAGATCAAACTAGATGGATGGTGAGGATTTGTTCCTTGGTAAGCACCAAAATAAGAGTAAACAAAAGAAAATTTCTCTACAAATATATATTAGCTTTTTACTATTATTCATTGAAAAACAAATACACCAAAATTATAATCACAATTTGTGCTTCACAACACTTTAGTTGTTAAATGCACATCAAGATCATATACAATATCGTGGGAATTGCATATATATACTAAAACTTGAATATTTGAATATTTTCTCAAAATACAAATTTTCAATGCGTAAGGTACAATGATGTTTAATAAACCACCTAGATAGAAAAATCCAAATAATATGAATTAGTTGGAACAATATACAATTACTTATAGCTAATAATGTTCTTTAATTTCCAATCCGGTAAAGTTCTAACTTGCGATATTCTAGGAAAAGATTAATATTTGGATAAAATTTTGAAGGTGTAAGTTACAATCTCACAATTTCACATGGCAATTTAAGTAGAAAATTTTATTGGGTCAATCGTCTTGCTGATATAAACTTTATCTTAGACTAAAGAGAGTGGTCACTACCCCATTACCATCCACATCAGCGCCACCTCAGTTTTTTCTCTCCTCTCACTTCCCTTCACTCCCTCCTATCTTTCATAGTTTTGGTCACATTCCCTCACCTTTTATTAATATACCCACTTTTATACAAATATAACCCCACTAAATACTCTACACAAACTCACAAACCAAATAAATAAAATAAAGCTTGCGCGGAAACTGAATGGCAAGACAGTCACATTTGTTGCTTGGTTTGAGCGTGACATGTGGTTTCTGTTTGGTCTTCGCGCATGATGTATGGCCTCGCCGGGTGGAAGACACGCCCACTTCGATTAGCCTTAGGTCAATCTTGAAGCAAGTGTTAATGGTTGTTTACTTTTCTCTTAGTGGAGAGAAAAGTGAGCCTAAAATCTTTACTCTTTCTTAATTGAGAGACTCATTAAAACCACACTTTTTCGTATAAGAGGCTAATTAAGAGCTTCATATATACAGTAATACTTAATTTACTAAACACGTAGTGTTGTTGCCACTTACTAAGAACTAGTTAATACTAGTACCTAAGTACTATGTCTAAGATAGAGAAGGATTGTCTCAAGTTATTTTTATAACTTGAGTCAAGTTAAGGGGATGCAAGCCATTGGATCAAATCCAATGACACACACATCCAACTTCACTCAAGTTATAAAAACAGCTTGAGAGAATCTTTCTCCGTCTAAGATATGAGTTTACTATAATAGCTTATGTGAATGAACTATTTAAAACAAACAAATGTAATTTTTAATGTTAAACTCTTTATCGATTATAAATCAAATAATTCTATCAAAGTGTTTGTGGAATAACACTTGGGACTGAATGACAAGTATGTGTGTATGATCCCTCCTTATTAAACTCAAACAAGAACTTTAATTATTGTTTGAGTAAGAACTATATATGTTAACCATACATATTATACATTTCCCTTATGAGAGAGCTCATCACCATATTAAATCCACGCTTTAGTTTGACCTATGCCGATTTGCCAAAGAAAAATTATTAAAGATGAACAACGTAGGCATGACATTTCTATACTTAGTATAATAACTTACATTCTCCACGGCCTCCGCATATTGGTCAACATAGTGACCAAGTTTTTTATCCAAAGCTTTCTTAAGGAATGTGTGACTCTACACCTATCTATACTACGAATAATAGAAAAACAGTCAAACTTGAAAAGTTGAAAAATTGAATTATTCAAATCGGTCAAAGGAGAGAGAAAAAAACACACGAATAAACATACGATGCATAGTCTCTGACCTAAACACACCACATATCTCTCTCACTAAACCAACAACAGCCGCCGCCGCCGGTCCAAGAACGTCTTAAACACACACATACACTCTCTCTGCAATCAAAATCAGTGACACCTACCAACTAAATTCCGGTGACTGTTTTTTGCAGCTTGATAGTTTTTGAGCAGGGGGTTAATAACTCAAGGTGCGTTTTTTTTTTTTTTTTTTTTTTTTTTTTTTTTTTTTGTGTGTGTGTGTGTAGTGAGATTCTTTTATCATTTATGTTATTCACAACATGTCTAATTTTGTAGGCCGCATTTTTTATGATTGTGCCCTATTTACCGGTGGGTGAGGTTGCCTTCAAGGATATTGAGGTTTTTCTCAATGAGACGCAGAGACATTTTTTAGTTATGGTATGTTATTCTATACATCTCTGATATCAAATTTCTCTCAGTTTATTTGTTGTTACTATGATTGTTACAAGTTTTGATGCGGCAATTTGGAGGATGCCCATAAAGTGTTCGATTAAATGCTACGGTGGGATGAAATTGTATCTACGGTTGTGACGAGGCCATAACCACATAATTAGGTAAACCACGTGTTTATAATGACAATTTTGTTAGTTGACCATTTTAAATGGTGTTTGGATTGCTTATATGCCTATTGTGTATACTAAAAGGAAATAAGCACTTTTAATGAGATAAAATGTTTTTCTAATAAGGAGACCGAAGTTACTAATTCTAAAAGGATGGTTAAGAATGATTAAGTGATAAGTGTGCTTTGACATAGCGGACGATTAGTTTCAGTATTTATATGTAGGAATAGTGATTAATGAGGTTATTTGAATTGCTTTTTATTTGAGTCAAATGCATAAAAAGTACAAATGATTTATTACCTTGAAGAAAAGTGCAGCGCTATTGTATGCGCTAAACCCTTAATCAACTTATTATAAAGTTTTTCTTAACTAAGATTAAAAAAACAGTGGTAAGCTTGGCCTTAATCAACTTATTATAGGTCATTTGGGATTAGGAGAGGATAAGGATGAACGGGGCTACATCTTTCATCTAATGCTCCAAGTTTGAGTTAGTGCTGAGTTATGTATAGTTGCTAAACAGGTCACTGCAGCTACGGGGTAGAGATAATAGATATATCAGATGCTTGCCTATGTACGGGTCACTGCTGCTACTGGATAATGGTATACAGACAATGGTATGCAAATGGATATGTGTATCTACAGTTACAACAATGAATTTTATGCAGAGGCAAAAGTGTTGGAGTATTTTTCTTGGATTCGGGTTTTAGGGTTAGTAATGATTATGGATTGGTTTGCACAACAAAGGTGCGTTTGATACTGTTAAACCAAAAGTTGTAGTGTCATTGGCGTAGGTGTGTCGGGGATGCTGGCGGGGTCGAGAAGATGGTATGCTTGAGGTAAATTTAGCTGAGGAAGAATTGCAATATGTGTTTTTATATGATTTTTTATTTTTTTATTTTTTTAAATTGAGGAAAAAAAAACTTGATTCTTTTTATGTATTATTTTTTTAGTGAGTTCTTATTTCTGAATCTGTATCGATCTTTCTTTGCGTCTATGCAGTTAGTGAAGGTGAAGGTTTCATAGATGTAGTGGGGCTTCCATTTATTTCAGGTATGTTTATGATAAGCTATTTAAGTGAATGGTAAACCAATAATCAGTTTGAGTCTTCCCAAAACCAGTTTTGACAAATTAGTTGCAGAGTTGTGTATTTAAACTGAGGTCATACTTAGATGGAGCAACAACAGCTTATGCGTACGCTTAGTAATAATAATGTTTAGATGGAACAAATACACTTTTATATGTATATATATATAAAGTTGCTCTTTTATGTGACCGAGATAGTGGTGCTGCATTTAGGGGTGTTATCGGGTCGGGTTGAGTCGGGTTTTGAATTTTTTAAAAGTGACCCGAAACCCGACCCGATTAAGAATCGGGTTATTGGGTTCGGGTGTGAATCGGGTCGGGTGAATCGGGTTATCGGGTAAAACATTAACATATCACATTTACTGAATAATCATATGTAAGTGATAGTGTTTAGCTTGAGTTTAAATTTATTAGTACTTAAAATAAATGGTAAGTTAAGATAATGAAAATTACATGTTGACGAAACTTGAAATGAACATACTAACTGTTGTACGTAGACATCAGTAGGGGAAAAAAGTAATGTAAGTTACATTTATCTTGGAGTGATCGTATCCTATCAGAGAGTTAGGAACAATAGTTCAAAATATTTCTATGTCATTTTGTAGCTATGAGCTTGTAGTCTTGTGTTACAAATTTTTGGGGCACATGCCGACTTTGGTATTAGGCTTTTAAAATTAAAACATAAAAAAATTTAATGTTGATTTTCGGGTCTTATCGGGTTGACCCGATAACCCGATATCATTAATTGTTCAACCCTAACCCGACCTGATAACACTATCGGGTTATCGGGTTCGGGTTAAACCAACCCGACAAGAATTTTTAGCCCGATTTAACCCTCGGGTCGGGTCAACCCGACCCTATTGACACCCCTAGCTGCATTACAGAAATTTAGTCATACTTTGGACATGGTGAACCTACACAATTTGCGAATTGCTCAGTTGCAAATGTTCAGTTGACTTGACATAATATTTTTATTTGCATTTGCTTTGGATGCATAAGTTTTTTCAGCTCTAGCTTATGTCGGTTCTTATTTGTCAAATTTCAATTTTGAACATGTCACATCCGTCTTGGACTCTATCTGCTCGTTAACTTTATGGTGTTCTTCTTTAACATTGAAATAATGACGATATTTATTTTATGCAGTAACCACTTGCAGCTGCTAAGTGCAAACAATTTCTACTACCCCCATAATGGGATCCACAAAAGGTTTGTCATGTTTCCTTTTGTTTTTATGAAGTATATGAAACATTGAAACTGTATGTGATGTTAAAGAAGTGAGCGCCAATCGTGAAGCTTAGTAAGGTTAATGGTCTATTTATTGTTTTGATTTGCAGACGAAGCAAAGAGGTGACTGAAATCTGCATGGTATTGACAAATATTCTAAAGGAAAACTTGAAATTCGAGCACAGTGAACAATTAACTTTTCTTTCATACTGATTTTGGCTATTATGATGCCCTGTAATACCCTACAAGTTATGAGATTCGTTGGTCTGTAATCAAAATTTAGTCATACTAGTAGGAGTGCCAAGCTTCTTTTGGTATCGTTCATCGTGCTGATTGGAATGGCAATGTAAGTAACATACCTTTTGATATTACCACTACAATCTGGGTGACATTTATTGGTTAATTAAATGCAAAAGTTGTTGCTCAAGTACTTTGAATGATGTATGTGGGAATATTTTCGACCATAGTTGACTTAAATTGTAGTTTGTTAATGATGAGATTAAATATACATTTTCATAAGTCCAATTTTATTGACAACGCTTAACGTTATGTACTAGGAAAAAAACATTAACATTATTGTTCTATGCATCAACACGGTGACCCCGATGCAACGTGCGGGTTCACCTGCTCGTTTATATACTACATAGAATTTGGTTATTTATATATTTCAAGTTGTTCAAGCTGGTGTTAGTGCTATGAATATGATTGTATTAAAATTTTAATATTTGAATGATGACCATGTAGCAATAATGCTAATGAACTAGAATAGCCTAAATTGCGACGATAGTAGCGACTGAGTTAGCGACTTTTATCGAAAATAGCGACGTGCTTAGCGACTTAGATAACGACTACTTTTAGAAATAGCGACAAGAATGGCGACTAGAAATAGATAAGTCGCAATTATTTAGCGATAAATAATACGAAACACTTACCACAATATCGCATATCGTTAATTGTCTGCCGCTAGGCGCGGATACTCGCCTAGTCTTAATTAAAGTATATCATGAAAAAGTAATCACGTGCATCTTTAAGCGTTACCATAGGTAATGTTGATTAAAGTAAATCTATTGTAATAGTTCCTCATAACTTATGAACATAAACATAAATCCATTGTAATAGTTCCTTATGAACATAAACTCACCTTAGCAAAATATAGATACCAAATAGCCTTTATAGTTATTGTCTTATTGAGCCATCATGCTCTCTAACAAGTGCATAATGTGTAGAGGAAATACCCATTTACCATTACTTAACCAATCGAAGAGCTTCCATCATGTGTTCTTGATAAATGATGTCACCTCTAGTAATAAGAATAAAACTTCCTGTAAAATTTTAAGTGTTACAAGTATGCAAGACAATGAAATAATGATACGAACCAAATACATGTATGTACCTCAAATAAATTAAAAAGAACACAAATGACATTAGTTATAAGTACTTACTTCCAGTACCAATAGGAACTATAAGTGCACGACATATAAGCATTGTGAACTCATGCGAACCTGCTCGATCTATGGACACGAATGCACCTCTAAAAATCTTTTTGCTGCAAATTTTGTAAATCTATTTTAGGAATAAATTTAAACTTTTGGACAAGTTTTACAGAATCAGTTTTGTATAATAAAAGATATGCAATCGTGTTTAGTTATGAAAGATTTGTTTTATTATGGATGTTCTTCTATCTCACTACTTTGAACCCTGTGCGGTTTTTAAAAGATACTACACCTCAAGTGTTAGTACAAAAAGTGTGACGGGTTGGAATATGTGTATAGGGCGTATGTTGGGCTGGGCCAACAAGCTATCGATGGGCTGAATCTGTACTAAACCAAGTGATAGATTGGATCCCTGCACAAATGAAAGCAAACCGTTAGCCTTACCATGGGGACGGACCTCACGATTAAGCTCCGGCATGAGAGTAAGTATACATTCTTGTTAGAGAATAAGAATGTATGTGTTATTATGTGAGAGAAAGTTGTACCTTATGAGAGGATTAGAACTCCTTTTATAGGCGAGTCTAATGCTAGGGTTTCCTAACATTTCACTCATAAAAGTTAGTGGCCGGAGTGGGACCCTTGTCGGGCAAGGTTCCGCAGTAATCGCGGATGCAGACACAGAACGCCTTTCGCGGCCATGGGTTTGGTCCGCTAAGTATTCTGCGTGCGTCTTTGAGTCCGGACCGTAGCCAATTTGTTATTGGGCTTACTGGTGGCCCGGTACTTGTGGTTGTTTTGTTGTTGGGCGTGGCCCAGAATGCGTATAGCACAAGCTAAGCCCAATAGGCCTGTTGTACGTGTTATACGTCATCATCAAGTGTTGCTACAAATTCTATAAATCTATTTTAGGAATAGATTTAAACTTATTGGACAAGTTTTACGGAATTGGTTATGCAAATCGTGTTTGGTTATAAAAGATTTGTTTTATTATGGATGTTCTTATATCTCACTATTTTGAACCTTGCGCGGTTCTGAAAAGAGACTGCCAATGTGTAAAAACCGGTACCCGAACTGGTTGAACCGGTCGAACCAGTGATTGATGATGTTAACGGGCCGTCACAAGCCGGTTTTATGAGGATTTATCACCCATAGCGTACCGTCGGGTTTTAGCCGACCCGGGACGAACCGGTTTACTGAACCAGCCGTTTCTTACTTTTTTTTCCGTTGGTGATGACGGTGACACAGATATTGGTACGTGAGAATGAAGATGGTACTGGAGCCAAATTGGAGAGAGTGTGAGCCGAGAGATATGAGTATTGGTCAAAGTGAGTTTAATACTACAGTAGTTAATTACGTTAAAATCCTATTAGTTTGGTGTAGGCATGTATTTAAACCTCAACTAGATAAAATGAAAAACTATTGAGCTAGTTTAAAAGTCAACCAACAATTACAAATCCTGTTTGCATCAAATTATCATACAAGCCAAACGCCAAGTCAAGTATGGGTTATTAGACACCCCTAAAACTGTTGTAAGCTTATAACATAACCTACTAGTAAAAAACATAAATGCGTAAAACGAACATCAAAGTATCATGTAAGCCAAACGCCAAGTCAAGTATTTGACATCAATAAGATTGTTACAAGTCTACAACATACTACCATTCGTTAAAAAAAATAAATAAATAAAAAAAAATAAAAAAAAAAATTGTCTGAATGGAAACTCACAGTGTCAGTCACAATAACCATTATTTATCTTGGTTTTTAAAAGCCAGCAAAATCAGGAGTTGTTGATCTAGATTTACGGCATTCAGAAAGCATGTCCATGTAGAATTGGCAATAGTTTATATCACCCCCATAAGTGTTGATGCACTGTAAGAATTGAGGAAAAATATATCCAACTTAATTCCCATAAAAAAGAGAGTGTCTAAGCGTAACCAAGACGATATGGAATTTCTAAAACTGAAAAACTTACCCGGTGAGAGCTGCTTTTATTTTGTAAACCTAAAAGCTAGTATCCTTCATGGCATGATGCTTTTTACTAGCTAAGTTTAGTTATTACAATTTCTTTGTTGATGTAAATTAAACATATTATTACCAAGTTTAAACTTTAGGGATATTGTTATGGAGTTATAGCTGACTCTGTCACATAATGGAGTTTTGTACTCTTCTTTATTTTTATGTTGCTTTTATATAACCATACTTTTGAATCCCGTTTATTGTGTTAATTTTGCTATCTATCATTTTACCATTCCCGTGTTATTAGGAAGGTTGATAAACGAAAGAGTAAAATGGTCACAAAAATCACTTAATAGACGGAATGTTGGCGTCAGTTGCCTAGCAACAGGGTAAAGATAATCTACAACTCTTCAGCAGAAACAAACAAACTGTTAGTAGTAATAGATACCACTTGGTGGTTACCGGATATCACTTGGAATCGTGTGATCACTTTCCAAAGTAAACTATTCGACCATAATGCCTAGGTATCACGAATATCTACTTGGGATAAGACCAAATGCAGTTAGAGAATTAGGCACAATTCTATAACCCTTTCGCTAGTAAGTGTTTACGTTTTCTGTCTGTGTCTCATGTATGTTCAGATCTCCTATATATAGGAGGTTACTCTTGAGCTATTCCAATGGAATTATGAGTATTAATCGGCCCATTAATAGCCTCATAATTATCCCCATTATAGTCGTTAGTGGTTACATGACCAATTAAACGTGGTCATAAAGAAGTTGTAACTGCCATTTAGCAGTACTTTCCATAAGCAGTACTTTCCACTAGCAGTACTTTCACTTGCAGTGGAAGTACAGCCTATCAGTGGAAACACTGCTTATCAGTACTTTCATAGCACTATCAGTGGATACACCACTTCAGTGGAAACACTGCCTATCAGTGGAAACACTGCTTATCAGTGGAAACCACAAGCAGTACTTTCACCAGTACTACCAATACAAACCACTATAAGAGTCAGGGTGTTCATGGACCTTATGGGTGTACACTCCGTACCTCCTAACCCATTACAAGGTGTAAACTAATCCCACAAGTGCACTAAATTTTCCAACAATCCTCCCCAAATTTAGTTCACTTCCTTTGCATGAAAAATAAACATCAATCAAAACATGTGCATAAACGAAAATGTCCTGAGGATTGAATTTCCATCTTAGTAAATTACACGTTCAAATATTCGAGAATCAGGGTGTTCTAAGAATTGAACCCTTCAACCCATTTGAATACCTGAAGATAAAATACACACAAGTTTTCAAACACTTAACAGCTCCTGACACTATACAAGCCATGTGTCCATATCCAAATTCATAAATGTTGTAAAAGCTAAAAGTCCAAAGCTTCCTGAAGCGGCAAAACTTCAACATTTACATAGGTGGTTCCTCTTTAGTCATGCTCCTGCCAAGCACTTTTTCAAAGAAAATTAACCATTAATAAGTAAAGACTTCATCCTCCTTTCAGCAGGTTCTGAGCACAACCTTGGGATGTAAATAAAACATGTGCTCCAGTCCACTGAATGTTCAACTTTCCACATTGAACTCAGCTCCTAAGTTTCCTCAGGAGGAAGTTGGGTGTCCTAGCATTCAGTGACTAAGTTGGACTTAAACCCATCCCTTTAGCAGACTTTATAACCAAGTCTCTAGCCAGACCCTTCGTCAAGTGATCAGCTAAGTTCTGTTGAGATCTCACAAACTCTATAGATACCACCCCATTCATGATAAGCTCACGAATCATGCTATGCCTGACACCTAAGTGTCTAGACTTACCATTGTACATCTGGCTATAAGCCTTAGCCAATGTAGCTGCACTATCACACCGGATAGAAATAGGTGCTATAGGTTTAGGCCACAATGGAATCTCAAGAAGAAAGTTTTTCAACCATTCAGCTTCTTTACCAGCAGCTGCTAGAGCCACAAATTCAGATTCCATTGTTGAACTGGTGATGCAAGTTTGCTTCTTGGATGCCCAAGAAATTACACCTCCACCAAGTAGGAATACCCAGCCACTGGTAGACGAATTGTCTTCAGTGTTACTGATCCAACTTGCATCAGTGTAACCTTCCAACACTGATGGGTAACCAGTATATGAGAGACTATAATCCATAGTTCTCTTCAAATACTTCAGTACCCTTTGAACTGCTTGCCAATGATGAGCACTAGGATTACTAGTATACCTGCTCAATTTTCCCACTGCAAAACCAATATCAAGTCTTGTACAAGTCATGGCATACATCAGGCAGCCAATTACCCTAGAATACTCAAGTTGAGATACAGCCTTGCCATGATTAGGCATCAGCTTCTCACAAGTATCCATAGGTGTACTCACTGGAGTACAATCAAAGTAATTGAATTTCCTTAGTACCTTCTCAATATAATGAGACTGAGAGATAGAAATTCTATTACTTTCATGTTTAATCCTTATACCAAGGATAACATCAGCCTCCCTCATGTCTTTCATGGAGAACCTTGATGACAAAAATTCCTTTTTCAGGTCAACCTGATTTTGGTCAGTGCCAAAGATCAACATGTCATCAACATATAGACAAATGATGACTCCTTTACTAGATTCATCAAATTTGTTATATACACATTTTTCAGCTTGGTTAAGAACATAACCACTAGACAAAACCACTTCATCAAACTTTTGATGCCATTGCTTAGGTGCCTGCTTAAGTCCATAAAGAGACTTAATCAGTTTACACACCTTGTTTTCATTGCCAGGCAAGATGAAGCCCTGAGGTTGGTTCATATAAACCTCCTCTTCCAATTCACCATTCAAGAAAGCTGTTTTCACATCCATCTGATGAATAACCAGATTGTGAATAGATACCATAGCAATCAGCAGTCTTATGGTACTGATACGAGCCACAGGGGCATACGTATCAAAATAGTCTATTCCTGACTTTTGTTTAAAGCCCTGAATGACTAGTCTAGCCTTGAACTTTTCAATAGTTCCATCTACCTTCATTTTCCTTTTGAAAATCCATTTGCAACCCAGAGGTTTGCAACCAGGAGGTAGATCAACCAACACCCAAGTGTTGTTGCCCATGATGGAATCCATCTCATCATTGATTGCTTCTTTCCAGAAAGCAATATCCTGGGACTTCATTGCTTCTTCAAATGTCTTGGGATCATCCTCAACAATGAAGCAATAGGAGTATTGGTCTGAGACCTCATCCCTGGTACCTTCAACTAAGTATAGTTGAAACTCAGGTCCAAATGATTTTGGAGTCCTGACCCTTTTGCTTTTCCTGAGCACAGGTTCAGGTTGCTGAACCACAACCTCATCAGGGACCACTGATGGTTCATCATCAGGGACCTCTGATACACCAGTGTCATGAGTTCCATTAGGAATCCTCTGACTTGGTCTAGGGACTGATGAGAATCTATTCTCATCAAAATCTGCATCCCTTGATTCAATTATTGTGTTAACTGAAACATGTTCTTTAGGTTCAATAACATAGAACCTAAAAGCCTTGGAATGCTCAGCATATCCAACAAAGATGAAGTCAATGCCTCTTTCACCCAAAGTCTTTTGCTTTGGATCAGGGAGTCTTACAACAGCCCTACAGCCCCAAACCTTGAGATAATTCAGGTTGGGTTTCCTTTTAGTCCAGAGTTCATAAGGGGTAACCTTGTTCCTTTTATTTGGAACCCTATTTAATAAATAGCAAGCTGTTAACATAGCTTCACCCCAGAACCCTTGACTCAGTCCTGAATAGGACAACATGGAATTAACCATCTCCTTCAGCACCCTGTTTTTCCTTTCAGAAATACCATTTTGCTGAGGAGTATAGGGAGCAGTAGTTTCATGGATAATACCAACAGACTGAAAGTACTGAGTATCCATGTACTCACCTCCCCTATCAGTCCTTAATCTTTTGATCAAAGACCCAAGTTGTAATTCAACTTCAGTTTTAAACACTTTGAATTTATCTAATGCTTCATCCTTGGTATGTAACAGATATACATAACAAAATCTAGAAGCATCATCAACAAATGTCACAAAATACTTCTTATTCCCCAAAGAAGGAGTGGCATGCAAATCACACAGGTCACTGTGAATAAGGTCCAAGATCTTAGTCTCACGACTAACACCCTGAAAGGGTTTCTTGGCTATCTTGGTCAACATGCAAGTTTTACACTTTTCAGTGTCCATGTCAAAAGCAGGGATTAAACCATCCCTAGACATATCTTGCATTCTTTTATAATGTACATGGCCAAGTCTTGCATGCCATAGGCTAGAATCAGTGTCAGTTGTGGTCACAAAAGCTGAATTAACATTGTCAGTACAAATATTAAGCCTGAACATTTGATTACATAAATAACCAAAACCAATAAAAACACCATGCTTAGAAAGCACAAATTTATCAGATTCAATAACTTGTTTATATCCATGATTATTCAAAATACTACTTGAAACCAAGTTCTTCCTGATATCAGGAACATGAATAACATCAAACAAAGTTACAATCTTTCCTGAACTAAACCTAAGATCTACATAACCACGACCATGCACCAAGGCTGTTGACTCATTTCCCATGTGAAGAATAGAACCATCATTCAGTGACTCATAAGTCTTGAACCAGCTTCTATCTTTACACACATGAACTGTTGCACCAGAGTCAACCTACCACGCAACATCATCATCCTGCACATAAAAAGATTCAGATACATATGTAACATAATAAATCTGAAAAGACTTATTAAACATATTCTGACCTTTCAGTGAGTTGGCTGAACCACCACTCCCTGAACCATTAGTGCCTGATCCATTGGCTTTACCACCAATTTTAACACCTTTGCAGTCCCTTTTAATGTGACCAGTCTTGCCACATTTCCAACAAGTAGGAGTTGCCTTCTTGTTAAGATCTGCCTTTGTGTTGTCATGATATTTGCGTTTGCCTTTGTTATCATTGTACCTGGTGGAGTTGTTATGCTCCACCATATTGACAACAGATGGTCCAGTAGCATTGCTACTCTTTGGCTTGTCATTATCCTGCACCTTGAGAGATTTCTCAATGTGCAGATGACTGCCCAACTCAACAAGAGTTAACTCCTCCTTCATATGTTTCAAGGTATGCTTGAAATCTTTCCATGAAGGAGGAAGTTTATCAATAACACAAGAGACTTGAATAGCCTCATCCATGTGCATATTGTGTTGTGTAAACCTTCCAAGTATTCCAAGAAGTTCATTGTATTGTTCCATAACTGGTCTTGAACCAGTCATTTTGTAATTTGTGAAATTACTAACAAGAAACTTCTTACTTGATGCATCCTCAGCCATATATTTGGCATCCAAGGAATCCCACAGTTCTTTGGAAGATTCAAAGTTCTGATAAATATCAAACAGAGAATCAGACATACCATTGAGAATAAGACCTCTGCATATGTAGTCATCATTCTCCCACTTGCTCCTCCTCCTGATCTGCTCAACAGTAGCATCATCCCCATCATCAGGAATTGGTGTAGTAAGCACATACACCACACTCATGCTTGACAGCAAGAAATGCATCTTCTTCTGCCACCTCCTAAAGTCCACCCCTTCAAACTTGTCCAGCTTAGCAAAGTTTGAAGCCATGTGTTTCATTGCAGCAGTTGCCATTGATTATCACAAAATAGTTTACTTTGATTGTTGGCGTCAGTTGCCTAGCAACAGGGTAAAGATAATCTACAACTCTTCAGCAGAAACAAACAAACTGTTAGTAGTAACAGATGCCACTTGGTGGTTACCGGATATCACTTGGAATCGTGTGATCACTTTCCAAAGTAAACTATTCGACCCTAATGCCTGGGTATCACGAATATCTACTTGGGATAAGACCAAATGCAGTTAGAGAATTAGGCACAATTCTATAAGCCTTTCGCTAGTAAGTGTTTACGTTTTCTGTCTGTGTCTCATGCATGTTCAGATCTCCTATATATAGGAGGTTACTCTTGAGCTATTCCAATGGAATTATGAGTATTAATCGGCCCATTAATAGCCTCATAATTATCCCCATTATAGTCGTTAGTGGTTACATGACCAATTAAACGTGGTCATAAAGAAGTTGTAACTGCCATTTAGCAGTACTTTCCATAAGCAGTACTTTCCACTAGCAGTACTTTCACTTGCAGTGGAAGTACAGCCTATCAGTGGAAACACTGCTTATCAGTACTTTCATAGCACTATCAGTGGATACACCACTTCAGTGGAAACACTGCCTATCAGTGGAAACACTGCTTATCAGTGGAAACCACAAGCAGTACTTTCCACAAGCAGTACTTTCACCAAGCAGTACTTTCACCAGTACTACCAATACAAACCACTATAAGAGTCAGGGTGTTCATGGACCTTATGAGTGTACACTCCGTACCTCCTAACACATTACAAGGTGTGAACTAATCCCACAAGTGCACTAAATTTTCCAACACGGAATTCAAGTATGGTTTATATAAAAGTACAAAAGAAAAAAAGACGGTCGTACAAAGCTCAAAATCAAGACAATTTAGCTACATTTCTAGACAATTATCCTTAAAATTTATATAGGCGTATCATATGACACTAAAAAGTTCAAAAATTCATTAAAACATCATGAGTTCTTGTTATTGTCATTTGGTCATTTAACTACAGTAATCAAATTATCTATAAAACTGAAAAGATGTTTCAAAATTCATAGCAAATCACTCAAAATAAAAAGATTTGGGTGTTGTTGGGTATACCTCTTGACCCACCTTTTCCTTTATAGACAAAACAATGTTTTTTTTTTTTTTTTTTTTTTTTTTTTTTTTTTTTTTTTTATGTATTTTTTTGTCTTTTAATACTTTTGACTTGTCGTTTTTACTTTCTTAGTGAAAATCATACTACCTAGGAATTAGCATGGGGCCAAGCCTGTTCCAAAATAATGTTCACTTAAAAACTGCACAAAGTTTTAAGAAATCTCAGTAACTACACTATCCAGCAATCAAATATCACACCTACTGACAAAACTAAAATCTGATTGGTTTAAACACATATTGGACATTTATTTTTAGACATCCAAAAATAAATATATTGACATTTATTTTGGAACATGGGAGTATAAAAGTAGCAAGTATCTAGAAGGTTACAAGCATCAACAAGAAGGCTACCAAAGGAATTACAGAAAAGGTGGTCTTGATCAAATGAAACACAATGTTGCAAACAATGCAAGCCCAGATCTACTATTTTCATCTAGGGTGTAACAACCTTATAAAGAAGTTGACCACAACATAGAATAAAAAAGCTAGCTGACATTAAAAAGGAACTTACATCTTGGAATGCCTTATGTTGCCACACACAGGCATCATGAGTAGCAGCAGCAGGAGCAGAGGCAACCTGAGCAACGGGAGCAGTAGAGGAAACTTTATCAACCTTGACGACACGAGGGCCCATGATAGCCCTTATAGTGTGATGAGCAAAAAAAAATCCAGCAGCCCAAAGCATGCCTAACAACAAGAACAAACTTAATTAGCTTAGGGGCTGTTTGACATCTTGTTCTACTCAATAACAGCTTTGTGTTTACAATAAAACACATTTTGTTTATCAAAAAAATAAAATAATGTTTATTAATTTATTTTATATACATCGATTTTGCTTTATATATTACACCGATAGTTTGTTTGTTATGGATTATTGTTTGCTGTAATTCTAACGATAAGTTCTCTTGTGTTGTAAGATGAAGTTGAGGGTGCAAATAAGGAATGTGAAATGAAAGGAGAAGAAAAAATAGTTTTGTCGTAAGGGGAAGTTAAAGGGCAATTATGTCATTACCATTATATAAATTTCAAGTTTTATGTTGTATTTCAAATTTACCGAACACACCAAGGGATTCTAAATCATAAAACGCACCCTTAGATCACTTTAAACATTTGAATTATAGATAACATTTATCTTGATACCAAAATCATATATATGGAGTCAAATAACTTACCCTCAGCAAAAACGCCAAGTCTTCGGGTTCTAGGTTCGTACATCATAGGTGCTTATGGAGTAGAAGCTGCAGTGATAGATTATTTGTAACAAGAAATCCAAGACGAGCACAATTACACAAATACAATATGGGAAATGCATTTAATTTCCATGTTAGACTATTTTTTTTTACCCAAATGTTACAAAAAAGATTTAAACCACAACAATACCGCAAAATAGTATTTTATTTTTATTTTTTGAAAGTATTAACATTCTTTGGAGTTGGCTATTGAATAAATAAATAAATAAGTGGTTAGGGTAAATCTTGGTTTCCGATAAGGCAATTAGTTCACAAATAAGTTAATTGGTGGCTAATTTGGTACACACGCAAATGTTAATGTCATCTTGTTCCGAAAAAAAATAAATAACTAATAAAAAAAATCCATTTGTAATGAAACTATTGTGATGAATTTCTCTCAAAAAGACATGCTGAAACACCACTTTTTTGGAAAAAGGGAGTTTATTTTCCATTTAGTTTTGAGTAATAATGATAACTTTGTACATATGCTAAAAGAGTGTTAAAATCGACTTAAGCTTGAACTGCATACACTTGGATGTCTTGGAAGCTGCACGTCGTGCCCTTGCTCTGCCAGAAAATTATTGAAATCAAATTCATAAATCATAATCCACCTATGCATAGTAAATTAGTAATATTGGTCTACAAGAGACCAATGACGTATAGCAAGTTAGCAACATCACCTACAAGTGTATTTATCCTTATTAACCTAGTGATCTAATACATACTTTAGATGACCCTTGTAGCTGTAAGACAATAGTTTGCATATCATAATAGCATTGTAACGAAAAGAAAGATAGTTGTACTTTTCTTCCATTAAACTTAACATTTTGGCTATTTAAGCGATTACACTATCAATTTCCATTCCGTAACAAGTTTTTAACCCAAAACATATAAAGTGAGAAAAATAAAGCAGAACGGAAAAGACTCAAACATAATACTAAATTACAAATGACCATCAAATTTGATACTTATTAAACATGCTATATTGACTGATAGAATAATAATACAATCGTTTTCTAACATTTGAACTACAAATTTAGCATGTATAGGTAAACGGCTCAAACAAATACAAAGGCCAAGACTCCAAGAGAAATATCAGAATCCAACAATGAAAAATTATCAACAGATCTTGCATAATTTAAGACTCAAACTTCAAGGAAAAAAAAAGAAAAGAAAAAAAAAAGTTAATTTGAAACATGGTACTAACTATTTTTTACCAAATTAAGTTTGACAGCTTAACTACTAATTTTGCGTGTAAAACATAATAAACCCTAAAAAAACCGACACCAGTTGATATATTTTGCTTGTAAAACAGATCTTGCATAGTATTGATGATTCGGTGTTTTGGGATGCAGGGCCTCTTGGTGTTACAAGTATCTTGAATATGCAAGATTACCCATCTACAGTTTAGAGTGTCGAGGACACCACTAGGGGGCTAATCTGCCTAGTGGTGATGGTATTAGTGTAGCTCCTAAAGCTGGAAGGGTACATGTTTCTCCACCTAAGGACAAATTAACCGGTGCTACGCCAATTAGTCAATCTGTTGGGGTTAATACATTACCTATGTCGTATGTTGGTGTTACAAGTGGTACGAATTCTGCTAATGAATCGACGAAGCGCAAATCTAATTTTCGTAGGTTGGAGTGTAGTAAAAAGTCTAATGGGGTGGATCTCTCCATTCCTATGAAAGTCGTTGAGGAGGTAAACTCTAAATTTGAGAATACCCTTTTTGGTTACTTCCTTGGTAAACGTATTGCTTTTCCGGTTGTTGATTATTACGTTCGTAATACATGGGCCAAGTATGGTATTCAAAAGGTTATGATGAATGCGAAGGGGTTCTTTTTCTTTAAGTTTTTCACGCGTAAAGGTGTTAATGATGTGCTTGAAAATGGACCGTGGATGATTAGGAATGTGCCAATTATTCTTAAAACGTGGACTTTGAATACTAATCTGCTTAAATAGGATTTGACTAATATTCCGGTATGGGTTAAATTCCATGATGTGCCCCTTGCTATGTTTTCCGACGATGGTCTCAGTCTCCTAGCTACACTGATTGGTACGCCAAAAATGTAGGATTCTTATACTAGTCAAATGTGCTTGGAATCATGGGGTCGAAGTAGTTTCGCTAGGTGCTTGATTGAAGTTAAGGCAAACCAGGTTCTTAGGGAGAGCATCACTGTTGATATACCATTACTTGATGGGACATGATCTACTATTGAAAAGATTCGGGTGGAATACAAATGGAAACTGCCTCGCTGTGATGCATGTATATTGTTTGGTCATACGTTGATTGATTGTCCTAAATCTGTTTCACTTCCTACTCAGCCTAAACAGACTGTTAATGATGGGTATCAAATTGTCACTAACAAGAATAAGGGTAGAAATGGTGGTCCAAGTGTTCCAGGTAAGGGAGGTTTTACTAAAGTGGGTCCTAAATTTAGGTATCAACCTAAAGCGCCTCCTCCTGAACCCAAGAAGGTGGATAGTGCGAAGAAGACAGCCACAGATGTGGCTAGTACGAGTGGGACGAAGATTGCTACATCTAATCCTTTTGTTGCACTTAATACGATCGATTCTGATGAATGTGGCAATCCTACTGATGTGGAGGTTTCTGGTAATACAATGGAAGCAAAGGAGGTTGGGTCTCTCGAGACAGGTATTGTATCACAAGATCCGCTTGTGAGTGATTCAATGGTAGCTAACGCGGTTGGTCCTACCCCTATTGTTGAGAAAATTGGGGAATTTGAAAGGCTTCTTATTGATGGGAAAGCTACTATTGTTGATGATAATGGTAATTTTATTAAAAATGTTGATTATCAGGGTTATAATAAGGATTCCCCGACTACTTCTTTTACAAAGAGGGTTAACCCATTCACTAAGGTGTGAGAGATTGTGGATTCTGATAGTGATGATGAGGAGGTTGTGAACACCTTTGATGAGACGAGTAATCTATTTGGTGGTTGTCATGATTGCGAAGATGACTATGATTATGATAACTATGCGGATCAGGTTTACGATCTTCCAGGAAATTTGGATGCCTATTATGACACGTATGGTATCAAGCTCCAAGGCCTTGTAGGAAATAATTTTATCTCCATAGGAATCTAATGTTATATTTTGAGCAGTGGTTTATTTTCTTATATAGAGAATATGAAGTATCTTGTTATGTAAGCTTTTTGCCTATGTAACGGGCTGAGATATGGGATTCACCCATATCCTTTGTACTTAAACATTTTTTGGAGTAATATATTTACCGGGTCTTTGACCTTTTACCTAAAAAAATAAGACGGCTCAAACATCGAAAAGAAATCTAGTAATTAATCAACATATAATAAAATTCGTTAACAAATCGAACGTTCAATAACATTTTAAGTTCATAAACCATCCGGTAATAAGTTTTTTTATTTATTAAATGAATAAATATGAACAAAGTTATGTATCCATTTAGTTAGATCAAAAAACATGAACACTAGCTTCTCCTTTATGTTCGTTAACATCCGACAGTTTATTAATGTTCTTTTATGCTCACTTATATATCTTTATGTTCGAATATCATACATTTTTAGTATATAGTCTTAGTAAAATAACTACTTATACAAACAAAAACATAAAATGAAATTTTATATTTATAAATTTTAAATATTTGATGCTTGTTCTTTTACCTTAATTTATTTTTTGTATATCACCTTAGTATGTATATACAAACATAAACGAATGTCGATAACCTCATTTTCTTCATGAATGAACATAAACATGATATTCTAAACGAACGAACACAAACAAGTCTGCGTCGCTCGTCTAGTTCGTTGACAGCTCTAAAACAGAACCATAACCAAGACCTTTAGCCTTGTTTTATGTGAGTGTGCTAATCAACAAAAAAAAAAAAATGGGTTTAAGTTTCGCTAGAGAATTTTGTGACATAACATGAGTAATATAGCACTGTTGCGTCTTTAAAAAACAGAATAATAATAATAATAAACACAACCTTGTAGAAAATATGGTTTTGGTATATAAAACAAAAATGCATAACTAATTATACATAAAGTTAGTTGAGAGAAATTAAATTTAGGAGGTGTACAGTAATATTGAAGATGCGAACAACAATTAATACGTGTCTTAATACTTTAAACACACTACAACAAATTTGTCATTTTTACACGTTTGTTTCGCACTTTATAAACCATGAACTTTTTTTTTAAAGATATTCACACTTAAGAGTGTGAATAATTGTTTCAAACCTCACACTTAAAAAGTGTGAAAATTTTGAATCTCACACTTAAAAGTGAGAAAAATTATTTCAAAATCAAAATCATCACATTCAAAAGTGTGAAGAATTATTTTAAAATCAAAATTATCACACTTAAAAGTGTGAAAAATTGTTTTAAAACCCTCACACTTGAAAGTGTGAAAAATACTCATAAAGCTTCACACATAAAATTGTGCAAATATTTGCTACAGCCAGTTGGTTCACACGCATACTAGTGTGAACTTTTTGATTAATAACACTTTAAAGTGTGACAACATGATCTAATAAGTGTGAATATGTTACTATTTTGTGGTAGTGACATGTGTATATCAATTTCCTGAAAATGTTATCGTTGTAAAAATCAAAATTAACAATAGACATGCATACTAAACGTCTCAAATTAAGTTCGTATATAATCATAGTAAATAACTAGTTATAATACCTGTGCACGCACAGGGTTTGACAAAAAAATTTATTTTGTATCAATTATAATTATATACTTATGCATGAGTTTTTTCATTATCCATTAATATCCATTAGAATTTTATATAATCAAATTTTGTAAAAGAGTTTTGTTAGACAACTCAAGATTCAACTATATTTAGCTGATATAGATGTTGATGTTCCTATTTAAATTTCACTATTGATATTATGATGTACACAAGATGCGAGTTTAGTTGCACATAATAAACGTTGATGAAGGTAAAATACACTCCTTAAAGTTTTTTAAAATGTTTTTATACATATCCTTATATAAATAAATAAAAATTACATGAGTAGTTGTTATAAGTACAATCACGTTTTTTTTCATATTACAGTAGCTCGTACTTAAAATTTGATAATTATATTTCCGTTTTCAATAATTTAGCCGTATTTAATATTCAAATTCGTGTACACATCTGTCATACTTTTAATATGAAATAAATGAGTCCTTAGTAAACATAAATAGTAAAAAAAATGATATTTATAATCTTATGTATATTTATATGTTGGAGTTTTAAAACAACATACATATTGTATTTTTAAGTTATAAAGTATAGGGGGTATAAAGTATAAGGGTGTATTTGTTTAATTTCTAAAGTTATTAAAAAACATGAAAACTTATAATATTACACTTAACTCTATATAATTTTTAAAAATTTAACCACTAAAGTTTTATTAATTACCCCCTCTTTTTTTAAGTTTTTGTTTTCACAAATTTGACACCTATGTTTTTATGTGTTTTTCTTCTCAACCAAATTTCTCCACCAAATTAATTAAAGGTTGACCAAAATCAATTTAATTTTGACTTTTATTAACCAATCACATCACACGATTTTGCTTACGTGGCAAAATCAAGCTCTCCTATTAGCCCAATTTTTTTTCCAATAAGAATGAATTGACAAAATCACTCCGAAATGACGTAATTCCTTTATTATATAAAAGATGATTTAGCAACGAATTAATATCATCTAAGACAAACGATTGTAACAATTTAAGTAGGCAAACTAACAAAAGGAATAATAGTAGGGAAATATAGGGTAAAATAATACCTCCGTAGTAGCTACTGTGAAGCCAATATTGATGATGATCGAGATAAAGATGAATATAGAAAACTGAAAAAAAAGATGTGTGCCAAAAAACGGCGATAAACCGAAACAAAAAACACGGGAGGTTGTCTGTTTGTGTTGCATATATAATCATAGTAAGGGTTTGCTTGGAAAGCACGATGATATTTTTTATAGGAAATTTGAATATAAATCAGAGTTTGAATAGAAATAATAGATCTATGAATTATGTGCTATTTTATACGGAGTATTTAATTTGAAAAAAGGTTTTACTTAAATATTTGCTACTGATAAAAAGATTTAAGATTTTGTTACTTGAATCTATAAAATAGAATTTAAAATTAGTCATTTGTAAAAAAGTTTAAGGTTTGATTGTAAAAACTATTAACCAATCAGAACATAACGTTTATTAACACTTAAGTCAAAATGAAAAAAGAAATTCACAAGGCCTAGCATATTATATTTATTTCTCTAGCAAATTCTTCCACTGAATTTACCAAACAATTTAAGTTTGGCTTTTATTATTTGATTTTAGAATTGAGCTATCTTATTGGTTAAAAAAAGAATTGATCGACACAAAACATTTTTCTCTTATTCTCTTATTATATAAAAGATTTGTGACATATTTTGATATATACTCATCTCAAAATCCTTTTACGGTTTTTTGGTTATGTTGTATTTCATTTGAATAATCATTTTTTTATGAACATTGTCGACCATTTACTTAAATTACGAAATTTGAAAGTCATAAGTACTTAGGTTCGGTTTGGTTTTCAATTAGGAATGACAATAGGTATAGGTGAAAGGAGTTAAAACTAAATGAGAAAAAAAATTAAATTAAAAAAAAAGGAAAAAAATATACAATCACATATTTTAGATGCACCTAAAAAAGTATATATATCTTTTTTTAATTTAAAATGTATGGCTAAAAATCTTTTTTATTTTTCTTATTTTAATTTTTATTTTCATAAGATGTCTTTCCTAGTTGAAAGAAATTTGTTTTGCATTCGCAATAAGAATTTCTCCGTATTTGATAACTTCGCAAACTCTCAATCAAATAATTCTTATATAAGACTTTGGACACTTTAAGAAAATCTCCAACATCATTTTCTAGCCTCAAAACAAACAATGACAGAATCCTACAGATTCTTAAAAACAATCACAAATTTATTAAAAAACTGCAAATCAATAAAATCAGCCAAACAAATACATGCACAAATAATAACATCACCACACTTAACAAAACCCGAAAACCTTTACCTCATTTCGCGTTTAATCTTCTTCTGCGCAACTTCATCTGCAGGATCACTGTCTTACGCTTCTCGTGTTTTTCGCATAACAGAAAACCCAAATCTATTTATATACAATGCACTTATAAGAGGATACTCTAGTAGTAATCTTAAACATGTCGAAAAACGACAGTTTTCGTTGGTTTTGTATAAACAAATGTTGGAAAACGATATTGTTCCGGATAGTATTACGATACCTTTTTTGTTTAAGGAATGTGTGAATGAATGTGAGTTTGTTGTTGGTGAAAGTGTGCATGCACATGGGGTTAAGTTTGGTGTGCATGGGAATGTTTACGTAGGGAATTCGATGATTGGGTTTTATAGCGGGTTTGGGGCTTTGTCGTGTGTGTTAAATGTGTTTGAGGAAATGTCGGAGAGAGATGTTGTGTCGTGGAATTTGGTGATTAATGGGTGTTTGAGAAATGGGGAGGTTGATTTGGCGGGTGAGTTTTTTGGGAAGATGGGTGAGAGGAATGTAATTAGCTGGAACTCGATTATTACGGGGATGGTTCAAGGTGGTAGGGCGAAGGAGGGGATACGGTTATTTGATGAGATGATTGGGTTAAGGGGGGAGGGTAAGGTTTATCCTGATAAGATAACTTTGGCTAGCGTGGTTTCAGCTTGTGCGTCGTTAGGGTGGCTTGATTATGGCAAGTGGGTGCATGGTTATGTGTTGAGAAATGGGATAGAGTGTGACGTGGTGATTAAGACTGCGATGGTGGATATGTATGGGAAATGTGGGAATGTTGGTTTGGCGAAAAGGGTTTTTGAGAGTATTTGTGAGAAAGATGTTTTGGCTTGGACGTCGATGATTTCGGTTTATGCTCTTCATGGGTATGGTGATGAGGCTTTTGATCTTTTTGATGAGATGGTTGCGTGTGGGATGAGACCTAATCCAGTAACTTTTGGTGCGTTATTGACAGCTTGTGCTCATTTAGGCTTGATAGACAGGGGTCGCTGGTATTTCAAAATGATGAAGATGGTTTATTTGATCGAGCCAACCGTCCAACACTATGCTTGTATGGTTGATATCCTTGGTCGAGCTGGACTTTTTGACGAGGCTGAGAGGCTTATTACTAATATGCCCATGGATCCGGACGTTTTTGTTTGGGGTGCATTACTTGGAGGCTGTCAAATGCACGGGAATGTAGAGCTTGGTGAAAAGGTTGCCAAACATTTAATCAATTTGGACCCTCTAAATCATGCTTTTTATGTTACATTATGTGATATACAAGCAAAGGCTGGTAAATTCAAAGATTTGGAGCATACTAGAGCCCTGATGGATGACAGAGGGCTTAAGAAGGACATACCTGGTAACAGTATGATTGAAGTTGATGGAACTGTTTACGAGTTCTCAATAAAAGGATCATCTGAGGCCGTGATGGAAGAGATAAAGAGTCTCTTGTTACAGCTAATTAAAGAGATGAAGCTAGATCAGGGGTTCCATGTTTCACAATGACGTTTATTTGAGTTTGTTGCAAAATTGAGTAGTTTATTGCTGACATGTGGTCATGCTGAACTTTTTGTCGAATGTTGATGTTAAGGCCAATTTTACCAAATCAATGGGATCATTGGAAAAAAATTTGAGAAGCTAGGCAAAGCTAGGGCCCCTTATGAAGGTAATTTTTTAGTACTTAAACTGAATTTTATCATTTATAATTTTAAAATTTACCCATGTTGACCCTTAGAAGTCAAAAGTTAACTGTAAGTTCGGATTTTAGTGGCATCATTTTTCAAACTGCCCCTACTTTCTAAGATGAACACTTTGTTTTTGTTTTGCTCCATCTTCTCCCTCTGCACAGGCTTTTACTTTTCAACATCCTTTATCCTAACACTTATTGGACTTATCCTTTTGCTCAGATTGCAATTTTGGCTGCTTTACTTGACTTTACTATAAGGAATTAATGTAAGATGATAATCGGCCGCCAGTAGTTGGCCCATTTTTTCATATGATGTTTCATTCACTTTAACCATCTTGTCGATTATTTGACGTTGATTGTCAGACTTTTTGTTTTGTCACACCAACACATTGTTGAGTCTATATTGCTGCCCTGGTAATGTTGAATATATTCTTAAAACCATCATCCCCAACTACACTAAGGTATGTTTTGATCTCGTTTGACCCTTTTTTTTTGTGTGTGTGTGTGTGTGTGTGTGTGCTTATTATTGGTTCATGGGGGATAAAGGGTGTATGAACAGTTTTGGGGATCATAACTTATTTACATATATGCCATATAGGCTTGCCTAACTTATTTGGTCATGACCCAGAGGTCGTAAGGTTTTTAAGGTCCTTGCTACAAAAGCAGGAATGTAGGATCCTTTAGGTTTTGCAAAACAGATTCTAATTTCCGTTAATGGATGGGCAGAAAAAGTTTCATTATCCGGTATTCAGGTGTGCTTTTGGGTATCTGAGCTCAATCTCAATCATTGTATAGTGAGCTTGATGTAATAGTTTGATGAGCCCTCATGATAAGCTCGAGCTCAGGGCTAAAAGATTTTCGCTCGTCTCAGAACCATATGTACAATTGGTGCAGCCTTACATAAAAGAAGATCCCAAAATAGGTCCATACACGAAAGCGGGGGCATCACACAGCACCCTCCTCTTGAGAAGGGTTGCCAACAATTTAGAGTCACTGTTAACACAACTATAATTACATATTTAATAGTATTGACTCGAACTGGGCTCGTTATATCTTTTGGGCTTGATGTTTTTACTTTATACAAACTCGACTCGAGCTTGTACCTTTTTTTTGTACTCAAACTTGCATTAATTAGTTTGAGTTTGACTAACTCGATAACAACATCAGCAAACACTCACATTGCTGGGAAGGACACATCAGCAAACACACTCACGTGGTTCTTTTACATGCTTTGTAAACACCCTTTTATTCAAGATAAAGTTGCACCGGCAGTGAAAGAAACCACTGGAGCCGAGTATAAATTTTTTAATGATTAGTCCTCTCTAAAATTAACCGAATCTGCCCTTGACCAAATGCATTATCTTCAGGCACTGTTGACCGAGACTCTTAGACTCTATTCTCCTGTTCCCTTGATAATATTTTTAACTTTCATTCTTACTACTACTTGTTTAATGGTGGTAAATTCTGTTCAGGAAGGGAAGTGTGCTGAGAAAGGTGATATTCTACCAGATGGTTTTGAAATAAACAAAGGAGATGGTCCAAGTTACATGGCATATCTGATGGGATGGATGACATACATTAGGATAGAAGGTACAGAGGAATTTCGGCCTGAAAGATGGCTCCATGATGGCATTTTCCAGCATGAAAGCCCTTTTAAGTTTACTGCATTTTAGGTAAGTAGCAAAGAAACAAAGTTAATTACAGATTTCCATCATTTATCTGAGAATTTGTACAAATGCTCGAAAACGCACTATTATGGTCTGAATATGTGTAGCTGCTTAATAATTTCCATTCAAATTAGTTTCAAATGCACAATTAAGGTCAAAATCATCAATTTCAGTGACTTCTGTTACATTTTTGGTATACTCCCACTGCATAAATGTAACAAGAATCGTTAACTTGACAATTTTTTTCAAGTGATTGTATATTAGTTTGGGTTCAAATTGTGCATTTTTAAACTTCGGGGTTGAGAAAAAGAACATGGACAAAGTTCATAACTAGCTCAAAGAAATATACAATATAATCTTAATTGATATATAAGCTCATCTTTGTTGATACCATGATTTAATACATTTCTTTTAGGGTGGGCCAAGGATATGCATAGAGAAGATTTTTGCATATGGGCAGATGAAAGCAGAGCATTGCTTGTCTTCTTTTTCAAGTTTCGGTTGGTGGATGAGAGTAAGGAATACATATCGAACTATGTTCACTCTTCACATGGACAAAGGACTCCCAATATAGTTTCACGTTCAGAAACGTAATCCAAAGCGTCTAAATTCATGTGAATCAAATGCTAGTCATGTATAGTTATACATGTCTTTGTAATTAATTTAAAACTTGTGTACTTAGCATATACTGTATTTATGGGTTCATGGATCAACAAGGGTCTTTTTACCAATGTTAGCAGTTTTGACTTTTGAGGACCAGTTTGTTTTGTGAGAGCTATATATATAATCATGGGTGCAGGACTTGAACCCACAACCATTTGGTTGGATGAGCTACCATTGGGATACTAGCCCTTTGGTGAAAACCGTCTATTAGATTGATCCAACTGTCCAACATTATGCTTGCATGGTTCGTAATCGTATACTTGGTCAAACCAATATTTGACTAGGCCAAATGGAACTGTATTATTGATGTGGTATTTATAGATATAAGTGTACATAAGAAACCTTAGATTGGGGGCTATCTATATAATAAGGTTGAACATAATCCATAGCATAATATATACTATCTACGATGACATTTTTTGGGGGTGCAGTGCTCAGAGCTTCGCAAATTCCCAGAGATGTAGAGTTTCACGAATAAGGTGCCAAAAATTTGATTAATTTAGAGTCTCTAAAGTTGGTAAATTTGATTATTTGATACCTTAGGGTTCTCATGGATGAGAAACAGGGCATATGAGGAATATATTTTCTAACAGCATGATTGTTTTCCCGGCTGGGCGGGAGGTGAAGGCCAAATGAGAATATTACCCTCTCGTTGACCAAGGATCGTGATGGAGGAAAAGCCAATTAATGGTAACATTCTAAACACTAACATTTATTCGAGTAAGCAGAAAAACTGTCCTTTATATAATCAACATTTTACCATTTTATAGTCACCGTCCCATTCAGGGCCAAGTTTACCAGACAAAAAAGAATCATCATGAACAATATATTCACCTACTTTTTGGCCATCGCTAAATCTTGATAAATTGAATTTCATATGGAAGTTAGCCATTGGGAAAGAGAGATCTGAAGACAAAGAGCTATTGTCAAGGCAAACAGAATAAAAATATCTTGAAGGCATCTCTGTACTTAGTAACATTTGAAGACACAGAAGGACCATCCATATCTTAGAAGTGGAACAATGCACTGAATATCATCAATGATGCAGGAGTTCATAACCAAGAAGTTAGTTTAATATGATAAATTTTGAATGAAGAATCGCAAACATAAAGTATTAAGGATGAGAGCGCAATCAAGAAATAGTAACTAGATGATCAATCGCAAGTTTGCAGTTATTGCAAGTTTGCAACACGATCCTCAAGTAAGATAGAAACATATGTTCTAATACTTTTAGTATGAAGTTTTCCATATAAAAAAGAATCATTAATATTTCCGATGGGAAACTTATCCAAGATGCATATCTACTAACATATATAAATAGCATATGATTAGATTTTATATGAACTCCGTTGATGGTTGGAAAACATATTGGTTGGCTAAAGTAAAAAACCATCAACCTTTCGTCCTTCTATGGGATCTTGATAAAGAGCAAGTGCCTCTTGCATGACACTAGCTTTAGATAGGGATTTACTTCTCTTCTTTGATGATGGGTGATTAGAACAGTAACTACGCGAAGCTGAATCATCTCTAACATGACCCAATTTCTCCAATACGTTTACCGCAACCCGTGGATCATACCCAGCTGAACTCATCAAAATCAACCCTATGTGATCAGCTTCAATCTCTTTTCTCAACCTTCATACACATATACAAGTAAGTATCTTCTTGAATGTCTTGTGTAATAAAACACCTAAAAGTATGTATATTAATTCACCTTTGGCCAACGGATAAATAATTTTACATGGGGTATGTAACTTCTTATGAAGATCAAATAGTCTGCCACTTTGCTACTTATAGAGGCTGCATTCGTTTTTTTGTGTTTCCCAAATTTGGAAATATAAATACATAAATCTATCATTGATATTAAGGGTATATTCGGCTAAAAGTGTTTGGGAGTGTTTTGAAGCAACAAGCAACTAGAGTTTAGCATTTTGCACACAATGCTTGTTCGGAAACAAGTAAATACCATTCCTAATTTTTCTAAACGCTCCAAATCATAACGCTATTTATAGTAGAATTTAGGGTTAATTGTCTAGAAAATATACAAACTTTCCACTTTTTACTATTGTGACAATAAACTTTTTTTTTTCCTATTGTAACAAAATAACTTCTTAATGACTACTATTGTAACCAAATGGCACAGTTAATTACCACTTAAGTTGGCAGTTAATTACCATAGTTAATTACCATTTGGTTACAATAGTAGTCATTAAGAAGTTATTTTGTTACAATAGGAAAAAAAAAAGTTTATTGTCACAATAGTAAAAAGTGGAAAGTTTGTATATTTTCCAGACCATTAATCCTAGAATTTACTAGCAACTTGGGTTTACACTTAGTAATGATGGCTATACAACTATGTTACCAAACGCTTTATCAAAACAAGTTTGTTGTTGCCGCTATTTTCGTCAAACTTACTCTAAGTGGTAATATCAATTAGTTTGTCTAAAACGGGTCAAAATGGGCTATTAATGAGTTCGTGTGCTACTTTCTACCAACTCAACTTAGTTTTCTTTCAGTATTTTAATTTTCACGTAGGTAGCTAGGTTGTTTAAGACCAACGTACATGTTAGCCAGCTTAGAGGTGGAGTCTTTAAAGGCCAGATTCTCCAAATGATAGACGAGTCAAGCTCCCTCACCCCTCTACAAACCCCTTCATTTGAGGCCACACCAAGCTTTCAAGAAGGATGCTTGCCCGGTAAATGTGGAGAGGATGACCCGTGAAAATATAGAGACGATAGAACCATTTGAAATACCAGGTGTTTAAATTTTGATGGGTGCGATCATACCAACACTAATGCACCGGATCCCACCAAAACTCCGTATTTAAGCATGCTTAGATGAGTGTAGTACTGGATTGGGTGACCCACTGGGAAGTCCTTGTGTTGCACCCCTTTAAAATCGCCATAGATGGCCTAGTGGTAAGGTCTTTGGTTAAGGGTTCAAAACTCGCTAAGTGTGTACATTTAGGGGTGGATAGGAAAAGGTCGGAAATGGTCTCGGGATTAAACCGATGTACATCTGAGTCAAAAGGCTCACCCTCTCCAGATTCCTGAACAAGAATAGCCTCATCCGTCTACCGATGCTTAAATTTTTATATAAATAGTTAGTACGGCAAATATGATTATAGAAAAAAATTACTTTCATCAATAATTGAATTGATTTTTTGATAAAAAAACATAAACGGTTTTATTTATCTCAAAAACATTATCAATGATTTTCTTACCAATTATACCCGTCATGTCTAACCACCAACAAGTGGCCAAACAACCCGATATCCTCACAAGAGGTCACAGGTACAAACCTTACTATGTACTCATCTTTGGGGTGGTCATATAGGGTGGAAAACAGTCAAGGGGATACAGTGAGTAGGCTGCGGTTGAGTCAAAGACTCGCGCTCATTGGGTAACCTAAACAGTGAAAAGCTTATTCGTTTATTCATAAGTGATATAACATGTACTGAATCAACTTATATATAAGTGAATGGGTCAAAACGGTCACATCTAAAACCATTTAGAATTAAAATCCTAGAATACACTTTGATACATGCAATTTAATCCGTGTAACATGACTTTATAGATGCACATACACTAAAGTTGCTCACATATGAAATTTATTTATAAGTTAACAAAGAGCAGCGTTAAGAAAATCTTGTGAGAGCATAACAAAACCAATAAACTTAGAACATACCTCAGGTAATAAGGAAGGTCCACCACAAAACATGTCACCATAGAGATCAGTAACACACCTAGATACAGAAATATGAGCAAGATGTTCCTCATCTCAGCTTTATGTCTTGCCACTTCATGTGCAACCTACAAAAAGTAGTGTGCGGCCACAACCAAATGTTTCAGTATACATTCAAACAATAGTGAAATCATCATACTCTTTGTAATAAATAAGAAAAAGTAAGTGATTTAACTTAGATAAATAAGAAGTCATCTTGAAAAGAACTACCGCATTTGGTATGAGACATCCTAAAATAAATGTACCTCATGACTAATAATGGTAGCAATCTCTTCATCTGTTTTAAAATAATTTAACAACCCCGTAGACACTACAATCTTCCCACCAGGCACACATTCAACCTTTACGACATTGTCATTCACCACCAAAACCTCCCAATCCAACCCCTCCAAATGCGCGGTAGCCAAATTTATCCAAGCATCTTTCCCCTTCTTCCTACTTTGATCCACCCACATATCATCGATAATCTCATCTTTCCTCATCCACTTATCTACATCACCAGAACTCTCCTCCATCATTTCCACCAACGTCTCCTTCCCTCTCATCTCCGACGCAACTCCACCTTGCAACGTGTTATTTGAATCTGTCCAAACCTGTTTGTTCCCAAACCACTTATCTCCACCACTCTCATCTGTCATCAAAGCTCCACCCTTCAAAGTGTAATTCAAATCCGTCCCAGTCTGCTCTTTTTGTAACCCTCTTTTCAGTGCCTCAATTATTTTCTCAGAAATCATTCTCATCCTAACGCTATCGGGGTGCATTGCAGGAAGGATTTTCCCTTTATAAGTTCTAGCCTTCATTTTTTCAAACTTTAACTCTACTATCTCTTTCTCCAACTTTTGTGAAGGCGATAAAACAATATGTTTTCGTTTTGTATAAGGTATAGTTTCAACAGTTCCATAATATATTCCTGATCCTACTAACACAACTATCAAACAAGTTTTACGATTAAAAAACCATTTTTTGATGCCTTGGGGATTTAATTGCATAGTATGCCCAAAGTGGTAATTTCTATAGCCACTTCCAAGAAATCGAAAACCTAAATTCCTGTCACCGACTGCGGGTCTAGGAACCCTGAAAAGATAACTTGTACTCGAAGGAAACTTACTCAATCGATTGTTGTTGATAAAAGAAACTGCATTTTGGATTGGGGTTCTGGAGGAAAAGCAACGTGAAAATGTATTCAAACTGAGCTTTGATCTTTTATACCATGCCATTTGTTTAGCAGCGTGATCACTCAATACTTCAATAGGTTTTAAAGGATATCTTCAATAACAGCTTCTTGTACAAGAATAACAAAACCCTGATTTTCACTTTTAAGGTAAAGAAATAGAATTAATGAACAAATAGCCCCTTTAATTACAGCTTTTATTTATTTTTGGTTATTGATGAAGATATATGACATTTTTGAGTGTCCACAGGCCTCACATGCCTAAGATTTTCTATTAGCTATCCCAATAGACGGGCTAGGTCAACATATGTCACCGGTGGAATATCGTACTATCCTTAAGTATCGCTTTATGATTCATTTATTTCCGGTTGATGAGATATGGCCAGTTTGTCGCAAGGCGTGTTTGAATTCCTTTGAAGAACCCGCAAGTCATTGCTAAGAGCTCTCGGGCTTCAAGTACAGACACGATATGGTTAGGGATGTCCTTTTTGACGTTTGTAGGTGTGTTGGGATCTCCGCCAAGAAAGAAGCACCTGTGAACTTTTTGACCAACCCATTGGATGGAAGATCCACACTCAGACCGGGAGACGTTTTGGTGTTTGGATGGGTTGGAGGGAAACATGCATGTGTGGATCTAACGGGAGTTTCTCCTCTCGTGTGTTTAAGTACCCGCGGTTTTATAGTAGGACAAGCTGCTTTAAAAGCCGCCTCGTACCAAGTGGCTAAACACGAGAAAGCGTGCATTGAAAATCAACATGTTTTTATTCCTTTCGTATTTGATACCTTTGGTTTCCTTGCACCTGAGCAGAGTCCAACGAGTTATGCATAGCAATGTTATGACACCTAGATCTACAAACGTAGTTTTTAAAAGAATTGGCTTTGCAATTCAAAAAGGGCTAGTGGCACAGCTTGTTGCTCGTTTGCCTTGCACATCTATGTAAATTGAAAGAATATATATAATTATTTGATTAACAAAAAATTGTCTAAAAAAAAGAAAAGAAAAAAGGTTGTCTAATGAGTAGATACATAAAGAAAATATACTATCTTGAATTCTGATAGAAAGCGAGATCTTCATGTAGTGTTGACCGAGACTCTAAGCAGACTCTATCCTCATGTTCCGCTGGTAGTCATTTTAGATTTTTATTATGGACAGAAAGTTGTGAAAGGAAGTAAATTTCTCAAATGCTGTTACAAGCACCCCAACTGTGAAGTAAAACGACATTTGAACGTTCTTATAAAAAATAGATAACAAAGCTATTGTATATATATACAAATGATACTAAAGTATCATTTTTAACTGGTCGGCCACACAACCACTTTATTTTTTTCTGCCAATCTCTATTCTTTTGTTATCGATAGTTAAGGCTCTCAGCTCTGTCGTATATTTTTTACATTCTTATGGACTGATTTATATGTAACAATGTTAATATATATCAAAGTTTTATAAACATCAGTCATATAAACTCATACTCTTGCAAACCACAGAACATCACTGAGGCTGCAGAACTTTCAACATCATTAACTCTAGACCTTTCTTCTCCCGTTAATAAAAAACTCTATTTCTCCAAAAGGTGAAGAACGGTGAGATCACCCTGGTCCCATGTGTAACACCCCCAATTTCGTGATACGCAGCGGAATTTAAACTGGGTGTTACTTCATGGCACAACAGTCATAACAATAGAAAACGAACTCTAATAGAGTCTTTTTATAAAGATTTATCATTCGATTTATATAAATATCAGAGTTTACAAAGATGAGGTCCCAAATGATTCCAATTTTACAAAATACATTAAATTGGTTTTCGAATGATAATAAAATTTATAGCCTTCTTGAGTATCCGTGCTCCTCCGTGCCAGCCTCGTACAATATGGATCTGAAATACATGCTTAAAACTATCAACACAAAGGTTGAGTGAAATTCATAGAGTTTGTTCGATGGTTGAACACATTATATTGGTAGTGTGAGTTAATTAGACTCACACCAAAGGTTTGAAAACAAAACAGTTATTATTACTTGGTACGGCTGCCTCAAGTATATGATACTTGAGCCTGATTTTGTTTGTCACTAAGCTCATGCAACCAAGGCGTTAACGTGTTCCAATATTAATTGGAGAAATTGTTGGTACCAGCCCTAATAGGTTGCCGTTTTTACCTAATGTTACTCAAATATAGTGCGTTTTTTTGCCTACCCGGTCAACACAAACGGGATTCGTCAATCCCAATAGATCTATTCACAATATTCGTGCTCACTCTCTCCAGTGATTAATGGTTCATGATTTAGGGACTTATGTTTGGCAATGATGGTTACTTAGTGACAATAAAACAATCAGATAAGCATACAGTTTGAAAGTAATGTGTTCGGTTTAAAATAAAGCATGTATCTCCCCCAAGGGTTTGTAAAATAATTAAGTAATAGAAAGTGGGGCTATGAACTCACCTAGAGTTAATGATGTTAAGTACTTTAACGGATGTAATGGATAAATCGGGAAACTTCTACGTGCAACCTAAAAATGGAATGTTGCGACTTAGGTTGGGAATAATGTTTAGGAAAACCATAAACCATCCTATATATGTCTCTATATTGATTATGATGTAGTCATTTATAGTTTTATGTTTATAGTAACAAATTTAATATGTGAAAACATATTTAGTTTATAGATATCGTACTACCGTTCGGGCCATCATAATTCAAAGGTCATGTAGTAAACGTTCGAGGAGCTAAGACACTTTAAATCTTAAATCCAGCAACTCGTGGATACGTTTTACCCAAATGAAACCCCTCACATGAAGCTCCCTAGTATTGTAGCACTTAGTAGATAAAATATATGTTTTTGAGTGGAGATTATTATATTATAAAGTTTATTATGTTTTGTAAGTTATTGGATTTCACAAACACACTAAACCATAATCACATGAGGCGTTAAATATGTTTAGAGAGAGAAAGTTCTAGAGAGAGAAATGGAAGAGAGTTGGGAACTATGTGAAACAAAGAAAAATGGTATTGAAGCTCCAACCCTCTACCTTGGGAGGTAGAGGGTATTTATAGTGTCTTACAAATAAACGCCACCTACGGGCTGTGGATCAGGCATACAGTGGGCAAAGACCCGTCCGTCCTCCACGGTGTTACTTAACAAACTACTTGCTAACATAACTTGACTACGACTACGAGCTTTATAACGAATACATATACTTGAGGTGACCGACTCTTTAACGATTGAATTTTCTAATTCCTAACAATCTCCCCCTAAGGGAGGTCACTGATTGGTGCTAAACAGTCAAGTCTAAAAGACTTAAATCAGTTTAAACACAAATACAATTAAGACCAGAGAATACAATGAATTCCCGGGTCGTTAAGTCCCAAGGAGACTCAATGGTGTGTTTAAATCAAACTCAGAGGATAGAATGATCACTAAGGATAATGATCTGTAAAGGTTATGATTAGAAATTACACTACTGATTGATTAGGAATAGAATTGGACACAGGATTGGAAAGCACAACAATCAGAAGAAAGAAACGTAAACGTAAGTTTTAAAAACTACGCAGACGTACAAAATAAAAAGTGAAAACTAAGAAATAAAAGGCCTAAAAATATAAAAATGACATTTTTGGAATCCTAAAAATAAAAGAAAATTATTAGAAAAGGAAAATTATTTTTTAACACTATTTAATTAATTACTATTAATTAAAAACTATTTTAACTATTTAATAAATACTCTAAAATAAAAGAAAATAGGAAATAAGGCTAGAAAAATAAACTTATGATTCTGAAAAATCTAAAATACTATAAAACTAATTTTAAAACTAAAAATATATTTTTCACACTTTTTATCTAATTATTACTAATTAATTATTATTTAAAATACACTTAAATACTAGAAAATAGAAAATAAACTTGGAAAAATAAAATTTTAACTTTGAAAAATCTAAAATATGATAAAACTAATTTTAAAACAGAAAATATATTTTTTAGACTTTTCAATTATTTATTACTAATTATTTATTATTTATTAACTATTTATAATTATAATAAATACTAAAAAGATAGAGAAAAATCTGAAACTTTTTCTAAAAATCCTATATGATGACAGAAACCTAAGAAAAATAGAAAAACAAGATTTGCTTATTAATAAGTTAAAAATAAAAATCAAAAAGCTAAAAAATCTTAAATAAACGCTATCACTATTTTTATATTGATGTTTTTCTGAATTTTCTTTTTGGAAACTACTTATATACTAATAATATGAAACTTTAATAAAGAAAAAAAATTTACAAAACTCAAATAAGCAGTTTTGATGGCTAAAAAGCCCAACAGTGCTTAAATAAGCTTATTTAATGGAAATAAGCTCTAACAAGCTTACAACTTGAAACAAAAGCTCAAAATAGATTCAAACAAGCTTAATAAACAGAAATGAGGCTAAAATATACAAAGAGGCACACTGATAAGCTAAGAATAAGCAATAAGCACTTTGCTATTTGCACAGAAATGGGACAAGCTTTAAGCCCTTAGCAGCCCTAGCTAACAAGCTCAAAAGTAAAAACTAAGACTTGAAACTTCAAGAGGACCAGGTTAGCTTTCCAAAGAACCAGAGAACACAAGATTTGGACAAGTAATAAGCTCTATGAGAGCTTATCAATATGAGCTTAAAAACTGTGCACAGGGCAGTTATATGAAACAGGTGCTCTCAATAAGCTATAAAATAAGTACTCAAAAACCTGAGAAACCAAGAACTAACATTTTTCTATTTTTCTTTACCAACTAGACTATAAATCCCCAAGAGCTTTTAAACTAAAACACAGTATTGAACACACAATGAAATTCCAAAGTTTATTCAAAAATGACCTTAATGAAAATTTTGACTTTTGTTCAAAACCAAAAGTTTGACTAAGATGGATTTTTAATTGATTCTAAGCACTGATGATGTTATGTTAAGGTGTTTTAAGACTGATTATAGCAAGATTAACAACTTTTGAACACAAAATAATGATCAAGCTTTTGAAAAATCCAACAGTGACTGCTCAAATAAGGATTTGAAGAATTTTTGACTTTGTGCTATTGAGAAATGATTCTTGTGACTGAAATCAGTTATTTAGAACTATTTAGACAGATTTCCAACAAAGCTAATGATCAGATAACCTTTGAACACCATAAACCAAACACCCCTTTATGTCAACTAATATGAAGTTTTTACAAAGCAACTCACAAATTTTAACCATTAACTTGACTGCAACCCATGCATTTTCACATTTTAGAACTAAGGAAACATAAATCAACAATACTAACAGCTAGAAACCAAGAATCTAGACCTAAGCTTGTTTAACTGTCAAAATAAGGTTTAACTAAACTTCAAATTTAAAAGAACCACTAAATGATTTTATTGTTTAAACACACTTAACTATATCTAATTCACAAATAGAAACAGAAATTAGAACTATAGAACACTTGCAACAGTGAAAAGCCAAATTAGACAAAAAGCTTACAAATGGTTTTGAGGCACAAACTGAGAACTAGGAAATGAGAACCAATCCTAAATGCTCTCCACAGAGCTCTAAACCAAGGCCATCAAGAATATACCCTGCTCCAGCTTTTCTTCTTCATCTCCATGAGATTTTTTATTTTTTAGCTATTTAATTGGATTTTTGGTGATTTTTAATTTTTGAGTCTAAACTGATTTTTAAAGGTTTCTAATAGCTTGTATAAGCTATATGGGAGCTTACATGAGCTTAAGAGTCCATACTAACACTTGCTTAACAACATTCAAATATTGGTGATAATTTGAGTACTTGAAAATTTGAGCAAACTGAAATGAACTTGAAAATTGCAATTGATAACTGATAAAGATTCAAATACACTGGAATAACTTAAACAAGGTAATGGAAAAGCTTAAATTACACTGAAGACTTGAAAATTATTTAAAACGACAATAATTTAACTAAGTTACACTAGATACCAAGATATATTGCATCACTCCTCTTCTTTATAGACTTTTCATACTCCCCATGTGTCTCTGAGACTTTCCCACCACTTCTCAGCCCTTGGATCACTGAAACTCATCAGAACCATCCACATGGATTTTTGGCGCCAATTATTTCTTTGAGCAGGTTTGAGCTTTAATTGGAGTTAGGCTCAATCAATTAAGGTTTTTGGAGTGTAGAGGAGGTGGAGGGGACATAGCATGGAGGGGGGTTGAAAATGAGGTGAAAACCATCTCTGGTTTTGGGTAAACAGAAGTGGGAGAGGAGGTGCTACAGTGACTGGTATTTGGGCGCCAGTTTCTCTGGGTTTGACTTTCTTTGACCGTGGGTTTAATAATACAAAGGGGGGTCAAAAGGGTTTGTGGCAGGGGTCAGAATGAGTTGTGGACTGGAGGTCAAGGGCAAAGGGCAGTTGGATTGGGCTTGGATTTTGGGCTTTTGATATATTTGGATCCGTTTGGTTTAAGAAGTAACAACAAGGACTAAAAGTGCAATTTTGCCAAACTTCAAGGATTGATCTTGCAACTTTTTCAAACTTCTCACAAGGACCAATTATGACCAACATTGATAAAACAAGAACCCTTTTTTGCATAAAATCCATTTTCAAAGGTCCAAGGACTAAATTTGTAAATTTCCAAAGTTAAGGGACCTTTCTTGCCAATTGACCAAAGAATCATTCAAGGATCATTTTAAACAACTTAGAATACTTCAGGGACCTTGAATGATAAATTTTCACATTTTTGAATTCCAGGGACTAGATTTGACAACTTTTAAAACTTGGGGGGCTAAAACTGCTAATTTTGCAAACTTGATACATTTTTCATCTGATTTTGATATTTTTGCATTTAAAACACATAAAACACTAATTTGTGATATTTTGATCATTTTGATGTGTTTTTGAGTGTTTTCAGATGATTTTGCAGTTTAGATTATGTAAAAATGATGAGTATTTGGACACTCATCAATCCCCCACACTGAGATATTGCTAGTCCCTAGCAATGATTTGAGAAAACTTGATGGATTTTATCTCTTTACCAAAAGCCATCACTTCTGGAGTAGCCAATTGTTTTGATTCAAGTAAGAATCTTGGTACAACGATAACCAGATGATTTATTGGCAAATCATAAACCATATAACGGATTTGATGTGTCTTTACCAGAAGCCGTACCCTTCTGGACTAGCCAACTCTTAGATAAATTATCAAGATTTTCTTTGGTGAGCTGAATACCAATTATGGATTTTCCACTGCCTTTACCACAAGCCATAACCTTGCGGGCTAGCCAACTCATTATCTTTTGAGGATGATGGGGAGCTGAGAAACCATACAATTTTGGGCAAATTGCAAGCCATACAAACGGATTTGAGAAATCTTTACCAAGAGCCGTTTGCTCCTGGATTAGCCAATCCTTTAGTTTATCAAACATGGCGGACTGATAACCAAATGAGTAAGTGTAAAACACTTACTCCAAAAAAAATTTTTGGCCAAAAACGGGGGAATTGGGTAGATAATATATGAAATTCGTGAGAATTCCCCCCCCCCCCCACACTTAGAAATGAATATTGCCCTCAATATTCAAAGTACCGGCGGTTATGCCGAAACAAAGAACGTAAAAGGGAAATACTACGGCCATTATTTAGAAAGGTTTTTTTTTTTTTTTTTTTTTTTTTTTTTTTTTTTTTTTTTTTTTAGATAATATATATACATATATAACATGTGGGGCAACTCCCCCACACTAAGGTGGTAGAAAGGGGGTAAGAAGACAGAATTATGGGTGAAAACCCATACGGTGCGTGCTAATGTTTTTGATTACCGAGTCACTAGCTTGACTCGATCCCCGCATTCATTGGTTCATGGGGAATGTTTGTAAATCCGGGACAACCACAGGGGGAATGTCCTCTCCAAAGTAATGCTTCACTCGATGACCATTCACTTTAAAATTAGGACCATCGGGTTGAGATAACTCAACGGTACCATAAGGATAAATCTTAGCAATAGTGAATGGACCAGACCAGCGGGACTTGAGCTTTCCCGAGAAAATCTTCAATCTAGAGTTGAAAAGAAGGACTCGATCACCAACGTTGAAAACGCGGTTCTTGATCTTGGAGTCATGAATCTTCTTTGTCTTTTGTTTATAGATTAAAGAGTTCTCGTAAGCTTGATCACGAAGTTCATTTAGTTCATTCATTTGAACTTTTCTATGATCACCGGCTGTCTGTATATCGAAGTTTGCATGTTTTAAGGCCCAGTAAGCCTTGTGCTCTAACTCAATCGGAAGATGACATGCCTTTCCGTACACTAGCTTGTATGGAGTACACCCGATGGGTGTTTTGTAAGCTGTACGGAAGGCCCAGAGTGCGTCATCAAGCTTATCCGACCAGGATGCACGATTTTCGCCTACTGTCCTTTCAAGAATCCTTTTAATACCACGGTTTGAAACTTCCACCTGCCCACTTGTTTGGGGGTGGTATGCTGTAGAGAGACGATGGGTAACACCATATTTTTGCATGACTCTTTCAAATTGGTCATTACAGAAATGTGTACCACGATCACTGATTATCGCACGAGGAGTTCCAAACCTGGCAAACAGAGATTTCAAAAACTTCACAACTACTCGGGCATCATTGGTGGGTAAAGCTTTTGCTTCAACCCATTTTGACAGATAGTCAACAGCCACGAGTATGTACTTGTTACCACGAGAAGATGGAAATGGCCCCATAAAATCAATACCCCATATGTCAAATATCTCACAAACTTGAATGGCATTTTGTGGCATTTCATTCCTTTGAGATATATTACCATGACGCTGACAAGCGTCACAGGTTTTGACATAATCGTGGGCATCCTTATAGATTGTGGGCCAATAGAACCCGGAATCAAACACCTTTTTGGCGGTGTAGTTTGGACTATGATGGCCCCCGGTGGGTCCAGCATGGCAAGCTGTGAGAATGTCAATAGCTTCCTGTCCATAAACACACCGTCGGATGACTTGATCCGCACAGATTTTGAACAAGAAAGGATCGTCCCAGAAATAATGTTTAACATCTTTGAAGAATTTGTTCTTCTGCTGGGTCGACATCCCTTTCACAATGAAGTTACCCGCATGGTAATTTGCAAAGTCAGCAAACCATGGGGTGGTAGAATTTCCACGAAAAGAAACCGCATTGAGTGTCTCGAGAGGAAATGTTTCATTAATTTCCTTTTTCTCGAAAACATCTTGGTGAGGGTTTTCTAATCTGGACAGATGATCAGCAGCTAGATTCTCAGCTCCTTTTTTATCACGTATAATGATATCAAATTCTTGGAGGAGGAGAATCCAACGAAGCAATCTCGGCTTTGCATCTTGTTTTGCAAAGAGATATTTAAGAGCCGAGTGATCCGTATACACTACGCATTTGGTCAAGATAAGATACGGCCGAAACTTCTCAAAAGCATACACCACGGCTAATAGCTCTTTTTCTGTGGTGGTGTAATGAGTTTGAGCCTCAGTCATAGTTTTGCTTGCGTAGTGAATAGGCTGAAAATGCTTATTTCTTCGTTGCCCTAAGACTGCGCCGATAGCAAAATCACTTGCATCGCACATGAGCTCAAAAGGCAAGTCCCAGTCGGGAGCAACGAGAATGGGTGCTTCAGTTAGCTTTTTCTTCAATGTTTCAAAAGCTATGATGCACTCGGATGAGAAGATAAAAGGAGCATCCTTTTCAAGAAGATGGGTCATAGGCCGGGCGATTTTGGAAAAATCTTGAATGAATCTACGATAGAAACCGGCATGACCCAAAAAACTCCTAATACCCTTGACGGTAGTAGGATGAGGTAGCTTAGCAATGACATCAACTTTTGCTCTATCTACCTCAATCCCGTTCTTTGAAATCTTATGGCCAAGGACAATGCCTTCTTTGACCATAAAGTGACTTTTCTCCCAGTTTAGACAAAGATTGGTGTCTTTACACCTTTGAAGCATTTTATCTAAATGGGAGAGACATGATTGAAAAGAATCCCCAATGACCGAGAAGTCATCCATAAACACTTCCATTGTTTCCCCGATCATGTCGTGGAATATGGCCATCATACATCGTTGGAACGTGCCAGGAGCATTACATAAGCCAAAAGGCATACGTTTGTAGGCAAAAGTTCCGTATGGGCAAGTGAATGTGGTCTTCTCTTGATCCTGTGGATCAATAGGGATCTGAAAGTAACCCGAGAAACCATCAAGGAAACAATAGTATTCATTCCCTGCTAATCTCTCAAGCATCTGGTCCATGAAGGGTAGAGGAAAATGGTCTTTACGAGTGGCGTCATTCAACTTACGATAGTCGATGCAAACACGCCATCCCGTAACCAATCGAGTTGGAATTAACTCGTTATCTTCATTTGTGATAACAGTAATGCCACCCTTTTTCGGAACACAATGAATTGGGCTGACCCAAGGACTGTCTGAGATCGGGTAAATCAATCCTGCATCAAGAAGTTTGATAACCTCTTGTTTGATAACATCATGGATTTTTGGATTCACACGTCTCTGATGTTGAACTGCGGGTTTGAAGTCATCCTCCATCAAGATTTTATGAGTACAAAACTCAGGGTTGATACCTTTGATGTCGGAGAGTTTCCAAGCAACTGCTTGCTTGTGTGACTTCAAGATTTTAATGAGAGCAGCTTTTTCATCTTTACTCAAATCTCGAGCAATAATGACGGGTAATTTATCATCACCTTCAAGGAATGCATACTCGAGATGAGGAGGTAAGTCCTTAAGCTCAACCTCAGGAAATTCTTCAGTTTTCTCAACTGACTTAACTTCCTTATTATGAAGCTTGATGGGAGGGAGAGGAAGAGAAGTGTCCAGATTTGACAATTTCTCAAGAAGAATATCTCCCTCCAGATTAATCTCATCAGGAATTGAATCACTAGGATGAGGAGTTGATGATGGATCATCATTGAGCAACCTCTCAATAAGAAGTATGTCCCCCTCAATATCAATTGGAGCGTGATCAATTTCCCAAGGTACAGAATCACTAGCCAAGTATGCTTCAATCTCATCTAAGATGAAGTCGCTTCCCTCAAACGGAGTGAGAGAAGGAGTAGAATTGGCTATGATAGGCTGAGAAGATGTGGTGGAATCCCCACTCACAGAATTATGAGAATAACCAAGAACTTCTTGAGAGTACTCGTCAGAAGCAACATCAATGATATCTATTCGGTTAACCGATTCAGAATCATAATTGGCGGAGTACCTCGAAGTTTGGTCAAGGTTGAAGGTGACAGCTTCGTTACCAACACGCAATGTGATTTCTTGCTCAAATACATCTATGAGAGCACGGCCCGTTCTCAGGAATCCTCGACCAACAATGAGAGGAACCCGATGATCGGCATCAAAATCAACAACCACGAAGTCAGCTGGAAAATGGAACTTTCCTACTTTCACAAACACGTCCTCAACAATGCCAAGAGGACGGGATATGGATCGATCAGCAAGCTCGAGAGTCATGCATGTAGGAGTGAGTTCCGGAAGAGAGAGTTTCTTCCACACTGAATATGGCATAAGGTTTATGCTTGCTCCAAGATCTGCTAGGGCAAAGCATTCAACCATCCCTGGGAATACACAAGGTAAGAGAAATTTCCCAGGATCCCCAAGCTTTTCAGGAAGCTTCTTCAGAATAACTGCTGAGCAGTTCTCGTTAAGAGGAGTCTTAGCCATTTCAAACAGCTTTTCCTTATTGCTTAACATGTGCTTGAGAGTCGATGCGAATTTGGGCATCAGCATGATAGCATCCGCAAAGCTTATGTCAAAGTGTAACTCTTGGAAAATTTGGAAAAATTTATCCATTTGATGACTAGCTTTCTCGCGGAGCTTTTGCTCATTCAAACGCGATGGGTAAGGAATAGAAGATTTGGATTTCTGATTCTCAACAGGAGCTACAGGAGGTTCAAAAACAACTCCTTGATTTGAATTGGGTTTCTTGACCACTTGAGGTTGGACTACCGAAGGTAGGACGTGTGCGGTACTTCGTGGGCTTGAATTATGCACTTTGTCCATAGTATCCTTGGTAACTTGACTCATTGGCACTGGTGGAGGTGGCATTGGAGTCGTAGGTCCATTGTGTTTTGGAGGTTCACTGTCCACTACCTTAGGGAGAGAAGAAGAAGAAGAGGTAGTAGGAACAGCAGGTCCATCATATGAAACACCACTTCGGGTTGTGATCGCCTTGGCATCGCCCCTCGGGTTAGCGATCGTGTTGCTCGGTAGAGTACCTGAGCCCGAGGGTCGATCATTTAAAGACTTCTTCAGATCAGCAATCTGACTGACCAACAACCTGTTCATTTCATCTTGGGATTTCATAAACTGCTTCAGTAACTCATCAGATGATGGTCCTGGAGGAGTAATGACGGGAGGAGCTGGAGGGACAATTTGAGGCCGTATGTTTTGATTATAGCCAAAATTCCCTTGATTAGGATTCATATTCCCATGAAATTGATTCCCTCGATTGAAATTGTTTTGATTAGGGTTTCCTTGATGATGGAAACCTTGATTGGGTCCAGGATAGAAATTACCTTGGTTTTGATAACCTTGGTTCATTCTTGGTTGGTTCTGATTCCGGTTTTGCATGTTGTGATTTTGGTTAAAACCGGGTGGTGCCTGATTAGTGTTAGCACGGTAGTGTGGTTCATTTTGAGGACGGTATTGATTACCTCCTTGCTGTGAACTACCGGCTAGAGCATTTGCTTCAAAAGGACTACCATCGGTGGCAGTACAATTGTAGTAAGCATGAGGACCACCACAAGTGACACAACTCTCGACTTTCTTCACTTCAGCATGTGTTGGTGGCTGAGTGAAGGAGACTTTCTTCTGGTTAGCAAGAACCAAAGCCTGAACAATGTCTGTGAGTTTATCAATCTTAGCATCGGTGCTAGATGTACTCACTGGGGATGAAGAAGAAGAAGGTCCAGCATTAGACTGATATGTCTTAGCTCTGAAAGGACGGACCTGAGATTTGTTCTCAATGATCTGCAAGGCCTCTTTTGTGGTCTTGCTCAGGAAATTACCTCCCGCGGAGGCATTCAAAGAGTCTTGATTGGCCTGATTGAGACCATTGTAGAAAGTATCCATTTGCATTAACTCGGTAAAACCGTGATGCGGACACTTGCGAAGCAACTCTTTGTAACGATCCCATGCCTCCCCGAATGATTCATCAAATCTCTGAGAAAATTTCATTATCTCATTCTTAAGACTTGTGGTTCGGGATGGAGGATAGAACTCGTTAACAAACTTGGTGACAAGATCTTCCCATGTCTCTATAGAACTAGGGGGTTGTTTCTCAAGCCAATTCCGGGCTTGTCCCTCTAGAGAAAATGGGAACAGAAGAAGCTTGATAGCTTCTTGTGGGACATTCTTGTACTTGATGGTAGATGCTATCTTGTTAAACCATCGAATGTGTGCATGAGGATCATCCCGCTCAAAACCATAGAATTGGCTTTGGGTTACTAGATTGAGCAACCCGGTTTTGAGCTCGAAAGTGTCAGCCACGATGGCTGGGACAACAATGGCATCTCCGTAACCCTCGATGGGTGCTTGGAGAAGCTCATTCATAGGTTTGTCTTCTGCCATTTCGACAGGAGGTGGTGGTGGTAGACGTTCCTCAGTCACGGCTGAAGGAGCTGAACGTCCTCTACGTCTACGAGGAATGTTTCCAAGTTCAGAAAGTGGACTTGTAGAACTGGAAGAACGAGTGCGCATGCACTATGTATAAAAATCAATTTTCAAAACAAATGAGGCAAAACACAAGTGAACTTAACCAATAATCACAAATGAAATGGCTTCTTTGAAAAAGGTACACCAAATCACAAGTGACACAAAGGCAAGTTTTAAATCTGATGTTCGGGAACTTATTAATGGTCGCACCCCCAGTTAGGTAGTGCTATGCCTTGATTTGCGGTGGTTGATTTTTATGTATAATTAAGTACCACTGAAAAGACGTAGGTAAGATTTGTGCAGATGGGTTCAAAAACTTTTGGACAATATTTTTGTTATCGTCCCGTTTAACCAAATCGTATCTCTTCAAGAATCACCTTAAAGAGAATACAAAATAGAAAACGTTCCGATTGTTTTGTTGTTTTATATTTTTTTGGTGTTTTAACACTTTAGGAAAAGTGTTAATGACTTTTTGGTTTTCTTATAACTTTACAAAAACTTTTTACAAATGGTGGGTATGTGCAACAATGGATCTGAAAATGGCTAAACACACGCTAAAGCCTCCCCGGCAGCGGCGCCAAAATTTGATTGGTGCTAAACAGTCAAGTCTAAAAGACTTAAATCAGTTTAAACACAAATACAATTAAGATCAGAGAATACAATGAATTCCCGGGTCGTTAAGTCCCAAGGAGACTCAATGGTGTGTTTAAATCAAACTCAGAGGATAGAATGATCACTAAGGATAATGATCTGTAAAGGTTATGATTAGAAATTACACTACTGATTGATTAGGAATAGAATTGGACACAGGATTGGAAAGCACAACAATCAGAAGAAAGAAACGTAAACGTAAGTTTTAAAAACTACGCAGACGTACAAAATAAAAAGTGAAAACTAAGAAATAAAAGGCCTAAAAATATAAAAATGACATTTTTGGAATCCTAAAAATAAAAGAAAATTATTAGAAAAGGAAAATTATTTTTTAACACTATTTAATTAATTACTATTAATTAAAAACTATTTTAACTATTTAATAAATACTCTAAAATAAAAGAAAATAGGAAATAAGGCTAGAAAAATAAACTTATGATTCTGAAAAATCTAAAATACTATAAAACTAATTTTAAAACTAAAAATATATTTTTCACACTTTTTATCTAATTATTACTAATTAATTATTATTTAAAATACACTTAAATACTAGAAAATAGAAAATAAACTTGGAAAAATAAAATTTTAACTTTGAAAAATCTAAAATATGATAAAACTAATTTTAAAACCGAAAATATATTTTTTAGACTTTTTAATTATTTATTACTAATTATTTATTATTTATTAACTATTTATAATTATAATAAATACTAAAAAGATAGAGAAAAATCTGAAACTTTTTCTAAAAATCCTATATGATGACAGAAACCTAAGAAAAATAGAAAAACAAGATTTGCTTATTAATAAGTTAAAAAGAAAAATCAAAAAGCTAAAAAATCTTAAATAAACGCTATCACTATTTTTATATTGATTTTTTTCTGAATTTTCTTTTTGGAAACTACTTATATACTAATAATATGAAACTTTAATAAAGACAAAAAATTTACAAAACTCAAATAAGCAGTTTTGATGGCTAAAAAGCCCAACAGTGCTTAAATAAGCTTATTTAATGGAAATAAGCTCTAACAAGCTTACAACTTGAAACAAAAGCTCAAAATAGATTCAAACAAGCTTAATAAACAGAAATGAGGCTAAAATATACAAAGAGGCACACTGATAAGCTAAGAATAAGCAATAAGCACTTTGCTATTTGCACAGAAATGGGACAAGCTTTAAGCCCTTAGCAGCCCTAGCTAACAAGCTCAAAAGTAAAAACTAAGACTTGAAACTTCAAGAGGACTAGGTTAGCTTTCCAAAGAACCAGAGAACACAAGATTTGGACAAGTAATAAGCTCTATGAGAGCTTATCAATATGAGCTTAAAAACTGTGCACAGGGCAGTTATATGAAACAGGTGCTCTCAATAAGCTATAAAATAAGTACTCAAAAACCTGAGAAACCAAGAACTAACATTTTTCTATTTTTCTTTACCAACTAGACTATAAATCCCCAAGAGCTTTTAAACTAAAACACAGTATTGAACACACAATGAAATTCCAAAGTTTATTAAAAAATGACCTTAATGAAAATTTTGACTTTTGTTCAAAACCAAAAGTTTGACTAAGATGGATTTTTAATTGATTCTAAGCACTGATGATGTTATGTTAAGGTGTTTTAAGACTGATTATAGCAAGATTAACAACTTTTGAACACAAAATAATGATCAAGCTTTTGAAAAATCCAACAGTGACTGCTCAAATAAGGATTTGAAGAATTTTTGACTTTGTGCTATTGAGAAATGATTCTTGTGACTGAAATCAGTTATTTAGAACTATTTAGACAGATTTCCAACAAAGCTAATGATCAGATAACCTTTGAACACCATAAACCAAACACCCCTTTATGTCAACTAATATGAAGTTTTTACAAAGCAACTCACAAATTTTAACCATTAACTTGACTGCAACCCATGCATTTTCACATTTTAGAACTAAGGAAACATAAATCAACAATACTAACAGCTAGAAACCAAGAATCTAGACCTAAGCTTGTTTAACTGTCAAAATAAGGTTTAACTAAACTTCAAATTTAAAAGAACCACTAAATGATTTTATTGTTTAAACACACTTAACTATATCTAATTCACAAATAGAAACAGAAATTAGAACTATAGAACACTTGCAACAGTGAAAAGCCAAATTAGACAAAAAGCTTACAAATGGTTTTGAGGCACAAACTGAGAACTAGGAAATGAGAACCAATCCTAAATGCTCTCCACAGAGCTCTAAACCAAGGCCATCAAGAATATACCCTGCTCCAGCTTTTCTTCTTCATCTCCATGAGATTTTTTATTTTTTAGCTATTTAATTGGATTTTTGGTGATTTTTAATTTTTGAGTCTAAACTGATTTTTAAAGGTTTCTAATAGCTTGTATAAGCTATATGGGAGCTTACATGAGCTTAAGAGTCCATACTAACACTTGCTTAACAACATTCAAATATTGGTGATAATTTGAGTACTTGAAAATTTGAGCAAACTGAAATGAACTTGAAAATTGCAATTGATAACTGATAAAGATTCAAATACACTGGAATAACTTAAACAAGGTAATGGAAAAGCTTAAATTACACTGAAGACTTGAAAATTATTTAAAACGACAATAATTTAACTAAGTTACACTAGATACCAAGATATATTGCATCACTCCTCTTCTTTATAGACTTTTCATACTCCCCATGTGTCTCTGAGACTTTCCCACCACTTCTCAGCCCTTGGATCACTGAAACTCATCAGAACCATCCACATGGATTTTTGGCGCCAATTATTTCTTTGAGCAGGTTTGAGCTTTAATTGGAGTTAGGCTCAATCAATTAAGGTTTTTGGAGTGTAGAGGAGGTGGAGGGGACATAGCATGGAGGGGGGTTGAAAATGAGGTGAAAACCATCTCTGGTTTTGGGTAAACAGAAGTGGGAGAGGAGGTGCTACAGTGACTGGTATTTGGGCGCCAGTTTCTCTGGGTTTGACTTTCTTTGACCGTGGGTTTAATAATACAAAAGGGGGTCAAAAGGGTTTGTGGCAGGGGTCAGAATGAGTTGTGGACTGGAGGTCAAGGGCAAAGGGCAGTTGGATTGGGCTTGGATTTTGGGCTTTTGATATATTTGGATCCGTTTGGTTTAAGAAGTAACAACAAGGACTAAAAGTGCAATTTTGCCAAACTTCAAGGATTGATCTTGCAACTTTTTCAAACTTCTCACAAGGACCAATTATGACCAACATTGATAAAACAAGAACCCTTTTTTGCATAAAATCCATTTTCAAAGGTCCAAGGACTAAATTTGTAAATTTCCAAAGTTAAGGGACCTTTCTTGCCAATTGACCAAAGAATCATTCAAGGATCATTTTAAACAACTTAGAATACTTCAGGGACCTTGAATGATAAATTTTCACATTTTTGAATTCCAGGGACTAGATTTGACAACTTTTAAAACTTGGGGGGCTAAAACTGCCAATTTTGCAAACTTGATACATTTTTCATCTGATTTTGATATTTTTGCATTTAAAACACATAAAACACTAATTTGTGATATTTTGATCAATTTGATGTGTTTCTGAGTGTTTTCAGATGATTTTGCAGTTTAGATTATGTAAAAATGATGAGTATTTGGACACTCATCAGTCACCTCAATTTACAATGAATACAAACAGATATTACATTAGATTGTTCTAGGATTCTTGATTAAGTTCTTTGCTCAGTAGCTCGTAGTCTTTGATTCTTCATGTTCCGCATGTTTGGATCATTACCAGTGGAGGTCTTTAACTGATCCACGTGATGAAGAGTTTTGAGCCATCATTGAGATCATCAGCTAACATAAATCTCTGACTCTTCCTTTGTGGTGTTGGTATTATGTGATGTTGTGACAATTGGACCGACATGCTCACATTCTGGATCATGATATATTCTCATCAGAGTAGCGGAAGCTTTCGTTGATTCATGATATTGGCAGCAACGTAGCAGAAGCATGAAGTGAAAATATCAGAGTCATTGATGCACTTATCATGATTTCTTTAGAGATGAATGTGTAATGTGAGCATGCGGCTATGGATTGACCGCTTCATTCTGATCAGCTGCAAACGTCGGGCGTACCTGCATACAACAGTTAGCAATAAAGTGCACGAAAGTGTCTTTGATCACTTTCGTTGAATTGAGGTACACGTCCCACGGTTCCCCGTTGATCAGTACAAGTACTGCCTGTGATCAGGTATAATTCTGAATAATTTCCTTGACAGGGTTTCGCAGCTGCTCTAGCTGTTCTCAAACCGGAACATCTCAAAGAAGACAACACGGAGTGAGTGAACCAGCGAATTGAGATTCACTGATTGATGAAAAGATATTTGAAAAACAATCGTGTACTGCTCAATATAAATTGTTTTTGCAATACAACGAAGGTTTTAATGAAAATCAATTATCAATCATAAACACCTTTTATTTTGAAATATGAGTACATAGTCGATGTGTTAAAGAAAAGTGTTTTTACGCACAACGACTGGTTTTACAAAGGTATCCGTCAATCCATAGCCTGAACCAGGATTGATTCAAAAGATTGAATCGCTCAATTGTTTCTGTTCAGTTGTCACATGGTTGATCTATTGAATAGATCTCACATGCCACCCACCAGGAGCTTGTTTGATGTTGGCTCCAGAAGGCTTTCCATCTTCATTGTGAATATGTTCACATATCACTCTGATGTTCTGGCAATACCACAAGGATAATGCGTAGGGCTCATAAGATATAATCTCTCTTTCCACATTGTGTGAAACAGAGAGTCTTCATTGACAGTGTCCTAAGGAGATTTATTTGATGATCTCGTAGCTCTAGACTCAATTGTGCATATTTGGTTCCTATGCTGGAGACTAGGGAGAGGGTCTCCTTTTTCAATATCAACAAACTCTAAGAGAAAGTCGATAGATAATGTCGGTTCCCCGTGAGAATGAAACAAGTCCTTTTAAGAGGAACTTGAGTGGTTTGGGAAGATGTAGTGCAGTGCGTCACTGGGTCCATGACGTCTTGTCTTCAATACCAGTGTTACCTTAGTAACCACCAGTAGTATATGAATTGAACCCGGTATCTGCCCTAAGGTTGAATTATCGGAGGGCTATTTATTTTCACCCTTTTCACACTCAATTCTTTTTCATTCTTCAACCCCTTCAGTGCTTACCAAGACTTCATAACTAGAACCTTGTTGGGTTTATTCCAGTACTAGCTCTGTCTCAGTCCGCACTCTTCCCATATCTCACATTTCTCCTTTTTTTTCATCATACCTAAGGACTTCTACACTATCTAGTGGATTGTCCCTGGGTAGATCCCTCCGGTTCTGGCGGATCATGGGAACAAATACTTAACCTTATCATCCTTATATCACCATACATAAAGTAAAGTTGGTCGGTCTATTTGGTATTGTTCATCTGCCATTGGAACCAATTGAAAACCATTTTAAAATCAATCCAGATACTTGTGATATATTATCAAAGCATTTTGTACCTGAATTGTTTTTGATATTTTTAGAACACGAGCTCCCCCTCAACATGTGCATCAATCATCCTTTTGTAATAGAAATAATTTTCATCTTTGAGGGGTTGGCTTGCATCTAAGAGTAGTTATATAAAGAATGTGGTTTTCAAAAAAGTTGCTCCCCCTCAATATGTGCATAGAAATTTGAAAAATGTTTTGCACATATTAGGAAAAGACTGCACATTGAAATAAATTGATCACGTTTCAAATCTTTGTGGTTTAAGATAGATGCTCCCCCTCAACATGTGCATGGAAAAATTTGAAATCGTTTGGCACATGTGGGAAGGAGAGCGTGTACATCCTTATAAAACCATGTATCGAATTATCAGTTTAAAACCAATTTAAATCACAAATTCTCCCCCGATCACATTTTTCAACTCCTTTGAGAGTTGTGATCTCTATTGATTTAAATTCAATTTTGAAAGCTTTTTGAGAAGAATAGTGACTTGCTTTTTGAAAAAAAAACTTTTTAACTGATAAGGATCAGATTTTCAGACTTTAAACTCCATTGATTAAACATGCTTTTGAAAACATAACATTAGCAAAGATTTTGAATCAACTGTATAAAACATTATTCTTTTTGATTTTTTAAACAATAAACCTTGCTCATTTACGTGCCAATTGTTTGAAAAATGACCTTTCAAAATAACCTTTTTAATTCGAATAAAATCATTCTCCCCCTCAATCAATGACACAAGTTGTTGATTGAGAGATAGAGATTTTGACAGATGATAAGCACAAATGATTTACACAAATAATAGAGTACGAGGTATTTTCAAAGCAATTTTGTTTTCATTAGATGGCAAATATTTTACAGAAGAATCATTAGATGGAAAAATATTTGGAAAGAGAAACATTTGTCTTTTTGATGACAAACATTTGTTTTAAGAATCAGCGCATGGGATTAGAAAAATAAGATGAAGCATGGCTCTGTTCTTTACTTTTAAAATGGGTTATTGCCTGAAATGACAATAAACCACCATTTTTCTCCGCCTCATTTTTAAAAAAAAAAAACAAAAATATGTACATTCGAAGAACATCTAAAGACCCGTAACATTCTTTGAATGTCAACACAAAGTCCGTAGATGATATCGAAAAAGGAAAAACATGACAAAAAAAAACAATATTTTTGGATTTTTTTTTTGAGAATTTTATAATTTTATATTTTCTTTTGTGGGTTTTGAAATTTTTGTATTTTGCTTTTTGAATAAATATATACAAGAGATAGATGGATAAAGACCTTTACTCCTCGTCTTCTTCTTGAAGACGCTTGAGTGTTTCCGGTTGTAGACTCTTTAGACCAAGACGTGGAAGGATAAACTCAAAACGTTCTCTAGGAAGAGCTTTGGTGAAGATGTCTGCTAACTGGTATTCAGTCCTCACAAAGTATAGTTCCACCACACCGTTTTCAACCTACTCCCTGATGAAATGATGTCAAATGTCAATGTGCTTTGCTCTCGAGTGTTGTACGTTGTTGCATGAGAGAGCAATAGCACTTTTATTATCACAGTACAGAGGGATTTTGTTGAATTCAAAGCCATAGTCAGATAATTGGGATCTCATCCATAGGATTTGAGCACAACAAGATGACATGGCTATGTATTCAGCCTCTGTAGAGGAAATAGAAGTACTCATTTGCTTCTTTAAAGACCAGCTCACAAGCTTATCACCCAAAAACTGAGCACCTCCAAACGTACTTTGACGAGTATCTTGACATCCTGCATGATCAGCATCTGCACAGGCTGTTAGTGACATACCGGTGTCCTTCGGGTACCAAAGTCCCATATTGATGGTTCCTTGGAGATACCGAAAGACCCGTTTAACCGCTTCTAGGTGCTTTTTGGTAGGCTTAGCCTGATATCTAGCACACATGCAAACATAGAACAAAATGTCTGGTCTACTGGCTGTGAGGTACATCAGGGATCCAATCATACTAGGATATTTCGTTTGGTCTACCATGATCCCTGAGTGGTCCTCATCCAGTTGAGTACACTCTATCATGGGAGTGTCAACAGGGTCACTAGAATCAAATCCAAATTTCTTTAAGATCTCATTTGCATATTTAGATTGATTTATAAAAATGCCTCCGGGACTTTGTGATATTTGTAATCCCAAGAAAAATGACATTTGTCCCATCATTGACATTTGAAATTTGGAACCTATTTCATTTGAAAAACGATCACATTCATTGGGGTCAGTCGAGGCAAAGATAATATCATCAACATATATTTGAACGTGAATTAAATGTTTGCATGACTTCCTGGTGAACAATGTCGGATCAACTGCTCCTTTGCTGAATCCAGTAGATAGAAGAAACTTTGATAGTGTATCATACCATGCCCTTGGAGCTTGCTTCAAGCCGTAAAGAGCCTTCTTCAAGAAATAGACATGAGTAGGATGCTCTGGATTCACAAAACCTTCCGGTTGGCTGACGTATACGACTTCTTTAAGATCTCCGTTAAGAAAAGCCGTCTTTACATCCATCTGATAGACAATCATATTCTTACTTGCAGCATTAGCCAGGAAGATTCTGATCGCCTCGATGCGTGCCACAGGAGCAAATGATTCTTCAAAGTCAATACCTTCCTCCTGACGGTATCCTTTTGCAACCAACCTAGCCTTTTTCTTTAATACATCGCCATGCTCATCAAGCTTCACTTTGAAGATCCACTTTAGAGCAATGATCATTGCATAATCTGGAGCAAGTACTAATTCCCATACATCTAGTCGATCAAACTCATGAATTTCTTCTTGCATGGCATTGAACCAGCTGTCTTCATTCATGGCAGTTTTCACATCTTTTGGTTCGATCTTAGAGAGTACGGAGTTGAAGAAGCACCATAAGGCATCAGTTGCAAGTTGTTTCCGTGTGGATACTGGATGAGAAAGGTTTCCAATGATGTTGTCCAATGGATGATCATGTGTCCATTTCCTAAGATGTTCATGTGGTTGTTGTTGAGGAGCTGAAGTAACAGAGTCTATATCTCCTGATGACGATGGTTATGATGATGATTCAGGAGCAAATATGTTTTCAAAGGGTTCATCTTCTGGAGGAGCAAAAGGGTTTTCATCATCTGTAACAGCAGCAAGATTTCCATTGTGTACACTCGATGATTGATGATTTGTTAATGAGATAGAGTGATCAGCAGCAGGCGCTTCTTGACTTAATGACATTCAAACTGAAGGGTTAACTTCATTGACAGGGATAGAGGCAGCCTCTGTTGATGGAACTGACATATCATTAACACTTGGTTCATAGTGTTCATCAAACATTGGATCAAATAATTTCTTCAAATCATCATCTGAAGGAGGTACATAAGGAGTTGCTGGTGATGGATTAGAAACAAGAGTATAACTGATGGGACTACATGATGATGCGGGTCCAGAACTGGGTTGTCCTGGAGCCATTGGACCGGTCAGCTCATCGAATGTAACGTGAATTGTTTCCATGATATTTCGGGTTCTTTTGTTGTAGATTCGGTATCCCTTTTTGTTTGGTGCATATCCTACAAATACTCCAATGTCTGCTTTAGCTTTAAGTTTGCCTAAGTCTTGGCCCTCATTAGTTGGATAACACAATGCACCAAACACACGAAGGAATGAGAGATTAGGTTTTCTATTGTGGACAAGTTCATATGGAGTTTTTCCATGAGCAGTGTGAATTAGGGATCGATTTTGAGTGTAGCATGCAATGGCAATGGCTTCAGCCCAGAGAAACATTGGAACCTTTGAGTTAATCAGCATTGTTCTTGCGGCTTCCACAAGAGTTCGATTTCGTCTTTCAACTACACCGTTCTGTTGAGGAGTTCGTGGAACACTTCTTTGATGACTGATTCCAACACTTTCATAAAACTCACTAAGTTGTTTATTAACAAACTCAGTTCCATTGTCTGTTCTGATGATTCTGACAGTTTTGTTAAGTCGAACCTGCAGCTGTTTGATAAGTTTGATGATGATATCTGGAGTTTCATCTTTTGACCTTAAGAACTTAACCCAGGTGAATCGAGAGTAATCATCAACCACAACTAACACATATTTCTTCCCAAAGATATTCTGTACTCTCATGGGTCCACATAAATCCATGTGAATTGTATGAAGAACTTCTGTAACTGAGTTTGTAGGCTTGGGTTTGTGGGCATATTTCTTTCTTTTTCCCAATTGGCATGCTGAACAAAGATGATCCTTTTCATACTTTAGTCTAGGTAAACCTACAACTAAGTCCTTTCTGGAGAGATCATTGATGGTGCCGAAGTTCAAGTGATTGAGACGACGATGCCATAACCATGACTTTGTTTTCGAAGCCTTTGACGACAAGCAAATTGGAGAAGACTTCATCATATCTTCGATAGAGATGGTGTATAGATTTGAACCACGTGTTCCTCTTAAAAGTTCTTTACCATCAAGTTCTCTAACAAAACAAGTATGTTTTCTGAAGGCCACTTCTAGATCAGAATCACAGAATTGACCGACATAGAATAAGTTATGACCAAGACCTTCTACGTAATATACCCTGGAGATAACACTATCACCGACAATATAATCTCCATAACCCATAATTGCACCAAAATGATCGTTCCTGAATCTAATAGTCCCGATGAATTTGCTCACGAAGTTCATGAGCCGTGACCGGTCTCCAGTCATATGCTTGGAACAACCTGAGTCCAGGTACCGCAGAACGATTTGAACGATCTGCAGTTGAAAACAGACAAGAATGGATAACTAGATAATTGGGAACCCCATGCAATAATGGGTTCCACATGGTTAGTAACAGTAATTGGAACACCCACATCAGAAGTAGAAACAATGGAATCATCAGAAATGGATGCAGTGCTAATGTCCGTATTTGACCTATTCAAAGTATGTTCACTTCTTAAGGGAATAGTTCTACCAGTAGGCATCCACTTCCTAATGGGCATTGGTCTATATAATTTAGGGCACATCTCATTAAGATTGAATTTTCGCCCTGTAGGTATCCACTGATAACCTAAGTTGCTAAATTTCCTCCCTGTGGGTTTCCAATATTTCCTACCCTTCTTCCGCCATTGTTTTCTAGCCTTCTTAGCTCGATTTTTTGCATTAACAATCTTAACAGGGTATTTATCAGCATTAGACAAATCATTCACACCACATTCATAATTAGTAACAGAAACAACGCAATCATCATTCATGTTTTGCCAAAAGTAGCTGAATTCGCATTAATTACAGTACGCTTAGAGCTAGCACTAGAATCAACACGATTCGTTTTATTCAAATTCTCCCTAGGGTGATCTTCTACTTTCTTCCACTGAACATTCCTAGCTTGCAAGGTCCTATCATTCTTGGTATTGCTTGGAGGCTTTGACCCGCTTGCTTTAATGTCACTGATTACTCCTGTAGAGGGAATTATGAGAACATTAGTTGGTTGAGCTACCTTTTGCATTCCTGAACTAGATGTGCAAGGATCTGAACTACTAGAAGGCACCTTAGAATTCACTTTCATATTACTGGGCATAGAGTGGTTTGTATGCTTGGCACTAGTCATAGAACACGGCATTACAGCTTTACCTTTCGCACTTAAGGATCTAGGACATGTTGCAATTAAACATTCTAGCAGCTTTTGAGATCGTTTGGCCTGAGTGCAAGCAAACCTAATTTCTCTATCAAGAGGCTTATTAATGAAGTCCTCTTCCACAATCTCACGGAGACATTCTAGACTATCCCTAAGGTGAGCACAATAGTTATGAATCACAAGTTCATTGTTCCTAAGATGAGGAGGAATGTATTTAACAGTCACAGTATATTTGAAGTCTGAGGAAGACTTTGGTGCAACATTCTCATTGAAGACAAGTGGCAGTTTCCCTTTTTCCTGACTCTTCAGATTCTCAATTTCTTTTGTAAAGAAGTTATTTTTTCATTGTTTTTGTCACGAGTGACTTTCATTGAATCATATAACTCTTTAAAGTGTCGTTTAACTTTTTCATTTTCTTTTTGTAAAGCGTTAACCAAGTTTTGAAGATGAAAAGTTTGAGAATACTGAGAATCTAAAGGAGGAGGCATATGGGAGCCAGTCACATTGTTCTTTTCACCCTTTAATTGAGAAATTTGGGCTTTCAACTTTCTGATCGTGTTACAATGAGCTTGAATATGTTCGTCACGTTTGTTTATCTGAAAAACTGCATCAAACTCTGGAACATCTGAGGATGTTTTGATATTTGAAGTTTTGACATTTTCTTTAAGATGTTGATATTTTAGTTGTAAATCCAAATGTTCAACTTCTAGTTTAGAAAGATGTTTTACCAAATTATCGTGATCATCCTGATCAATTTTCTCATTCAGTTATGAGTTTTTGTTTTCAAGCTCAATGACACGATCATGAGAAACTTTCAATGCAATAGATAATTCATGAAATCGAGAAGCAGTAATAGAGTACTTAGTAACAGTATAAAACACATCTTGAGTAACACAACTCGAAATCAAATTCTCATTTAAGATATGCAAGTTCTTCCTTTCAACTTCATTATATTTGAGTTCCTGTTCATAATCATTGACCTCAACAATCATAGCATCAAATTCCTTTTCCATTTTCTTAATATCAGAATTTATTCCCTTTTGAAGACTTTCAAATTGACCTTTTAATTGTTTAAAGAAAGGCATAACCTCAGTTAAATAACATTCTTTAGTTTGCTCAAAACCCCTTTCCCCCTCAGTTATCCCTGTAGGTGTGATTCTTTTCTTACACGTTTTCTCAAAATCAACAAACATCTGATAAACAACATATAGGCTGATTAAGGTCTTGCTATTAGTGGCAATAGATCTAGGAACTAAATGCATTGGTGTATTAGGAGGATACACAGTTGCTCGAGTCAATTTCCTACAAGGGGGATTCTTTTCAACAAGATTTTCAGCTTTTAGCATATCCATATCTTTCATCCAAAAAATCTGTTCTGGGGTTAATTGAGTTTGAGGCTTAAACATGTTAAGGGAGATCCAATTTTCCTTAGTGTAATCATGAGGTTTGATAGTTATGTTTTTCTCTTTACATACAGGATTGTTAAGTTTCTTATCCATTTTCTTCCTAGATGCATCATCTAATTTTCTATCTTCCTCAGTGCACTCAATGCAACTAGGTTTCTGTCTAGGTTTAAGAATCTCATTACCATCATAGATTATATTTTGAGCAGCTTTTGCAATCTTACCATACTCAGGATTAGGTTTCTCTATAATGGGAATGCTATGCTTATCGCTGAGAACTCTATGCTTAGTGATCATGTGAGCAGTCTGAATGGTATTCCCTTGTACGTACAACTTATTTTCAAGCTTGTTTTTTAAAGTTTTTAGATTAGAAAAATCATTCACTAGTTTTGATTCCTTAGCATTGAATTCTTGCTTAAGCATTTTAACATTTTCTTGAAGTTCTTGTTTTTGCTTAGCAGTTTTAGAAAGCTTTTCTTGTAAGGAATTTAACTCATGTTTTAATACTTCTTCTCTAAAATTACTTTTTCGAATAATTGTATGCATTTGGTCATCCATTTCCTGCTCACGGGTGGTTAACTCAAACTTAGCACGTTGTTCATAAATAGCAACTTGTTCTTTATAGGCATTTAGTTCAGAGATAATAGAATCATCAGGGGCACATGCAGTGTATTCATCAAAAGCATAGTCATCATTGACTGCAGAAGATGCATTGCTTGGTACAACCTCACTTTCACTTTGTTTCACATATTGATCATATGGGACAATATTGCTATTACCCTCATCATCAATATCTGATTCATAAGTTTCAAGAGATTGTACTTTATTATGCATCTTTTACTCATCAATATCATCATATAATTTTAATACCTCTGAGAGGATTGATTCTTTGGATGGACCAGCTTGTTGTGATGATGAGACCTTAGGAGAGACCATTGGAGAAATGCTAGCCATGAAAATTGTTTGTGCAGTAGGTTCATCATCGACGTCAGAGTCGTATGCATCACAGTCAGCGACTTGAAAGGCATTCTGATGATTGTAACCTATCTCCTGAATTGGCTGCTCATCCACATATGCATCATATGTCTTGGCATTGACCTCAGCAAGAAACAACAACTCCTCTTCATCCAAAGCTGCACCATTATCCTGAGCTTGCACGAGCAACATCTTGTCTCTGAAGTATTCTGCATTCTGTGGACGTTTTGGAGATGTGCAGTTCCTAGCAATGTGTCCCTCACCACCACAGTTGTAGCATTTGACTGGCTTTGCTTGTCCTTGATTTGGATTCCTTCCACGATTCTGATTTGCTACATATCCTCTACCAACTCCACCTCTTCCCTGTTCATACTGTCTTTCTTGAACTGGTTGCACCACAACCTTCCCATCTCTAACAGTAGCTTGATTGTGTGGATTGGATGATGTTCTGAGGTTATTGTTGGTGTGTGGGAGAGAGTTCATGTTTTGACTAACCATGAGAGACAGTTGAGTGATGAAGTTTTCCATGAGTGTTTTTGGGTCGGGAGGCTTATATGCTGGATCAGGGATGAGCTTGTAATTACCATTACCCATGGGTATGACTTGAGATGCTTTGGTGGTAATACCAACATTGGTGTAGAAAGCTGTAGAATCATTTGGTGAGCTGGTTTCTCCCTGATTGGTTTTGAACTGATCCATAATCCTTTTTTCAAACATAACATGCCTCTCATTCTGAAGCAGGAAGGCATACAATTGCTCATAGTTTGTATTCTTCAATCCTTTGGTTAGCTTCATAGAGGTGACAAATTTGTTCCATTCGGGATTCATGTTGTTCACAAACTTTGAGTTAAGCTGAATGTTAGGCATGGTCATTTTGATGTTCCTCATGTCATTCACAAGCTTATGGAATCTCACGTAGTACTCATAGACACTCTCATCAGGTTTCATCTTGAAATGCTCAAATTCATCATACAGTTGTGATTCTCTGTCTTCCTTAGTTAACTCAGAACCTGAGAGAAGCATTCTGACATTATCCCAAATTGCCTTGGCTTCAGTGTTGTGATTGATAAGCTTGTAGATATCTTTTGGAAGAACCTGAAGAATAATGTTAGAAGCCCTGATATCAGCATCGAATCTCTTTTTCTTCTTATCACTGAGCTCATCATACATCTTTGGTCTGTCCATTCCATAGATCATTGTTCCATCTGCAGCAGTATCAATTAAGTCTCTTGTAGTCTCAACCTGATAAGGTCCTTCATCAATGGATTTGAGAATGTTGACCCCATTTTCCTTTCCAAGACAGTACAATCGGATTCGTTGAGCCCATGAGTCATAATCAGTTCTGTGCACATGTTATTGGATTTGTGGTCATATCTACATAACCTGACTCTGATACCAATTGTAAGTTATTGGATTTCACAAACACACTAAACCATAATTACATGAGGCGTTAAATATGTTTAGAGAGATAAAGTTCTAGAGAGAGAAATGGAAGAGAGTTGGGAACTATGTGAAACAAAGAAAAATGGTACTGAAGCTCCAACCCTCTACCTTGGGAGGTAGAGGGTATTTATAGTGTCTTACAAATAAACGCCACCTACGGGCTGTGGATCAAGCATACAGTGGGTAAAGACCCGTCCGTCTTCCACAGTGTTACTTAACAAACTACTTGCTAACATAACTTGACTACGACTACGATCTTTCTAACGAATACATATACTTGAGGTGACCGACTCTTTAACGATTGAATTTTCTAATTCCTAACATGTTTTTAATAAACATCTAGTTTTTACAAGTTCTCATAGTTTACTAGTGATCACAATTTATTAATATAGTTAAGAATGAAATTTTAGTAAAAATTCAATACGTAACTAGTTATGAAAATGACATGGTTTTTATATTTTTAACTTGTAAAAATCCAATTTTTGCCGATAAAAACTGTTTTACAAATATTAGGCAGTAAATGATATCATTTGGTATTTTTAGGCCGAGTTCCCTTAATGTAGACGTAAAACATCGTTCCGGACAACTTTCATGTTTTAAGTTTTTGATGATTCGGACCAGAAGTACCACTTATTTTAAGACAGATTCAGTAGTAATCAATTTGGTCATTTCTAAGGTTTGTTAACTTCTTTTTACCATAACGTTTGACTCGTTTGTCCATTTCAGGTGATTCAAGTTGCTATGTTTACCTTTTTATTTTGTCTACAGTAATATGTAAGTTACCAAGTCCATATATAGTTGTTTTAAATGGCTTCAAATATGTAGAATATGACTAGTTTACTAGTTTGTTAATTTTATGACAATATGTGAATTAAAACATATGTTTGAGTATATATACATCATGAATCAACAAAGTAACCATATATATAGCATGTATTTGATAATATTAGTAATAATAAACGTGAGACAATGGAGTGGTGGTGGTGATGAGTTGCTTACAACTTTTGGCTTTCTAAAGAAAGGAAGTTAAAAACAAGGATTAAGACTTTGATTGAACTAGGATCTCTAGTTTCCAACTTCTTCAAGCTCTTGATACCAACTTGTGACTACTTGAGAAGGCACTTGAGGTCTCTACTAGAACACTTCTTGTGTGGATGGAAGATCACCAAAGGATGGAAGAAACAAGGACTTTAGATCAATCAAAACTTAACAAGAGCTTTGGAATTGATATGGATCTTGTTCTTTTGGATAATACTTGAAGTAAAATAGCAAATGAAGAGTGTGTGTGTGTGATGATAGACATTCAAATGGAGGAGGGGGTTATATGGGACTTTCTTGGTCAAAGGAGGTTACTAATGTTGACTAAACAAAGCTTACATGCAAAGCTTTGCCATGTGTAGTAATCTTGTGCTTAGTTAGCTTAGATCATGCCAAGTAACCTTGGTTAGCTTCTTAGGGAAGTCTCATGAGGAGGTACAAGACTTATGTTATTATCTAGTGTTTTACGGAGTGAGTTTTGTTCTCGTTAATCGCTAACTGTAAGTCGTAAAGTCACGAAACTTAAAACCGGGTATCATAAAAATATGAAACTTGTAGAAATGATTAAACTCATTATTATACTCCATATAAAAATCTAAAATGGGTGATAAGTATCATTGGGTGCTAAAACGCTGTTTAGAGCTGAAAACGCGGGTAAAAAACGCGTAATTTGCGTAAAACGCAGAAGTGGAAAACGAAAAATTCCAAAACTTGTGAAATTATCGTAGAATGGTAGAATTACATATTTTTAATGTTTATAGTGTTTTATGGACATAACGGGATGCCCGAATGACGTTTAAACCCTAAAGTAGTTCTCAGACACGGTTTTGTGAAATGGGTTCTGTATGGATTCAACGTACGTCGTCAGGATGAATCGTTGAGTTTTACGGGATGAATAGTAAAAGTCAAATAGTCAAAAGTCAAAGTCAAAGATCAACTTAAAAAAGTCAAAGGGTAAAATAGTCATTTAACCTTATGAAAAATTACGGGCTGCTACACCATGGATCCGAAGAATGCCAACCGGACCCTCCCCGAAGGATCCGGCCCCAGGCAATGAGAACCTGCCCCAGTGACTGTACTTATCAAGAGGTGGGCTTTGAACCTGGCCATTTTCTCCAATAGGCCCCTCATTGACCAGTCAATCTAATCATTTGCGGTGGGGGGATGGTACCAATTGAAAGTTTTTGGGCCAATGGAGAGATTCGAACCCCGTTCTATTGACACAAGGTTCAAAGCTCTTACCATTAGACTAAAGGCCAATTGGTAAAAAAAAAAAGGACTATTTGAAACATCAATTTTAACACATATCTTCTATCATGGGAAGGACCGAAAACTCTGTAAGTCACACCAAAACATTGAGATTGTAAGTTGAAAGTGGTAAAAAATAAACGGACTAGCTCATCCTGTAACTGGGCTTTGGCCACCGTTTCTTGTTGCAAAAGCTCGTGTAATTTTTGTTTGGCACCTTCAATCTCCGTTGCTTAATTTGAGCCACCAAAAATGTATGGGAGTACAACGTTGATGCTTTTGGACCTAGTATAGCTTTTATGCGGGGGTAAGTTCTGCAATCTGCCATCTTGAGCTAACATATTTTTCTCACAACTTTAAGAAACTCTACCTTCAATATCTATTATACTAAAAGATTGGGTCCCCTTATAAATGTGAGGCTTCATGTTTAAATACATTGCTTTAATATTCATACTTAATGGTAAGTACATATGGCCTGCAACTAGTGCTTCGAATGTAATTCATGTCTGCCTCACTTAATGCAGTTCGTAGTTGTTCAGCTGCTGTAACCCTAGAAATAATATTGTGCACTTATTCCTCACTTATTATGGAATACATATCATGGAGCTTTGCGGTTTTGTGAATAGAAATTCTTACACAGTTAAGTTCATATAAGTTGTTACAGTTACAATAAAGAAGGTTACAACCCAAAAGGCAAAAGGCTGCTAAAGCTATAAATAAATTGTGCCTTCTCTTTCAATCACACCAGTTTTTCCTTTTCAATTTGGCCTTTGTTGTTGTGCAATTTTTTCAAAAAGGAGGCTCATTCACAGTTTATTACATGGTTAGCACCTCTTTCAAATAGAAGAACAAAATTTGTTACAACAATGAACTACACTAATTTTTCTTGTTGTAAACAGGATCACGGAGGAATGAACTTTAGAAGGATAGCTGGTGGCGCGTTCATCACTACCAGATGAATATGGTAAGAAAAATTAAACAAATCATTTTTAATAAAAGACTTAAACACGATTAAACTATGAAAATATCATTTTGCGAGGACCGTGTGATGTTAAGTACATATTTCACATGACCTTTTGAAGTAATTACTTTTGCATGGACAGGTTTGCTAAGGCAATCGAAATATGATCACCTAAGGCCAATGCTAATGGCAACCACAATATTTGTGGTTACCCTCTGCCACATCAGCGCCACATCAGCTTTCTCTCTCCAAGACTATACCCAATCATAACTTGCTAGTGGTGACCACAATGGCGACCGTAATTTTTTTTAAACTAAAATTTCATTCATAATTAAAACCATTACAATAACAATTCAACTAAAATATTAAAAAAACATTCACAATGCAACTTTATATACCAACTACAGTAACTAAGTTAATATATAGCAACTTTATATACCAACTAAAGTAATAAAAGCATATCCAAACCTTAGCCACATACTGAAAACTCAATCTCATTCAAACCATATCCACATACTGATACACACATACCAACATTTCTTCAATCTCATCCTTCTTGAAACAAATCTCAACATGTCGCGCTTCAAATCTGGAACCATGAACCAAACACATGCTGCACACAAAAAAGACAGATTTCCATGAACATTAGCAAACTCAAGAAACTTCCCAGATTTAATCTCTTCTTCCATATGTCTCAGTTGGTGAAATGATTATGAACACCATTTTCCTCCTTTGTTTAATGCAACACTACTTGCAGGCAAAATGACAAAATTAAATAAAAAACAAAACACACAAACCAAATGAAAGTTATGGTTGGGTAGCCAACCGAAAGATTGAAAAAGTTGGGGTGAAGTTCGGTTGCATCCGGTTGAGCTAAGGGGGAGACTCGGTTGAGGGGTCGGTTGGTTGGGGTGCAACCCCTCCCATTAGCATCAGCCTAAAGGAGCTTCATAAAGCTATTAAATCAAGTGATCGAGCTATCCTTTCAGCTGATTCCGCTTTCCTTTCATTAGGAACCTAGGTTTGTATTATAAAAAATTAAATGATGTGCAAAACAATTAACTCAATGAGCGATTATGTATCTTTTTAGTATATTGCTTATAAAAGAGTCGAGTGGGTTGTGTTTTTATCTCAAAAATGTCGAATATAAATATTTATCTAGGACATTGTGCCACATGGATCTAAAGGGTTGAAAGTCACCAAAAGATTATTTGTAAGCATACAACATCGAAATAGTTTAACTCCATGACTTACGTTTTTAATGTGATAAGTTGTTTGACAAAATACATACTTTCTAAAATTCGGAGATGAAGGTTAATTCTACTTATCTATTGCTGCCGAAGCAGAGAGAAAATATGATGACCTGTACTGTTGTTTCAGTCGTAGGATCAGTATAACATTCAATCATGGCCATACAAAATACACATTTACATTTTGCCGCCATTTAGAGGTCCTACTTTTAGGGAATTGATAAGATAAACTAACTACTCCAACAAATCAGGAAAGGTATATTATCCCTTTCAACAAAAAAGAGATAAGATTGCATTGTTTAAACTTTTAAAAATTCAATTTTTGCCGCCTGTGTTACTCATTCGTCACCTAGGGTTTAGGTCGTTTTTGTACTATATATATGAGGGGTTACTTTCACTCATTACCTACAAGACAAAACAAATATTAGTAGTTGTGACTTTCAAATCTAATGGCAAACTATCACGTATTTGTGAGTTAATATCAGTTAATTGTGTGTCCATTCTAATGCTTTATTTTAATCAGGATCTTGCTGAATCATCCATGCTATGATGGAAAACAACCAGGTGGTGGGTTTTATACATCATGCATTTTGAAACTTTTTTAAACATCATAATTATTTTATTAATTTATTTTATTCTATATCCGCAGGCAACGAAGAAAAGAAAACATGAAGGGAACTGGAGTGATGTCATTGTTGTTGATTCCATAATCATTCATAGATAAAATAACTACTGGAAGAATGTGTTGCATGAGACTTTTAATGTGTTTTAAACATATGAATTCAAAGGATCATGACATATTTAAAAAGCCTTAACTTTTAGACATTGATTCCATAATCATTCATAGATAAGAAAACACATATGGGATGCAGAAAAAATGATTTCTATACGTCCAACATCTTTGTAGTCTTCTGGCTCATATCTATAAATCAATATATAAGGAAATGTATGTTTACCCTTTCAATAATTATACCATGTGAAGTATATGCATATGGTTGCATTACTTAATTTGTGTGCTACTTACATATTGTTAAGAAAAGAGGACCTAATACATTCACTTTATAGTTTCATTTACTTTATAGTTTCATCTACCATGCAGACGAAAGACACACTAAAAAGTGGTATAATGACTTTACATATAAAAAAAATTGGTTTTTCATCATGACTCATAGCTGATCTACAAAATTTTTGATCGGATTTCATTATTTAAGAAAAATGCAGATATTTCCATTTATGCATTCAAATGCATATTATAATGTCCTCATGTGACGTTTTGTAGGTTTTTCATTTTGTTCTTTCTGTGAATAAATGGACATGTACTATACTTGATAAGCCAAACAAATAAAGAGGTCAAGGTAAAAAAATGTTAAGTAATATAAAAAAAATATAGTAAAAATTTGTATGCCATTGATTACTTATATCTTTTAACTTATATATTTCAAATTTTTTCTAACTTATACAAACATCACTAAAAAGTAGTATACCTGTGCAACGCACGGGTATTGCACTTGTTAGTATTTTTGTTTATGAAGGTTAATTTATATATTTGTTTCCCTTTTGTATAAATGATTTAAAGTACACATGTTTTGAAAATTATGCTCAATTTAAAAGAACACGTTTTTTTCTTGAGATCAGTTTCATTAAGGAAATGGTTTTTTGTTAAGGATCTATAAAAGTCAACTACATAACATGCAAAAGAAGAAATCATCAGATAACCACTTGAAAGTAAGAAGTACCAATATAATCTTGTTTACTTAATTTGTTTATGGTTCGTTACATGAACTTTATGAACATAAGACCTTAGTACATATTTCTTTAACAAAGAGCTTACTTTTCTGTGAAAAACTAGAAGGGGAGGTTGAATAGTTTTACCAATTAAAACTTCCTTTTAAACTATTTAGATCGACTTATGTCAATCCATTTGGTTGTGTGTGTTGGATGTTGATAAACAAACATGTAAAGATATGTAATGAAAAGATAAGAGTAAGAAGCACAAAACCACAACGCGAGTATTTATAGTGGTTCGGCTACAAGGACACCTTCCTTGCCCTACTCCACTCCCCGAGTCACCTACTCGAGAGTTTGTAAACACTACACCAATCTCCTTATGGCGGAGAAGCCTTCACAACGTCGCCTACCCTTTTTCCGGTACTAGGCTAACCACTGGGTTCTTTCACTCCAAGGTGAACCACACCTACACAACGTCGCCTACCCTTTATAAGGTACTAGGCTAAGTACCTAGTTCTTTCACTCCAAGGTGAACTACACCTTCACAACGTCGCCTACCCTTTATTAGGTACTAGGCTAAGCACCTAGTTCCATTGCAATGGAGGAAATACTACCACACTACACCAACGACTAATCCCAAAGGAGATCTACTCCTTTACAACATCATCAAGGACATCAATATCCTTGGATCTAATGCTAGTCTATCTAGTACTTCGAAACACACAATATCGACTGTACATCTAAGGCACCTTTCACTACTGCCTTTGAATAGATCTACAAGACACCTTTCACTAATGTCTTGTGTCTTCACTTCTAAGCACCTTTCACTAATGCTTCAAGTCTTGACTTCTAAGCACCTTTCACTAATGCTTCTTGTCTTGAATTCTAAGCACCTACCACAAGTGCTTATGCTATAGACGATAGATACTCTTCACTAATATCTTCGTCTTGACACTTGAGACATCTTTCACTAATGTCTTCAACACTACACTTCTTTAAAGAAAAAAAGGAATCATCAACAAGAAGACTTCAGTAGCCTTGATGATGAGGAAGCATGGCAACTCATGGACTTGAGCGTGCTCGACTTCAAAGGTGGTGATCTTGCCTTTAAGAGGAACCTAAAAGATCACACAAAAACAAAACTACAAACATAGATCTCTTGGATCTAAGGTTAGTGAGATTTAACTCAGGGGAGAAAGTGTGTTAGAAAGGGGTGAGAAATAATGAAGAAATGGCTCACTATTTATAGAGGAAAAATCCTACTGTTCCCCGGATCCCACGGATTCCTTCCACAAGGGATCCGTCTAGCGTTAAGCTAGGGATCTGTGGGACGCTCCCTTTTACCCATGGGTATTTTGGTTATGGGTCATGGGTCATGGGTTGAACCATGGATCTTTGGCTAGATACAATCTATCTTTGAGTGCAATTCACTTGGTCACATGGGTATGGGTTGATTCATGGGTTATGGATATTATCCATGGATGATATAAGCATGATGTCATGCAATGGGTTATGGGTTAAGATCCATGGGTTATGGGCTTTGGGTTGTACCCAACTACATTCAATGTATTTGCCCAACGGGTTGTGATACTTAAGTTTCTACCCATTTATATTACCCAATATACTACATACTAGTTATGTGTATATTTTATCCAAATATGTAAACACTAGTTGTTGTACATATGTATTACTTAAATCATAAAATCACTTATACTTGTTTTAGTGTTTTATGTGAAAATGTGAATATGTTAGAAACTATTAGTTCAAACCATTTACGTATTTTATTTGTTTCGTTAATATGATTTTACGTTTGTTATCGACAAAACATTAGAAGATCGTAGAATGTAAATAAACATTTTTACGGCTTATTTGTATTAACAATCTCCCCCTTTTTGTTGATGACAAAACATTTTTACGGCTTATTTGTATTAACAATCTCCACCCTAGTGTGGGGGAGTTTCCCCACAGGTTGTGTATATATATAAGAGTTTCATCAAAAAAAAAAAAAAAAAAAAAAAATCCTTGCTAAATAATGGCCGCAATATTTCCCTTTTACGTTCTAAGTTTCGGCATAACCGCCGGTACTTTGAATATTGAGGGCAATATTCATTTCTAAGTGTGGGGGGGAATTCTCACGAATTTTATCATGTAATTACACCGCCTAATTCCCCCATTTTTGAAAAAAAAAAAATTTTTTTTTGGAGTAAGTGTTTTTCACTTACTCATCTTATGGTTATCAGTCCGCCTTGTCTAATAAACAGAAGGATTGGCTAATCCAGGAGCAAACGGCTCTTGGTAAAGATATCTCAAACCCGTTGACGGCTTGCAATTTGCCCAAAATTGTATGGTATTCAGCTCACCATATCCTTAAAAGTGAAGAGTTGGCTAGCCCGCAAGTTTATGGCTTGTGGTAAAGGCAGTTGGAAAACCATAATTGGTAATCAGCTCACCAAAGATATTTTATCTAAGAGTTGGCTAGTCCAGAAGCAAACGGCTTCTGGTAAAGACAAACCAAATCCGTTGAAAGCTGGTGATTTGCTCAAAATCATTTGGTTATCGGTGTACCAAGGTTCTTACTTGAACTGAAACATTTGGCTACTCCAGAAGTAATGGCTTTTGGTAAAGAGATGAAATCCATTAATTTTTCACAAAACATTGCTAGGGACTAGCAATATCTTAGTGTGGGGGATTGATGAGTGTCTAAATACTCATCATTTTTGTACCATTTAAACTGCAAAAACATCTGAAAACACTCAGAAATGCATCAAAATGATAAAAATATCACAAATAAGTGTTTTATGTGTTTTAAATGCAAAAATATCAAAATCTGGTAAAAAACGTATCAAGTTTGCATAATTGGCAGTTTTAGTCCCCCAAGTTTCAAAAGTTGTCAAAAACAGTCCCTGGTAAAACAAAATAAAGAAAAATGTTATTCAAGGTCCCTGAAATATTCTAAGTTGTCAAAAATGGTCCTTGAATAAATCTTTTGTCAAATGGCAGAAAAGGTCCCTCAAGTTTTGAAATTGTCACAAATAGTCCTTGGAAAATTGAAAATGTCAAAATTGGTCCTTGTACTATTGAAGTTTGTCAGTTTTAGTCCTTGTAATAACTTTGGGAAATTGGTAGGATTGGTCCTTCAAAAATCAGAATTACAAGTTTAGTCCTTGTATTATAAACCTAATCCAAGCCTTGTCAAAACATTTTGGACCCCTGCCACTTAACCCATTGTGACCCTTTGAACTCCATGTTTTGAACCCCAAGTCAAACCAAAGTCAAAAGCTGCAAAGAACCCGCCCACCACTGTTTATCTTCCCCAAGTGCCTGCTACCACTTGCCTGCCCTCTCCCATCACCTTTCCCTCCCCTCATCATCACCACTCACCACCTTTCCCACCACATTAAATGCCACCCCCCCTAGTTGCTAAATCAGACCCTACAGTCAAAAACAGGCTTTCCCGCCAAAATGATAAAAACGGCCAAAACACTTAAAACTCACCCATTGGTCAAGTTAAGAGGTGGGATTGGCTCAGAAGGACACGTGGAGGATTTCTAATGCATAAAAGAAGGAAGAGAAGCAAAGAGAAGACTGTCTTTTAGTTTTTTAAATTTTTGTATGTCGTATTTTATTTTCATGTTTTAAATTAAGCTTTAAGTTGTAATCCTTTGTTTCATTATATCAAATTAAGTTGTTTAAATGTATTAAAACTGTTTTCAAGTGTTAATTCAAGTTTCTACATAAGTTTCATATTCTCATGATTACTGTTGCATCATTTAGTGTCAAACTCTTGTTACCAAGCTTCAAATAGCTTAATTTCAAATCCAAACAAGTTTATTTAAGCTTGAAATAGCTTTTTGTGAACTTGGAATTCAGTTTCAAACAAACTTGCCACAAAGTCAACAAAAGTCAACTGTGCAGCAATCTTGGTCCAAACAGGCTTGGAAATGGAATGGGTTGTTGCAGAGCAGTGTTTGGGTTGGATTTGATATAGAATAGCATATATTGGGTTCTGTTTAAGCTACCAAATAAGCTAGGGCTCTTGTAAGTTTTTATCTCATCTTCATTTTTTTTATACAGTATTGCATTTTGTGCTAGATTGAAATTTGTGGTCATCAAGTAATCTAAACCTGTCCACTTAGTAGTAATTAGGATATTATAATCAGTTTTAGTGTTTGCAATAGCTTAAACAATGGTTAAATCAGTTTTTATCTCATATTCAGTCATAAAAATGGTGTTTGGATTTGCTACTTAAACTGTCATAGAGGTTTGTTCAAGAGTTGAGGTCTGTTGTTGTATGTTTGTTATGCTCATTTGTACTCCTATCTGTCATTTATTTGTGCCTGCAAATCCTTAAAGTCAAAATCTTCAATCAATTGTCTTATAAGCTTATCTGTTGAGATTTTGTCATAGCAAACGCTTGATTCATGTTCAATTATCACTAGAGTAGCTTGCAGTAGTTTTATTATACCATTAAACATCATATTCAGTCAACAAATTAGGATTAAAGTTCAAGAAAGTCAACTTTTCATTTTTTGTCAAAAAGTCAAATATTTGCAAAACTCAGTTTTGGCCCAACTAGAAGGATTTTTCATGAGCACATTATTGGGTCAATCTCATTGAAACTTAGGACTTTAAAACTTCAACTGGTCTATTTCTTTATTGTCATTTTTATAGAATTTTAGAAATTTTCTAAAAGCTTCAAAAAAGCTCATCAAGCAGGGCTTATTTGCCCTGCTCACACAACTCAGTCAATGCTGAGTTTTCACAGAACCTTGCAGAGCTTGTGAAAAGCTCCTCAGAGCTTCTCTAAGTCTGATTTTTGGTTTGAAGGAAGCTAGCCAGGTCTAGTATAGTTTCCAACTTCTGTTTTTCAATTTTAGCTTATTGAGTAGCTGGTGCTTAAGCTCAAAGTAGCACACTCAAATCTGTTTTAGCAACTTAACTCAAATCAGTCAAATCATGGCATTGTGTAATTCAGAGGTTTAGGTCAGTTGTAGCTTGTTGATTTTTGGTAGTTATAGCTTATTAGAGGGTCTGTAACAGTTTGGTGCCCATTTGGTACTCTTTGGCTTATTCAAGTGCTTATTTTTAAGCACTTACAACTGCAGTTTCATAATCTACCAAACAAGCCACTGTTTTTCTATTTTTTTTAGATTCAGTAGATTAAATTAGACTTTTCCTGAAATTTTCAAAATTTTCCAACACTGTTTGCTATTTTTCTTAATTAAAAACAGTTTTTAGGCCATTTTAAATAGCTTTTAATAGAATTAATTCAGAAAAAGTTCAAAAAAATAAATTTTCATTTTTCTTAGGTTAAGATAAATATAAAAAGTAAAAAAATTAATTTTCCAGATTTTTCATAGTTTAATTTGTAATTTTTAGTAATTTAATTAGTTTTAAATAGTTTAAAATTCATAAAAAATAGAAAAATAATCAGAAAAATACAAAAATAGTTTTGAAAATTCTTTTTTGATATTTTAGATTTTTCCAAGTCATAATTTTATTTTTCTTGCTTTATTTCCTATTTTCTTGTATTTTAGGTTATTATTTAATAGTTAAAATTAGTTTTTAATTAATAATATTTAATTTAATAGTTATAAAAATAATTTTGTTTTTCTTAAAATTTTCTCATATCATTAGGTTTGTAAAAATATCATTTTCATATTTTTAGGATTAATACTGCTTCAGTTTTACATTTTCTTGTGTACGTCACGTAGTTTTTAAATTAAGTTTATAAAAACATAAAATCAAAAACATCAGTTTAAAAATAGTGATAGCATTTATTTAATATTTTTTATCTTTTTAATTTTCTTTAATTTGCATTTAAGCCCCTGTAATTTATAAAATAACTCAAAATCCTTACTGATCACTATCCTTAGTGATTATTCGACATCTGATTGTGTTAAACACCAGTCATCCTCCGTGGGACTTAACGACCCGGGAATCCACTGTATTCTCCTGATCTAAATTGCATTTGTGCTTAAACTGTTTTAAGTTTCTTACGGTTGGCCATTCACAAGTGGCCGGCTTGTGTGAGAAAACTTGACGGTTTTGCACCAATCAAATTTTGGCGCCGCTGCCGGGGAGGCTGTAAGCGTGTTCTAAACATTTTTCAGACCCGTACTTGCACATATACCATCGTTTGTAAACAGTTTTTTTTGTAAAGTTATAACAAAATCAAAAAGTTCATTAACACTTTTCCTAAAGTGTTAAAAACACCAAACAAAATATAAAACAACAAAACAATCGTAACGTTTTCTAACTTGTGTTTCTTTTAAGGTGATTCTTAAAGAAATACGATTTGGTTAAACGAGACGATACCAAAAATATTGTCCAAAAGTTTTTAAACCCATCAGCACAAATCTATACCTACGTCTTTTCAGTGGTACTTAATATATACATAAAAATCAACCACCGCAAATCAAGGCAGTACACCTACTAACTGGGGGTGTGACCATAATAAGTTCCCGAACATCAGATTTAAAACTTGCCTTTGTGTCCTTGTGATTTGGTGTACCTTTTTCAAAGAAGCCATTTCATTTGTGATTATTGGTTAAGTTCACTTGTCGTTTTGCCTCGCATTTGTTTTGAAAACTGATTTTTATACTTAGTGCATGCGCACTCGTTCTTCCAGTTCTACAAGTCCACTTTCAGAACTTGGAAAGATTCCTCGTAGACGTAGAGGACGTTCTGCTCCTTCAGCCGTGACTGAGGAACGTCTACCACCACCACCACCTGCTGTAATGGCAGAAGACAAGCCGATGAATGAGCTTCTCCAAGTACCCATCGAGGGTTACGGAGATGCTATTGTTGTCCCAGCCATCGTGGCTGATACTTTTGAGCTCAAAACCGGGTTACTTAATCTGGTAACCCAAAGCCAATTCTATGGTTTTGAGCGGGATGATCCTCATGCACACATTCGATGGTTTAACAAGATAGCATCTACCATCAAATACAAGAATGTCCCACATGAAGCAATTAAGCTTCTTCTGTTCCCATTTTCTCTAGAGGGACAAGCCCGGAATTGGCTTGAGAAACAACCCCCTCGTTCCATTGAGACATGGGAAGATCTTGTCACAAAGTTTGTTAATGAATTCTATCCTCCATCCCGAACTACAAGTCTTAAGAATGAGATAATGAAATTCTCTCAGAGATTTGATGAATCATTCGGGGAGGCATGGGATCGTTACAAAGAATTGCTCCGTAAGTGTCCGCATCATGGTTTTTCCGAGTTAATGCAAATGGATACTTTCTACAATGGTCTGAACCAGACTAATCAAGACTCTCTAAATGCCTCCGCGGGAGGTAATTTCTTGAGCAAGACCACAAAAGAAGCCTTGCAAATCATTGAAAACAAGTCCCAGGTCCGCCCTTTCCGCACAAAGACATATCAGACTCAGTCTAATGCTGGACCTTCTACTTCATCTCCCGTGAGTACATCTAGCACCGATGCTAAGATTGACAAACTCACGGATATTGTTCAGGCTTTGGTTCTTGCTAACCAAAAGAAAGTCACTTTCACACAGACACCATCATATGGTGAAGTGAAGAAAGTTGAAGTTTGTGTTACTTGTGGTGGTCCTCATGCATACTACAACTGTACTGCCACCGATGGTAATCCGTTTGAAGCTAATGCTATAGCCGGTACTTCAAATCAAGGAGGTAATCAATACCGTCCTCAAAATGAACCAAACTACCGAGCTAATACTTATCAGGCACCACCCGGTTTTAACCAGAATCCTAACCGGAATCAGAACCAACCAAGAATGAACCAAGGTTATCAAAACCAAGGTAATTTCTATTTCGGACCCAATCAAGGTTTCCAACATCAAGGAAATCTTAATCAAAACACTTACAATCGAGGGAATCAATTTCAGGGGAATATGAATCCTAATCAAGGGAATTCTGGCTATAATCAGAACATACGGCCTCAAATTATCCCTCCACCTCCTCCTGTATCAACATCTGATGAGCTTTTAAAGCAATTCATGAAGACTCAAGAGGAGACAAACAGGTTGTTGGTCAGTCAGATCGCTGAATTAAAGAAGTCTTTAAATGATCGACCCTCGGGCTCAGGTACTTTACCTAGCAACACGATCGCTAATCCGTGGGGCGATGCAAAGGCGATCACAACCAGAAGTGGTACTTCATATGATGGACCCGCTATTCCTACTACCTCTTCTTCCTCTCTCCCGAAGGTAGTGGAAAGTGAACCTGAGGTGACAAAGGATAAGGAACTTCCTACTAATAACGGAAGTACCAGCAATGTCCATCCTCAGGTTGTCCCGAAACCCAAATCCAATCCAGGAGTTGTTTTTGAACCTCCTGTAGCTCCCGTTGAAAATACCAAATCCAAATCTTCTATTCCTTACCCATCACGTTTACATGAGCAAAAGCTCCGCGAGAAAGCCAGTCAACAAATGGAAAAATTCTTTCAAATTTTCCAAGAACTTCATTTTGACATAAGCTTCGCGGATGCTATCATGTTGATGCCCAAGTTTGCATCAACTCTCAAACACATGTTAAGCAACAAGGAAAAGCTGTTTGAAATGGCTAAAACTCCTCTGAACGAGAACTGCTCTGCAGTTATCTTGAAGAAGCTTCCCGAGAAGCTTGGAGATCCTGGAAAATTCCTCTTACCTTGTGTATTTCCAGGAATGGTTGAATGCTTTGCCTTAGCCGATCTTGGTGCAAGCATAAACCTGATGCCTCATTCAGTATGGAAGAAACTTTCTCTTCCGGATCTTACTCCTACATGCATGACTCTCGAGCTTGCAGATCGTACAATATCCCGTCCTCTTGGAATTGCCGAGGACGTTTTTGTAAAAGTAGGAAAGTTCCATTTTCCAGCTGACTTTGTAGTTGTTGATTTCGATGCTGATCCACGGGTTCCTCTCATTGTTGGAAGAGGATTCCTGAGAACGGGACGTGCTCTCATTGATGTATTTGAGCAAGAAATCACATTACGTGTTGGTAATGAAGCTGTCACCTTTAACCTTGATCAAACTTCGAGGTACTCCACAAACTATGATTCTGAGTCGGTTAACCGAATAGATATCATTGATGTTGCTTCTGAAGAGTACTCTCAAGAAGTTCTTGGTTATTCTCATAATTCTGTGAGTGGGGATCCCACCACATCTTCTCAACCTATCATAGCCAATTCTACTCCTTCTCTCACTCCGTTTGAGGGAAGCGACTTCATCTTGGAAGAGATTGAAGCATACTTGGCTAGTGATTCTGTTCCATGGGAAATTGATCACGCTCCAATTGACATCGAGGGGGACATACTTCTCATTGAGAAATTGCTTAAAGATGATCACTCATCAACCCCTAACACTAGTGATGCAATTCCAAAAGAGATTAATCACCATGAGATTAATCCGGAGGGAGATATTCTTATTCTTGAGAAGTTGTTAAATCAGGACACTTCTCCTCCACTCCCTCCCGTCAACCTTCATAACAAGGAAGTCAAGTCAGTTGAGAAAACTGAAGAATTTCCTGAAGTCGAACTTAAGGACTTACCACCTCATCTTGAGTATGCATTTCTTGAAGGTGATGATAAATTGCCTGTCATTATTGCTCGAGATTTGAGTAAAGATGAAAAAGCTGCTCTCATAAAGGTCTTGAAGTCACACAAACAAGCAATTGCTTGGAAACTCTCCGACATTAAGGGTATCAACCCTGAGTTTTGTACTCACAAAATCTTGATGGAGGATGACTTCAAACCAGCAGTTCAACATCAGAGAAGAGTAAATCCAAAAATCCATGATGTTATCAAACAGGAGGTTATCAAACTTCTTGATGCAGGATTGATTTACCCAATCTCAGATAGTCCTTGGGTTAGCCCAATTCACTGTGTTCCAAAAAAGGGTGGCATAACTGTTGTCACGAATGAAGAAAACGAGTTAATTCCAACTCGACTGGTTACGGGATGGCGTGTGTGTATTGACTATCGTAAGTTGAATGACGCCACCCGTAAAGACCATTTTCCTCTACCCTTCATGGACCAAATGCTTGAGAGATTAGCAGGGAATGAGTACTATTGTTTCCTTGATGGTTTCTCAGGTTACTTTCAGATCCCCATTGATCCACAGGATCAAGAGAAGACAACATTCACCTGCCCATACGGAACTTTTGCCTACAAACGTATACCTTTTGGCTTATGTAACGCTCCTGGCACGTTCCAACGATGTATGATGGCCATATTCCACGACATGATCGGGGAAACAATGGAGGTGTTTATGGATGACTTCTCGGTCATTGGGGATTCATTTCAGACATGTCTCTCCCATTTAGACAAAATGCTTAAAAGGTGTGAAGACACCAATCTCTGTCTAAATTGGGAGAAGAGCCACTTTATGGTCAAAGAAGGCATAGTCCTTGGCCATAAGATTTCAAAAAACGGGATTGAGGTCGATAGAGCAAAAGTAGATGTTATTGCTAAACTGCCTCATCCTACTACCGTCAAAGGTATTAGGAGTTTCCTTGGTCATGCCGGGTTTTATCGTAGATTCATACAGGATTTTTCTAAAATCGCTCGGCCTATGACCCATCTTCTTGAAAAAGAAGCTCCTTTTATCTTCTCTCCTGAGTGCATCGAAGCTTTTGAAACACTAAAAGAAAAGCTTACGGAAGCACCCATTCTAGTTGCCCCCGACTGGGATTTACCCTTTGAGCTCATGTGCGATGCAAGTGATTTTGCTATCGGTGCAGTCTTGGGGCAACGAAAAACCAAGCATTTTCAGCCTATCCACTACGCAAGTAAGACTATGACTGAAGCTCAAACCCATTACACCACTACAGAAAAAGAACTATTAGCTGTGGTGTATGCGTTTGAAAAGTTTCGGCCATACCTCATCTTGACCAAATGCGTGGTGTATACGGATCACTCGGCTCTCAAATATCTCTTTGCAAAACAAGATGCAAAGCCGAGATTGCTCCGTTGGGTTCTACTCCTGCAAGAATTTGATATCATTATACGTGATAAAAAAGGAGCAGAGAACCTGGCTGCTGATCATCTGTCCCGACTAGAAAACCCTCACCAAGATGTGTTCGAGAAAAAGGAAATAAATGAAACATTTCCTCTCGAGACACTCAATGCGGTTTCTTTTCGTGGAGACTCTTCTGCCCCATGGTTTGCTGACTTTGCAAATTACCATGCGGGTAACTTCATAGTGAAAGGGATGTCGTCCCAACAGAAAAACAAATTCTTTAAAGATGTTAAACATTACTTCTGGGACGACCCCTACTTATTCAAAATCTGTGCGGATCAAGTCATCCGACGGTGTGTTTATGGACAAGAAGCTCTTGACATTCTCAAAGCTTGCCATGCTGGACCCACCGGGGGCCATCATAGTCCAAACTACACCGCCAAAAAGGTGTTTGATTCCGGGTTTTATTGGCCCAGTATCTATAAGGATGCCCACGAATTTGTCAAAGCCTGTGACGCTTGTCAACGTCACGGGAATATCTCACAAAGAAATGAAATGCCACAAAACGCCATTCAAGTGTGTGAGATTTTTGACATCTGGGGCATTGACTTTATGGGGCCATTTCCTTCTTCTCGCGGTAATAAATACATACTCGTGGCCGTTGACTACTTGTCAAAATGGGTTGAAGCTAAGGCTTTACCTACCAACGATGCCCGAGTTGTTGTGAAGTTCTTAAAATCTCTCTTTGCTAGGTTTGGAACTCCACGAGCCATAATCAGTGATCGTGGTACGCATTTCTGCAATGACCAGTTTGAAAGAGTCATGCAGAAGTATGGTGTAACTCACCGTCTCTCTACTGCGTACCACCCCCAAACAAGTGGGCAAGTGGAAGTTTCCAACCGGGGGATTAAAAGAATTCTGGAGAGGACGGTTGGCGAAAACCGTGCCTCTTGGTCGGATAAGCTAGATGACGCACTCTGGGCCTTCCGTACAGCTTATAAAACACCCATCGGGTGTACTCCATACAAGCTTGTATACGGGAAGGCATGTCATCTGCCGGTTGAGCTTGAGCACAAGGCATACTGGGCCTTGAAGCATGCCAACTTCGATATTCAGACAGCTGGTGATCACCGGAAAGTTCAAATGAATGAATTGAATGAACTCCGTGATCAAGCATACGAGAACTCTTTGATCTATAAAGAAAAGACAAAGAAGATTCACGACTCAAAGATCAAAAACCGCGTTTTCAACGTCGGTGATCGAGTCCCTCTTTTCAACTCAAGATTGAAGATTTTCTCGGGAAAACTAAAATCCCGCTGGTCTGGACCATTCACTATCACTAAGGTTTATCCTTATGGCACCATTGAGTTATCTCAGCCCGATGGTCCAAATTTTAAAGTGAATGGTCATCGATTGAAGCACTATTTTGGAGAGGACATTCCCCCTGTGGTTGTCCCGGATCTACAAACTTTCCCCATGAACCAATGAATGCGGGGATCGAGTCAAGCTAGCGACTCGGGAATCAAAAACAGTAGTATGTTACATGGGTTTTCACCCGTGTGTTCCACCCTAGTGTGGGGGAGTTTCCCCACAGGTTGTGTATATATATAAGAGTTTCATCAAAAAAAAAAAAAAAAAAAAAAAAAATCCTTGCTAAATAATGGCCGCAATATTTCCCTTTTACGTTCTAAGTTTCGGCATAACCGCCGGTACTTTGAATATTGAGGGCAATATTCATTTCTAAGTGTGGGGGGGAATTCTCACGAATTTTATCATGTAATTACACCGCCTAATTCCCCCATTTTTGAAAAAAAAAAATTTTTTTTGGAGTAAGTGTTTTTCACTTACTCATCTTATGGTTATCAGTCCGCCTTGTCTAATAAACAGAAGGATTGGCTAATCCAGGAGCAAACGGCTCTTGGTAAAGATATCTCAAACCCGTTGACGGCTTGCAATTTGCCCAAAATTGTATGGTATTCAGCTCACCATATCCTTAAAAGTGAAGAGTTGGCTAGCCCGCAAGTTTATGGCTTGTGGTAAAGGCAGTTGGAAAACCATAATTGGTAATCAGCTCACCAAAGATATTTTATCTAAGAGTTGGCTAGTCCAGAAGCAAACGGCTTCTGGTAAAGACAAACCAAATCCGTTGAAAGCTGGTGATTTGCTCAAAATCATTTGGTTATCGGTGTACCAAGGTTCTTACTTGAACTGAAACATTTGGCTACTCCAGAAGTAATGGCTTTTGGTAAATAGATGAAATCCATTAATTTTTCTCAAAACATTGCTAGGGACTAGCAATATCTTAGTGTGGGGGATTGATGAGTGTCTAAATACTCATCATTTTTGTACCATTTAAACTACAAAAACATCTGAAAACACTCAGAAATGCATCAAAATGATAAAAATATCACAAATAAGTGTTTTATGTGTTTTAAATGCAAAAATATCAAAATCTGGTGAAAAACGTATCAAGTTTGCATAATTGGCAGTTTTAGTCCCCCAAGTTTCAAAAGTTGTCAAAAACAGTCCCTGGTAAAACAAAATAAAGAAAAATGTTATTCAAGGTCCTTGAAATATTCTAAGTTGTCAAAAATGGTCCTTGAATAAATCTTTTGTCAAATGGCAGAAAAGGTCCCTCAAGTTTTGAAATTGTCACAAATAGTCCTTGGAAATTTGAAAATGTCAAAATTGGTCCTTGTACTATTGAAGTTTGTCATTTTTAGTCCTTGTAATAACTTTGGGAAATTGGCAGGATTGGTCCTTCAAAAATCAGAATTACAAGTTTAGTCCTTGTATTATAAACCTAATCCAAGCCTTGTCAAAACATTTTGGACCCCTTCCACTTAACCCATTGTGACCCTTTGACCTCCCTGTTTTGAACCCCAAGTCAAACCAAAGTCAAAAGCTGCAAAGAACCCGCCCACCACTGTTTATCTTCCCCAAGTGCCTGCTACCACTTGCCTGCCCTCTCCCATCACCTTTCCCTCCCCTCATCATCACCACTCACCACCTTTCCCACCACATTAAATGCCACCCCCCTAGTTGCTAAATCAGACCCTACAGTCAAAAATAAGCTTTCCCGCCAAAATGATAAAAACGGCCAAAACACTCAAGACTCACCCATTGGTCAAGTTAAGAGGTGGGATTGGCTCAGAAGGACACGTGGAGGATTTCTAATGCATAAAAGAAGGAAGAGAAGCAAAGAGAAGACTGTCTTTTAGTTTTTTAAATTTTTGTATGTCGTATTTTATTTTCATGTTTTAAATTAAGCTTTAAGTTGTAATCCTTTGTTTCATTATATCAAATTAAGTTGTTTAAATGTATTAAAACTGTTTTCAAGTGTTAATTCAAGTTTCTACATAAGTTTCATATTCTCATGATTACTGTTGCATCATTTAGTGTCAAACTCTTGTTACCAAGCTTCAAATAGCTTAATTTCAAATCCAAACAAGTTTATTTAAGCTTGAAATAGCTTTTTGTGAACTTGGAATTCAGTTTCAAACAAACTTGCCACAAAGTCAACAAAAGTCAACTGTGCAGCAATCTTGGTCCAAACAGGCTTGGAAATGGAATGGGTTGTTGCAGAGCAGTGTTTGGGTTGGATTTGATATAGAATAGCATATATTGGGTTCTGTTTAAGCTACCAAATAAGCTAGGGCTCTTGTAAGTTTTTATCTCATCTTCATTTTTTTTATACAGTATTGCATTTTGTGCTAGATTGAAATTTGTGGTCATCAAGTAATCTAAACCTGTCCACTTAGTAGTAATTAGGATATTATAATCAGTTTTAGTGTCTGCAATAGCTTAAACAATGGTTAAATCAGTTTTTATCTCATATTCAGTCATAAAAATGGTGTTTGGATTTGCTACTTAAACTGTCATAGAGGTTTGTTCAAGAGTTGAGGTCTGTTGTTGTATGTTTGTTATGCTCATTTGTACTCCTATCTGTCATTTATTTGTGCCTGCAAATCCTTAAAGTCAAAATCTTCAATCAATTGTCTTATAAGCTTATCTGTTGAGATTTTGTCATAGCAAACGCTTGATTCATGTTCAATTATCACTAGAGTAGCTTGCAGTAGTTTTATTATACCATTAAACATCATATTCAGTCAACAAATTAGGATTAAAGTTCAAGAAAGTCAACTTTTCATTTTTTGTCAAAAAGTCAAATATTTGCAAAACTCAGTTTTGGCCCAACTAGAAGGATTTTTCATGAGCACATTATTGGGTCAATCTCATTGAAACTTAGGACTTTAAAACTTCAACTGGTCTATTTCTTTATTGTCATTTTTGTAGAATTTTAGAAATTTTCTAAAAGCTTCAAAAAAGCTCATCAAGCAGGGCTTATTTGCCCTGCTCACACAACTCAGTCAATGCTGAGTTTTCACAGAACCTTGCAGAGCTTGTGAAAAGCTCCTCAGAGCTTCTCTAAGTCTGATTTTTGGTTTGAAGGAAGCTAGCCAGGTCTAGTATAGTTTCCAACTTCTGTTTTTCAATTTTAGCTTATTGAGTAGCTGGTGCTTAAGCTCAAAGTAGCACACTCAAATCTGTTTTAGCAACTTAACTCAAATCAGTCAAATCATGGCATTGTGTAATTCAGAGGTTTAGGTCAGTTGTAGCTTGTTGATTTTTGGTAGTTATAGCTTATTAGAGGGTCTGTAACAGTTTGGTGCCCATTTGGTACTCTTTGGCTTATTCAAGTGCTTATTTTTAAGCACTTACAACTGCAGTTTAATAATCTACCAAACAAGCCACTGTTTTTCTATTTTTCTTAGATTCAGTAGATTAAATTAGACTTTTCCTGAAATTTTCATAATTTTCCAACACTGTTTGCTATTTTTCTTAATTAAAAACAGTTTTTAGGCCATTTTAAATAGCTTTTAATAGAATTAATTCAGAAAAAGTTCAAAAAAATAATTTTTCATTTTTCTTAGGTTAAGATAAATATAAAAAGTAAAAAAATTAATTTTCCAGATTTTTCATAGTTTAATTTGTAATTTTTAGTAATTTAATTAGTTTTAAATAGTTTAAAATTCATAAAAAATAGAAAAATAATCAGAAAAATACAAAAATAGTTTTGAAAATTCTCTTTTGATATTTTAGATTTTTCCAAGTCATAATTTTATTTTTCTAGCTTTATTTCCTATTTTCTTGTATTTTAGGTTATTATTTAATAGTTAAAATTAGTTTTTAATTAATAATAATTAATTTAATAGTTATAAAAATAATTTTGTTTTTCTTAAAATTTTCTCATATCATTAGGTTTGTAAAAATATCATTTTCATATTTTTAGGATTAATACTGCTTCAGTTTTACATTTTCTTGTGTACGTCACGTAGTTTTTAAATTAAGTTTATAAAAACATAAAATCAAAAACATCAGTTTAAAAATAGTGATAGCATTTATTTAATATTTTTTATCTTTTTAATTTCCTTTAATTTGCATTTAAGCCCCTGTAATTTATAAAATAACTCAAAATCCTTACTGATCACTATCCTTAGTGATTATTCGACATCTGATTGTGTTAAACACCAGTCATCCTCCGTGGGACTTAACGACCCAGGAATCCACTGTATTCTCCTGATCTAAATTGCATTTGTGCTTAAACTGTTTTAAGTTTCTTACGATTGGCCATTCACAAGTGGCCGGCTTGTGTGAGAAAACTTGACGGTTTTGCACCAATCAGTGCCATTCAGGGAAAGTTGACTTTGGTAGATAAGGACTTCGTCTTATCTGATTCAAACTTATCCCGCCTTGTCCCGCTCTTTCTTCAGTCTTTACTTCCTTCAGTCTTCTACTTCAGTTTGTCTTCAGTGTAAATAGTTGGAGAGGAGTCTTAGGGATTCAGTGAGTTATTGTCATCACTCACTGAATCCATCATCTTCTTCTTGACTCAGTCTTCACCCTTTAAGTTCCGCCTTACTGAGTGGAGAGACTTCTTCTTCGCCTCGTACTAAGTGTCCTGAAGATGACTCACTGAGAGACTATGCACTCAGTGACCTGTTAGTGTTTAATGGACTAAACACTTGGGCTATTTTCTATTCAAATCCTAGATTAAGGGGTTTGGGTATTTACTGAACCCAACAGTCTCCCCCTATTTGGATATACAAATAGCCTAAGTGGTTGATCAGTGTAAGTGAGCAAATGGCTTCTTCTTACACTGAATGTACTAATGAATACAATAAGGAACACTGAGTAAATGAACAAAACATACATCTTTTATTGATCAGATTACATAGTTCCTATCACTAGTACAAAAGATAAAACAAAATGATGTCAGTCTAGATGGATTCCCAATGCTTCAAGCTTGACTTTCTTGGTGATGAGTGTTTCTCTGTCAGGATGGTCTCTTATCTTGGCATTCAGGTCTTGGCAGAACCTGATGTTTGTTGGGGTTTGGATCTGAGAGGCCACTGGTATGTAGCTCAGCATTGCAGCTACACCAGCCTGATCAATATCACTCCATCTTTGAAAAGCAGGGTTTCCATAGACATCAATGTGGAATAGCCCTCTTTCAGGCTTCTCGATCACTAGACAGTTCACAAACTTAACACCTTCAGGTAGCCCTGTTGCATTCCAGTCCAGGCACTTTTATTTCAGGTTGGAACTCAACTCTCTTCCTTTTGCCAGTGGATGATTGTGGTTGAGATCCTTGAGGTGCAGTTAAGGCGGGCTGAATTCCCAGTTGGGCTGGACAATCTCTCAGTCTTTCATATCTTTTACTGAGCATCTTCATCAGGTCCTTAACCACCGCATTCTTCTTCTTTTCAATAATTGGACCAAGCTCATCGAGTTCAGTGATCCCAAAGTCAGTGAATTTGATGGGATCGTGAACCTCGAAGTGTCTTTTATCAACCCCTCTGTAAACGTTCATGGCCAGTGGTTTGGTATTGGGGATGATTCTGACATCAGTGATCTTTTCAGGAAGCCTTCGGCTTGTCATCGTCCAGTTGTAATCCTTAATTCTGCTTTGCCTGATGGCTTCAGTTTTCTTCTTCTTTTCTTCCAACTGTTTTCTCATATCAACCATCTGAGCAGCCTGAGCTTCCTTGAAGTTTTGTCCTGCCTGACCCTTTTCAAGCTTCTTTGCATCTATCCCAATATTTTCAGCTTCCTCAGCAACTACTTGTACCAGTGCTTCTCTGCTCTTTCTTTCTTCTTCAGCAAGTTTCTTTTTTCTTTCCTCCTTAGCAAGGTGAGCACTTAGCTGTTGTGGTGTGAGCAGGTACATGGTGTTGCCGATTTTAAAGGGAATCTTCTCAGGCTCAGGAGTTGTCATTTTGCCTTTTCCTTTGTCCTAGCCTGAGGAAGATGAAGTTGCTACCAGGGGTGGTAGTGTTGTTGTTATTGGTGTGATTACTGTCAGTGTTGTTGTTGATGTTGTTGATGGGATTGATGAGATAGGTGTTGCTGAGACTGGTGGTGATGATGAGATTTGAGCCACTGATGTTGCTGGTGTTGGCTCCCCCTCAGTGTGAGAAGGAGGTTCTTCAGTAATATTCTCCCCCTCAACTGTTGCCGGAGCATCAGTGAGGGCAAGAGTTGGAGCTGGTGCTGAGGGGGACGGAGCCGCTTGACCCTTGAAGGCCTGATAAATTTCAGAAATCATTGCCTTCATGTTTGATGTGTCGGTTTGAATACCAGTGACCTTAGCTTCCAAGTTAGCTTGAGATAATTCTAAGGCTGTCATCCGAGGCCCAAGATTCCAAGCCATGGAGGATGATGCCTTAGCCAGATTAGCCACCTGAGCATCAAGAGAACCCAATGTAGATTGTAGAGACTGAACAGAACTCTGTAGGCCTTGAACATTGGCAGACTGAAGCATATCAACCAGGGCAGTGAGACGGGAGGAATTCTTCATATAAACTTCAGTGGCTTCCAGTACTTTAGAATTGAGTGTTGGGTCCTCCTTGACAGTCTCTTTGATATCTTCAATTGATGAGCCATACTGCTGAAGAGACTCTCGAATTTTGCCCAGGTTTGTATTCTGTTCGTCAATCTGTTCATACATAAGATCCCTGTGTTCGTGAACATTTTCATTGAAGGTGAGCACATCGGATTTAAGATCAGCGTAACTGGCAGCAGCTTCAGTGTGTTGTTCCCACAGTGTTTCAGTGACCCCAGGGTATAACCTTCTTGAAGCTTTGGTGATCCACTGGACAAGCTGCCATTCAGTAAGTGGGAGCACATTATCAAATCTTTCAAATTCATCAGTGGAGGAAGAGGAGTCATCATTTTCATGCTGGAATGGTGATTCAGTATGTTCCTGTGGATCAGGCTGAGGCTCTTGTTCAGCTTGAACTTCAGCGTCCACTTCTTCCCCAGCTGATAAAATTTCATCATCCGTTTCAGCAAGCTCATCTTCCGAAAAGAGTATTCCAGTAACATCAGCAACGGTTAACAGGGGTTTGGTGATGGGTTCCATATCAGCGGGTGGTATGTTTCCCTCTGAGTCTTTGTCCCCCGTTGACCCCTCGGACACTGTTGGGCATTTCCCAGTGTCTTCGCTGGAGTCAGGATTGGTTGTGGGTTCCGTATCGGCGGGTTGTTTCTTTCCCTCCGAGTCTTTGTCCCCCAGTGACCCCTGAGACACTGGTGGGAGTTTTCCAGTGCCTTTGGCGGAGTCAGTGATAGTTTTATCCCTATCAGCGGGTTGCATTATTCCCTCTGAGTCTTTGGGATCGATCAGTGTGCTCTCAGACAAAGGCTTGGATTTGCTAATGTCATCACTGGGCGTTGTGGAAGGCGCTCCCCTACCAGCGGGTTGTTTGTTTCCCTCTGGATCTTGGGGAGTAGTGGTTGTGACCAAGGGCAATAACTGTGATGTATCAGTGTCCTTCGTTGTCACGGGGGTGGATGTTGCATGGTCATCAGTGGGTGTCTTTTTGGTCTCGGGCCTTTTGTGCCTTTTAGGCTGTGTTCCTGAAGCCTCAGGGCCCTGGGACTTGGGTTTAGTCTTAGTCCCAGTCTGAGACTTCCCCTTTCTCTTTTTAGGAGCAAGGTTTGGAGACACTGATCCCTCCTGGTTCTTTACAGCAACTATATGGGCCGTCAATTCAATAGGAGTGACAAGGGATGGATCTTTTTGAAAATTTGACTGGCTCAGGATGCCTGGTAAAGCACCAAATGTTTCTTCCTGAGGATAATTTGAACCCAGTAACACTTGCAAAGCGCAAGAGACAAACCTAGGATACGAAACGTATTTCGTCCTAGTTTTGCTCTGTAGCTTGGTGTAGAAAACTAGAAGGGGGGTTGAATAGTTTACCAATTAAAAACTTTGTTTTGAAACTTATTGAAAAGATCAATTGATATTGATCTTAGATATGTTAATGAAATATGCAAGTAATATGTAAAGAGTAAATAAGGAAAGAAATGATCAAACCACAACAAGTTGTTTATAGTGGTTCGGTCTACAAGGACTCTTTTTCCTTGCCCTACTCCACTCCCCGAGTCTCACACTCGAGAGTTTAACTTCACTAGTCAACAAGCTCCTTTCACCGGCGGAGAAAACCTTTACACTTCGCTTACACTATTTCCGACACTAAGCTAGATGTCGAGTTCTTTCCAAGGGTACAACTACTCCCACACACAATGTATTTTGAGGACTAAAATACTAACCACTCACACTCACAAGATTATCATGGTTTAATACAACAATGAAGTATGAATCAACACTAGATCATACAACACTAAACAAACAAGACTTCCAACTTCTCGTTTGAAGCTTGAATGTGACTTGATCTTCTTTGCTACAAAAGAAATCACTAATATGATATGAAACTGAGTTAGAAGGTTAGAGAGAAGATATGTATGAGAGTATGATAGAAAGGGATGAAAGAACTACTTGGTTTGGCATTGCTATTTATAGCCAAAATGGACAGGAGCGTCCACGGACCACGGAACCCTTAAAAGGGTTCCGCCCGTGTACCATTTTGGTACCGTGGGGGTCTGACAGCAAGATTACCAAAATCTTACCAAAGTCAACCATATCTATGTAAGATTGTGCAAGATATGAAGAGTACAAATCCACACAAAATATCTAATAAAATCTTCCAATGATTTCCATGATGCATCACATGATGTCATATGTTGTATTTCTATTTTTAGAAATATGCAAGTACTTAAGTAGTGTTTGGTTTTAAGAACCTAACACATTCTAAAAGCTACTATCATGCATAATGATTAGAGTCATATAAAGATATCACTAATCATAAATGTAAATGCTTGAATGATGAATATATTGTTTGAAAAAGCTTGTTTTAATATCTATTAAACTTGACAGGCTTTAAGCTTTTATATAAATTAAATTTAGTTTTGTCGTTAACAAAACTTAGGTAAAGATCAAAAATATAAATAACTTTTAATGACGATATTTGTATTAACACTTGGTTACGAGATCATTGTAAATGATCTCCCCTATGTCGACAGTGACCCCATTCATCAGGCAGTATGCCATCATCAACTGATTAGAGTTAACTTGTTCGGTTGATGAGTGATTCCCGCCGAGGACCTGAATCACAAATGTGAATAGGATCCTCCAAGCCACGGGAAATGAACTATTGGTGACTGGGGTTCTGTCCAAAAACGTTTGATCTAAAACGATTTGTTTTAACCCATCCTTCACTGTGGAGGGTTCAGGATGGGCAACATAAACTCATTTGTTGTAATCCAACCCTGTTGAAGTGCAAAATGTTATGTAATCCAGGGTGAATCGTTGTTTCCCCCCGTGAAGACTGAATCTGATGAGATATTCCCTGAGAGGTCTGAGGTTGTTCTCATCAGTGGAGGGTGTCGGGTCATACGCCTTGGCTGTTGCCGAAAATTCCCTGAGGAGAATTTGGTAAACAATGGAGGGACACTGAACAAAGGCCATTTTCAGTGGGCTATTAAACAAAAATTTCATAATGTCTTTGTAGGCTGGGACAGTTTCAGGGTATTCAAAGTTGCCTATGACATTATTAGTTTTAAATTCAACATTTGCAAGATCCCCTACCCACTGAGAAGCAAACTGGAGAGATTGAGTTCTAGCCATTTCCATTTAAAAGATTTTAGGGTTTTGAAAATATTTTGACTAGAATAATCAAAGTTTTTTTTTTGATCTCTTAAGTTTGTGATGAAAAACTTTTGTAAATGTTTACAAGAAGGGTTTTCCAAAAGAGGTTTGAAGAGTTTTTGAGCACACACAAATATTTCTGAGTTTTAGAAGTGATTTTGACAGAGTTTTGTTGCAGAAAATGATTTGTGTGTGTTTGTTTGTGTTGGAAGAGGGTATTTATAGAGTGGTAAGAGGGGTGATTTGTGCACAAATGGGAATATAAAAAGTCGGTTTTTGTAAAATGTTTGAATTTCCACATTTAATGCTACCACTCCATTACCCGTAGTAAAATCCCGTTTTTCAAAGGAAGAGTTGCAGTGCACAGTAAAAGTGCATTTTTGCAGAGATAAAATATCAATTTGATATTTTTGTGAGAGGCATTAATGGCCAAGTGGGATGACAGTAAGACAAAGAGACATATATTCCTATATTAAATTAGCATAGTTACCAACCTAGGACATTTAAGTAACTGATACTTGGATCGTTTAGTTACACATTCAATGCTCTTTGTCAAACGTCAGGGACCCTGAATGAGTCTTACTCATTCAGTGAGAGGTTTGTTTTGGATGTTCAAGGAGGATGAACCATTTCAGAGAACTTACTGAGATTGGTTTTCAGATACCTGACTTTCAATGTCAAGCCTTCCCAATTCAGCTTTCAGTCTCCTGAAGGTAGGTTCATCCAGGGGTTTTGTGAAGATATCAGCCAGTTGATATTCAGTAGGGATAAAATGAAGTTCAATGTCTCCTTTCATTATGTGATCCCTGATGAAGTGATATCTGATATCAATGTGTTTGGTTCTTTGGTGGAGGACAGGGTTGTTGGAGATTGCAATAGCACTGGTGTTATCACAGAAGATGGGCACCATTTTGTAATGGATGTCATAGTCACTGAGTTGACTTTTCATCCATAATACATTGGCACAACATCCTGCTGCAGCTACATATTCAGCTTCAGCTGAGGACATAGCCACTGATTGTTGCTTTTTTTGCACTCCAACAAACCAGTTTTCCTCCAAGAAATTGACAGGACCCTGAGGTACTTTTTCTGTCCATGTTGCAGCCAGCATAGTCAGAATCAGAGTAACCCTTGAGATCAAAGCCTGAGCACTTTGGATAATAGAGTCCAAGGTTTGGGGTTCCTTTCAGGTACTTGAGTATTCTTTTGGCTGCAGTGAGGTGAGATTCTTTGGGATTGGACTGATATCTTGCTATTAAACAGACTGAAAATTGTATGTCTGGTCTAGTAGCAGTTAGATACATCAGTGAGCCAACAATCCCTCTGAAATGGGTTTGATTGACTGATTTGCCAGTGAGATCAGGTCCAAGGTTGTTAGGTGGGACCATTGGAGTCTTTACTGAGGCACAGTCAGATATCTCATATTTCTTCAAGAGATTTCTTGTGTATTTCTCTTGACTGATGGATATTCCTTTATCAGTTTGCCTAATTTGTAGTCCAAGAAAGTATGTGAGTTCCCCCATCATGCTCATTTCAAACTTCTTTGTCATCAATTTTTCAAACTGTTTGCAAAGTTTGTAGTTGGTTGAGCCAAAGATGATGTCATCAACATACACTTGGACTAGTATCACATCCTGTTGAGTTCTATAGATATACAGTGTGTTGTCTATCTTTCCTCTGACAAACTTGTTTTGTATCAGGAAGGCTGAGAGAGTTTCATACCATGCCCTGGGAGCTTGTTTAAGTCCATAAAGGGCTTTGTCAAGTTTGCAGACATATTCAGGGAATTCACTACTCTCAAAGCCTGGAGGTTGCTGAACATACACATCTTCCTTGAGATCACCATTTAAGAATGCACTTTTAACATCCATTTGGTAGACCCTGAAGTTCATGTATGTTGCATATGCAAGGAAGATCCTGATGGCTTCCATTCTTGCAACAGGAGCAAATGTCTCATCATAGTCAATGCCTTCTTGTTGACTGTAACCTTTGGCTACAAGTCTGGCTTTGTTTTTAATGACAGTACCGTTTTCATCAGTTTTGTTTCTGAAAACCCACTTCATTCCTATGACTACTACATCCTGAGGACATTTGATCAAGGTCATGACCTTGTTTTTATCAAACTGTTGCAGTTCTTCTTGCATAGCCTGAACCCAGCTTGGGTGTTTTAGAGCCTCAGTGACACTTTTGGGTTCTCTTTCTGATAGGTAATCAGCATATAGACATTCATTGGCTGAAGCTGCAGTTAAGTTAGCAGCCATGCTTCTAGTGAGCATGCCCTCAGTGGGTTCACCAATGATGTTTACAAGCTCAATTTCCTGAGATCTTGTCCACTTATTTTATGGTCTGGGATCTGAGCTTGAAGATGTCACTGGGAGTTCATATGTGAGTTCAGGTGCAAGAGCCACAGGATCATTTAGATCATCTGTAGAGATGTCTTGTTCAGGTCGAGGTTCATGAGTTACAGGTTCCTGATCATTTGGATCAGTGTTTCTTATCCCAGCAGGGACTGATTGATTATCAATGAACTCACTGATGGTAGGTTGGGGTAGGTTGTGAGGTAAGACGTAATATGAGATGTCAGCATCAGCTTGATATGAGGAATTGAATTCAATGTTGTACTCATCAGGAGGATGTCTTGATGAGTTATCAATTCCTATTTCCTCCATTGAGGTGTTGGTGAACCTGATGCTTTCAGTACTTTCATCAAAGGTGACATGAAAGGTTTCCTCAACTTGTTGTCTCCTTGTGTTAAAAACCCTGAAGGCTTTGGAGATCAGTGAGTAGCCTAAGAAGTATCCATCATCAGCTTTTGCATCAAACTTGCCTAGATGATCCTTGTGGTTATGAATGAACACAGGACATCCAAACACGTAAAAATAGCTGATGTCAGGAAGTCTACCTTTGAAGATCTCATATGGGGTTTTATTATGTCTTTTGACAATGATAGACCTGTTTTGAGTGTAACAGGCAGTTTTGACTGCTTCAGTCCAGAAATGCTTGGAGAGGGCTGAGCCATTTAACATGGTTCTAGCAGCCTCAATGAGAGTTCTGTTTTTCCTTTCAGCAACCCCATTTTGTTCAGGGGTATATGGAGATGAGAAATTTTGAGAAATTCCTTTTTCATCGCAGATCCTCTCAAGCTCTTGATTTCTGAACTCAGTACCATTGTCAGTTCTGATTTGTTTAACACTAATGTCATTATGATTTTCAATCTTTCTGATGAATGACATTATTGTATTAGCTGCCTGACTCTTTTTTGAAAGAAAGTATACCCAAGTGTATCTTGAGAACTCATCAACAATGACAAGTGTATACTTCTCATGCTGGATTGATCTGGGACTGACAGGTGCAAAGAGATCCATGTGCAGGAGGTGAAGGCAGCTTTTGATGGAGAAATTTTGTTTGGTTTTGAATGATGCTCTGTGGTGTTTACCTTTTTCACAGGCAGAGCATGGTTTGTCTTTTGCAAAAACCAGTGATGGTAAGCCAAGGACCTTGTTTTGTTTTGCCAAGTTGTTGAGGTTTTTGAAGTTTAAGTGTGAGAGTCTCTTATGCCACAGCCAATTGATAGTTTCAGTGGCTTTAGCAAAGAGACAAGTTCCATCTTGGGAGAGTGTTGACATGTCTAACACATAAACATCATCTCTCCTTGGAGCTATCAACACCACTTCATTGTTGGCATTAAAGATGGTTCCTTGTTTGTCATTAAATTGCACAATGTACTTAGCATCACATAGTTGACTGACACTGATGAGATTGTATTTGAGACCATTGACATAAGCAATTCTAGAGAAAACTATTCCATTACAGTTTACTGAACCATAACCTTCAGTAGGACATGATGAGTTATCACCAAATACTACCTTGGGTCCTGGTTCCTTTACATACTTGTGCAGATACTCCTTCACACCAGTCATGCTTCTTGAGCAACCACTGTCTAGATGCCAAATAGGCTCCCTGGCGTTTCTCTGCACAAGTAGTAAACTGAATTAGTTTCTCTTAGTGACCCACTTGCTAGTGGGCTTGGGTCTCAAGGTCTCTTTGAATTTTGCAATCGACTCATGGTCAGTGGTTGAGTGCAATGTGCTACCACAAGTTTTGCATTTAAAGACTGAGGAAGACTCAGTGATTTTGGGTTGTTTTGTACTTCTCCTTGCATGAATGATACTGTCATGTTGGGATGTCTCATGAGCTAGATTTCCACATATGTCACAGCATGTGTTCATGAGACAGTCATCCTGATGATGATCATTAAACCCACTGTGAGGGCAAAGAAGAAAAGGTTTTGCTCTATTCTTGAGAGCTGTTTTAGAAGATGAAGCATACTGATGACCAACTTTGGTATAGTTTGCTTTACTGACAGAGCTTACATACTGTAAGTGGTATGCAGTTCTGTGATCATCCTTATTGCAGATCATGCAATAAAGGATTCTATAGCAGTTGTCAGTGGTATGACTAGTGTAATGACACAGCTCACACTTCTGCTTGGGTTTGTTGGTGGATTTTGACTTTGATGAGCTAGATGAGGCTGACTTAGTTTCCTTGATTGAATCAGGGGCTTTTTCGATGGAATCCATCTTTTCTGTCAGCTTCCTCACAAGCTCAGTAAGTTGCTGAATTTGGTCAGCTTCAGTGGGGATAGAGGATGTTGAAGTCTCAGTAGGAGTAGACTCTTGTTGGATTTGTTTTGATTGTCTTTGCAGGATGGTTCTACCAAGTCCAGACCTTTCTTTTGGTGAGTAAGGATTGAATTTTAGAGGAGTAAGCTCAGAGCTTGGATCAGCACCCTGAAGAGGTTTCAGGGGTGGAAGCGGTGTTTCAGATTCTGCTTCAGACTCAGAGATGTGTTCAGTACCACTGGTCACATCAGGGAGTCCTAGCATGCTCTTAAGAGCTTGGCTCTCAGGCTCAACAATCCTTCCAGAATTGAAATTAGGAAGCTTACTCTCAGGATTAAACCGTTCAATCCAATAACTGGAATTTGGAGTTGTCAACATGTTGGTAATCATACCTCCTGACACAAATGGTTTTGAACTTTGGTCTTTGTTGCGAGAGTCAGGGAGATGATCTTCACCTATGACTCGCTTTTTGCTACTGGGAGCACCCACAGCATCAAAGACCCTGGGATTCTTAGCAGTCTAGCTATCAAGAATATCTTGTTCCTTTTTAAGTTCATCTTGAAGAGCCTGATTTCTCTTAACTAGTTCAGTGTTTTGAATTTGCAAAGTGACAGCCTCAAGCTTGGCTTGTTTTAAAATAAGCAGTTCATCTCTACACTTGTTTAATTCAAAACTTAGCTTGTTGTATTTTGAAAAGAGATTTAATCTTTGCTCTTTTACGAACTTAAGGTCAACATTAAGATAATTCATATAAGACTGCCAATCAGAGTCATCATCCATAGAGAGTAAGATGTTTACCTTCTTCATAGTGATGTTGACCCATTCCCCGTTTCTGGCATGATTCTTTCCAACAGCTAGCTTGTCCTCTTCTGAGAGGGCCATCAGTGCACTGACATGCACCATTTCATCATCTGACGACACTGGCTCTTCATCCCAGTCGAAGGTCTCAGCAACAAGGCCTTTGTTTTTATCGTGCACAGATTGAACATTTTTTGTTGTTTCTGAGGGACTGGCCTCGAGCAATGCAAGCTTAGCTTTGACTTTCTTATACTTGGCTTCAAAATCAACAGTTTTGTTTTGATCAGATTTGTTTTGAAAGTTTTGATGAGACTGATAGATTTTTGGTTGAAATTTGCTAAAGCCTGAGGACTGATTTGACCCTGATGGTTTATAAGAGGGTTCAGAAATTGTTTTTGAAAAACAGTCTTTTGCAAAATGACCTCTTTTGTGACACTTAAAGCATTCAGTGTCCTCATTTGCTTTGGCATTTGAAAAACCTTTGTTTCTTTTTTTAAACCTCCGAGAGTTAGCAAGGAGTGCCCTTTCCTGAAAGTCAGTGTTCAGGTCATTTAGGTACTCCTCACTTGATCTCTCATCAGGCTCATCATCAGAATTTTCCTGAAAATCTTGAACAACATTGTTAGAATAGAAAGCAGTTGATATTGGTGATGAGGTGGTGGTCAGGGACTTCTTGACTTCTTGAGACTTCTTTAAGTCAGGGTATCGTCTGTTGATGAGGTTTTCCTCATAGACAAATTTCCCATAAATTTCAGGAAGCTCAAGATTTTGGATATGATTAGCATTCCTAAGTCCCTGAGAGAAATTCAACCACTTTTCAGGGAGACTGTTGACAAAACCAACATTGATTTCATGTTTGGACAACTTAACACCATCATTTGACAGTTCATTTAAAAGAGTTTTGTACCTGGTGTAAGTTTGAGAGAGAGTTTCTGAGTCCTTAGCCCTGAAGGTGTTATACTCAAGTTTCATGTCCATTATCCTGTTTTCCTTGGTATCAGATGGTCCTTCATGACTATTAACTAGGTCATCCCAGGTTTGGTTAGCTGTAGTACAACTTATAACAGACTCCATAATGTCGTCAGGAAGACAAGATATTATGATACTTTTGAGTCTTTGGTCCTGGTTAACCACTCTCCTTTCATCCTGGGTCCACTAAGCTTCAGGTTTGGGCAACCCTTCAGCAGTCTTTGGGACAAATGGACCTTCATTTATACACTTGATATAATAAGGTTCCATCCCAATCAAATAGCAAAGCATTCGCTTTTTCCATTTGTTGAATTTGCCAACTTCAAGTCTAGGGGCAACAGCTGAATAAGCTCCACCCTTTTTATCGACTAGTTGGGGTACATCAATTTCAGCCATTTAGGATCCTAATTTAAAAACTTTTAGAGCGGTCTAAAAACGAGTTTTATAATTAGCCTTACTCTGATACCACTTATTGTTCCTCGTTCACTATTGTTTAAAACAGTTAAAATATATAAAAATAGTTAAGAGTGAACTATGACTGAAATTAACATAAGTAAAACACACAAAGTAATTTTCAACAACATATTCTTATTAGAAATAAATCAACAAAGAATACGTTACGCAAGTACTTGCGGAATAGTACTTGGGATTGAAATGACAAAGTTTGGTGACTCCTCTCTAAGCTCAGGCTAAGTCTGAGCACAACTCTTAGAGCTCACTGAGCTATCTCAGGAACTAAGTTGTATTTGGAGGAGTGAAAAGATGGCTTGCGTGTATGTGTGTTTTTACAATTCACAAGCTTAATCTTTTCACTCCATCTCTTATGCTATTTATACATGTATGATATTTGACTCTTTCCTAAGTGACAAACTGACATCATACAGAAGACAAAATACTGATGTATTTTGTCTCTGTTTACAAAGACTATTCTAGGTAAGAGACAAGACTACTTTCCTAAGTTCAGTGATGACACTGAGCCTGATCTTTTGCCATTCAGGGAAAGTTGACTTTGGTAGATAAGGACTTCGTCTTATCTGATTCAAACTTATCCCGCCTTGTCCCGCTCTTTCTTCAGTCTTTACTTCCTTCAATCTTCTACTTCAGTTTGTCTTCAATGTAAGTAGTTGGAGAGGAGTTTTAGGGATTCAGTGAGTTATTGTCATCACTCACTGAATCCATCATCTTCTTCTTGACTCAGTCTTCACCCTTTAAGTTCCGCCTTACTGAGTGGAGAGACTTCTTCTTCGCCTCGTACTGAGTGTCCTGAAGATGACTCACTGAGAGACTATGCACTCAGTGACCTGTTAGTGTTTAATGGACTAAACACTTGGGCTATTTTCTATTCAAATCCTAGATTAAGGGGTTTGGGTATTTACTGAACCCAACAGTAAGGGCGTCAAGAAACTAATTCTAATCTAGTTCATTTGCAACTAACTTTTGCAAAAGATTACGTCTATGTGACGGGTGTGCTCCCCCTAGATGATTGCAATTTTGCAACGGGAAGTCATGAAATATAAATCTAAGGTTGCAAGTAATTTTGAAACGTATTGTTTTGACAACAAGCTCCCCTTAGCTTTAGGGTGTCAAAATTTTCATGTGTTAATTGAATAACTGCAAAACAAGGGTTAGAAAGCAAGTATAATTCACAATTTCCTGCAAATGTGGTTCAAGTTAGTAGAAAGAAAGCTTTCTGTCTCACGGATCCCACAGTTCCCTCCTAGTAGGGATCCGTCTATGCTCAGAAAAATAACAAGTAGCATGTAATTCCATTTAATAAAACTAGAGTTATGATATACATGACTCTAAAAACTAAGAAAATAGACAATACATGACTAGGAATTTCTAGACCAACTAACGCTTGATGCTAGGACACCACTAAAATCTTCTAGCTCAAGTTTTGTTTAGGTTTAATCTCGTCGAAACGTTCGAGGAGATGATAGAACATGAAACGTTGGTCTTCTCGTACTTCATGTATCAAACTTTCAACATGTTGACAATGATAGCAATCTTTGTCATGGCTAGGTAGTGGTGGTGGAGGAAATGAAATAGCTTGATGTGAAGGATCAAGTGAAGCGGCTTGTGGAGCTTCAAACGATGGAGGGATTGGTGGAGGTACATTTGAGAATGACTCAACCAAGAATGATGGTGGTGGTAGAGAGGTGGCAACTTCCATATGATCGGGTGGTTGACTTTGATGATTTCTCATAATCCAAATGAGATTATATGATGGAAAGGGCGAAAAGGAAGCCGGAGCAAGTGTTGTCTTAACACCTTGATTTTGAACCATTATTCCTCCTAATGAGGAGAATGTTGTCGGCGGAAATGGATGAGACGGCCTAGGAGGCAAGTCCTCTAAATTGTAGAGATGTGGTGATGATAGTGGGGATGTAAATGAAGTAGCTCTAGGAACCAATGGTGATGGTTTAGTGGAGATAATATTGTTTGGCCTAGGAGGTATGGTGGTGTTTGGTATTGGTAGTTTTGTGGGTACTATCTTTTTAGGAATTGGTTTGATTGGATGAGGAAGAATCCTATCATTTGTTGGCTTAACCGGAGATGATTTGGTTGAAGAGATTTCGTGTATAACACGAGCCTTTTTCATGTGTGGTTCTTTGGTGGATAAGTTACTACTTGGGGTTTTCCTCATGATGAGATGATTTCAAGAGGTTGCAAGAGCTGAAAGTTAGGATGAGAGTGATGACTATGGAGGTTCTAGCAAAGTGGTTTATAAACCAAGAGATTTGGCAAGTGCATTTAAGCCTTAAGCCACTAGGATTCATTGGAATATGATGATTAACATGCACAAGAGTTAACTTCAGAGGTTGTACTGATTTAGGAATTCATTTAAGATGAGATGGAGTGTTTGAGTTAGGAAGATGAGTTGAAATGATTGATTTAGCAAGATTTGACATAAACTGTCATCCGGATCCCACGGTTCCTTCCTCAAAGGGATCCGTCTAGGCTAATCCTAGGGAACCGGCTTTCAGCAGTTATGAAAGAGTGGAAATGATGTTTCTAAGATCTAAGACCTATATCATCTTGAGTGTTTCAGTCCTCCTAAGTGTTTTAAATGAAGGGGTGCTTGAGTACTTGAAGGTAATGAATGATGTAGCTAATGATTGTTATTTATGGAAGGATTTGGAACTTTCAAGAGTACCAATGGATGAGCAAGGATGACACTAAAGATTTAGAGTGTCAATTGAAGCTAAATGATCCTAGAGATCAGGTTGTGTCTTAGGATAGTGCTTTGGAAAATATCCTAGAAGCTTTGAGATGGGAAAACTAGATTTTTATCAACTTTGATCAATTTTGAGGTGAGGATGATTTATGATCAATTTTGTCATAATCGAAAGATTTCTAAGACTAGATGTGAGGGATAAAAAAAATGAAGTGGGAGTTTAAGAGCGGAAGAGTAACGGATTAAAATGACATGGTAGATCTACAAACTTTTTAGAATGTGATATAGGTGTGTGAGTAGAAAGGATCAACCTATCTTGATAAGGATTTAATTTGCCTTAAGACACTATGTTTAGCTTAGTGTGAGGTGTTCTAAGGATATCTTTGAAATATAATGCTTGCAATTGCATTTTCTGTTTGCCGGATCCCACGGTTCCCTAAGTGAAGGGATCCGTCTAGCATAAACTTTGGGATCCGTCCATCTGCTCAGCAGAACCTTTACTAAAGGTATGCAATGATCTTGACAATGCATCATATTCCATGGTTGGTTTAGAGGGGTTCTAACACTAAGATATCAAATGTAATATGTTTTTATTTCATGAAGGAAATAGGATTACATTTATAAAGCACGAGTACAAGAGAATTGATCCTATTTTGAAATACTACTAAGTTTCTTGAGTGTTTTCTCTAGGAGGATCATTACGTGATTGATGAGTGTTAGTGGAATCAAGAATGAAGAAAGTCTTCATGAGAGATATGTTTAGCGGTTCCATCATCTTGTTCACAAGTACGTACAACGGACTTTGAAATTGAGGATGGAAGTGCATAACATTATGATAGAGGCGTGTCAAGAACATTCCATAAGGGATGAGTTTATTCTTGGATCCTTGAAGATTTGCAATTCTCCTTGCGAAGAAGTAGGCGAGATTGTATGGTTGTTGTGTTAGAAAACAGTATAACATGTGAGCACAACAAGCGGGAAGAATTTCTCGATTTCCCCTAAGACTCCAAACATTTTCACGTAGGATGAGTGCAAGAGGCTTGTACTCTTCTCGGATGTCCCGTGTGAAGATAATGTTTGGATCGGAGTAATATGGTCGAGGTTTGCATATTATGCGATTTAAATCTTCCGGAGAGGGTATGTGTGCCCAAGGGTTAGAGTGAATTTTTGGTTTTTTATATAAAACCAAAGGGATAGAGAGCGATCCTCGTTACGAATGAGTTCGACTTCACGGAAGAATTCCATTATGAACCTTGGACATATCTTCTCGTTGATTTCAAGAAGACATTCTAGTCCTATGGCTCGGAAGGAGGTATTGATACCTTCTTCGAGTTGTAGAGAGGTGTCTACAATACGTCCTTCGTGGAAGTGACGGTTTTCGAGATTATTGAACCCACGGACATGATTGCCAGGTGTGTTGGGTTCGAGAGAGATGTTCGGAGTGTAGACGCTAGTGAGTGAAAAATCAAACTCATATTCATGCGTCATAGTTGAACCTATAGAAATGATGGGTTAATAAGAGGTGATGTTTATGGTCGAACTATAATTATCTAACGTTTTTATTAGATTTTTATTAACAATGGTTTTTAATTTGCATGAAAAACTGTTCTCTAGTAGGACGGATCCCACGGTTCCTTTTCAAAAGGGATCTGGCTAGTATAACTTCCGAGATCCGTGGATCTGTAGTAACAGAAACAGTTTTGATAAAAACATAGGTTTTATATTTTTATACCACGAGAAGTGTTTTATCATACATTTTCTTTTAGCATGCATTCATGACTTCTAATGTATCACGAAGGAATATGAAACATATAAATCACAAGAAAATAAATACTAACAAAGATAACAAGATTATTAGTAATATTACATTTCAATGCTAAGGATGATACAAAGGATTGGGTATATGATCCCAATGTAGATTAACAACACAAAGTAAATGTCTCCATATGTGAACTTCATCATAGGGAACACAAGTGAGATGAGTGTTAAGGCGATGAGCACGAGTGCGATGTAAACCATGTTGATGACGGATCTTCTTGGTTTCGGTTGAGATGGAATGAGGAGGAAGATGAAGTTTTTGAGTGAGAGGAAATTTTTGAAATTGAAAGATTTGAAAAAGTGAGGATTTGATAGATAGGTCGACGGTGGGAGTTTTTATAGGGAAGGAGGAATTTTTGAAATTCGTGTTTTTGTTTTATTATTGGATTAAAAGAAAAACAAAACATAAGTTTTATATACCATGACTTTGGACGAGAAATGAGACACGTATGTAAGAAAAAGGCTTCCTAATGAAGCTTCATGTAAAAATGTAATTTGCACAAAAGATAATCATATAAATACCTAAATATGTATACTTAATTATCAAGCAAAGTAAAAAGAAAATCATACCTTTAGCGCACTTAGGAATGTCTTTACAAATGACACAGCAAATGTCACTTAGACTATTCCTGCTCCTTTGCGTTTAAGATACCTTCTTAAGGAAGGTATTCTTGTTACCAAGCGACTCCTAAAGCTTGGTGGGTATGAGCTTGGACTAATCAACATGACAAGGAGGATTAGTGCAAAAAATATATATATATATAAATAAAAAATGTTGTTATCAAAGCAACATCCAAACATATAGTTTTAAAAGACATGGTGTTTGTTTTTATGAAAAACCTTCTTTTTAGTTTTCAATTAACCATGGATCGTATCAAGTTTTTAAAATACAATATACTTCAAGAAACTTGGTAACGAAGCTCTGATGCCAATTGTGGAAAACTAGAAGGGGGGGCGGGGGTTGAATAGTTTTACCAATTAAAACTTCCTTTTAAACTATTTAGATCGACTTATGTCAATCCATTTGGTTGTGTGTGTTGGATGTTGATAAACAAGCATATAAAGATATGTAATGAAAAGATAAGAGTAAGAAGCACAAAACCACAACGCGGGTATTTATAGTGGTTCGGCTACAAGGACACCTTCCTTGCCCTACTCCACTCCCCGAGTCACCTACTCGAGAGTTTGTAAACACTACACCAATCTCCTTATGGCGGAGAAGCCTTCACAACGTCGCCTACCCTTTTTCCGGTGCTAGGCTAACCACCGGGTTCTTTCACTCCAAGGTGAACCACACCTATACAACGTCGCCTACCCTTTATAAGGTACTAGGCTAAGTACCTAGTTCTTTCACTCCAAGGTGAACTACACCTTCACAACGTCGCCTACCCTTTATTAGGTACTAGGCTAAGCACCTAGTTCCATTGCAATGGAGGAACTACTACCACACTACACTAACGACTAATCCCAAAGGAGACCTACTCCTTTACAACATCATCAAGGACATCAATATCCTTGGATCTAATGCTAGTCTATCTAGTACTTCGAAACACACCATATCGACTGTACATCTAAGGCACCTTTCACTAATGCCTTTGACTAGATCTACAAGACACCTTTCACTAATGTCTTGTGTCTTCACTTCTAAGCACCTTTCACTAATGCTTCAAGTCTTGACTTCTAAGCACCTTTCACTAATGCTTCTTGTCTTGACTTCTAAGCACCTACCACAAGTGCTTATGCTATAGACGATAGATACTCTTCACTAATATCTTCGTCTTGACACTTGAGACATCTTTCACTAATGTCTTCAACACTACACTTCTTTGAAGAAAGAAAGGAATCATCAACAAGAAGACTTCAGTAGCCTTGATGATGAGGAAGCATGGCAACTCATGGACTTGAGCTTGCTCGACTTCAAAGGTGGTGATCTTGCCTTTAAGAGGAACCTAAAAGATCACACAAAAACAAAACTACAAACATAGATCTCATGGATCTAAGGTTAGTGAGATTTAACTCAGGGGAGAAAGTGTGTTAGAAAGGGGTGAGAAATAATGAAGACATGACTCACTATTTATAGAGGAAAAATCATACTGTTCCCCGGATCCCTTCCACAAGGGATCCGTGGGACGCTCCCTTTTACCCATGGGTATTTTGGTTATGGGTCATGGGTCATGGGTTGAAGCATGGATCTTTGGCTAGATACAATGTATCTTTGAGTGCAATGCACTTGGTCACATGGGTATGGGTTGATCCATGGGTTATGGATATTATCCATGTATGATATAAGCATGATGTCATGCAATGGGTTATGGGTCAAGATCCATGGGTTATGGGCTTTGGGTTGTACCTAATTACATTCAATGTATTTGCCCAATGAGTTGTAATACTTAAGTTTCTACCCATTTATATTACCCAATATACTACATACTAGTTATGTGTATATTTTATCCAAATATGTAAACACTAGTTGTTGTACATATGTATTACCTAAATCATAAAATCACTTATACTTGTTTTAGTGTTTTATATGAAAATGTGAATATGTTATAAACTATTAGTTCAAACCATTTACGTATTTTATTTGTTTCGTTAATATGATTTTACGTTTGTTATCGACCAAACATTAGAATATCGTAAAATGTAAATAATGTTTTTACGGCGTGATCAAGGATCACTGTTACCACAGTCTATGCGGTCGGACGTTCCCAAATTCACGGGAGCCAATCCATACAGCTGGCTATTTTCCATCAATGAATACTATTCATTGCTTAATACGCCTGCTGATCAGCGTTTGCAAATTGTGGGTTTTAATCTTGAAGGTGCGGCGGCGGAATGGTTTTGTTGGATGACGCGGAACGGGTTGATTACCAATTGGGACAGGTTTGAGGAGAGTGTCAAGAATCGATTTGGACCTTCGAATTATGAAGACCCGCAGGGTGCTTTATCTAAATTGTTACAAACCGGTACGGTCGCGGAGTATCAAAGTGAGTTTGAAAAACTCATGAATAGGGTTACGGATATCTCAGATGCTTTGCTCATATCTTTCTATATCTCCGGTCTTAAATTCTCTCTACAACGAGAGTTGTTGGTGGCAAGACCAACGTCTCTTGGGGATGCATTTTCGTTGGCTCGTGTCACAGAGGCAAGGTTGGAAGATCAAAGTACGACTTTTGTTGTTTCCAGAGTTACGGGTACCAAGGGCAGTAAGCAATACCAACGTTTTACATCCGTTATTAGCACACCTTTGCTGCCAACACCCCCTAAATCTATTGTTATCCCTAACGGTAAACCGCTTGATATCAACTGGATTTCTTATGGTTGTTTTAAGAACCAAATAGCAGCACCTAAAGATAAGATAACGATGGATAGTGGACATGTTATGTTTGGAAACAAGGGAATATTGAAAGTTGCATGGAAACCATTGGTGAAAATGCGGGTGCATAGGAAAATGAAAGATTCTGGTAAGAGGACCATACTCTGTACACATTTATCCGATCAAAGTAGTAGCTGGTCATGTGTTTCAATAAGGAAAAAATATATATGTGTTGATGGTTTTGTGATAAACATTGAGATGGTGAAGATACAAACGAAAATCATTTTCGTTGTGGTTTTCGTGTTTGGGACTATTTTGTCTATGGTTAGGACTGAACTGACTGAAGATAAGGAAAGTTTACTTGATTTTACCAAGAAGATACCACATTCTTGTATGATTGTCTGGATCATGGATTTAACGGTTTGTACTAACCAGACTGGGGTAACATGTGATCATAATCAGTCATCAGTTTTTGCTGGTGGTACTATACCTTTAGATGCGCTTGGTCGCTTGTTGAATCTTCAGACTGGGAGTTTGAGGTCAAACAACTTATTGGGACAGCGGTGCCAACGTTTATTTAGGCATATTTTGCGCTTTGAGTATCATCTGCACGAGGCAAATTCATAGCTCAAAATATGGGATCCCGGAATCAAGATGTTAAACAACATGATATGGGAGTCTAATGACTACTACCGGTACTTGGTGTTAGCAAAAGAGAGTCAACAAAGAACATGGGATCCGGGAATCATGATCGTTCAAAGCAACACCTTGAGGACAAGGTGACTTTGAAGGAGAGGGGAATGTTACGACCGCTTGGGTCGTGTCTAGTTCCGTATGGCATAAGGATTATGTCTTGGGCTAAGTCATCTTTATTTATCTTAATTGTTAGGTCGTGGGCTAAGCCCGTTGTCTTTCTCATTGTTAGGTTAAATGTTATCATTTGTAAGGTTATAAATACCGAGCCATTATAATGAATGAAATCATAGTTGTGTCAAACAAATAATTCTGTTCTCTTCTCTAAATATTCTTAAGGAGCCCGCGCCCGCTTGAAGTGGTGCCTTATCCTGATACAACTCCTAACCGGGTCGTATCATAAACATTCTTATTATTTAGTTATGCAAAATAACCGAGCACCATCGTTTAAAGCACAAAGCAAACCACTAGGGTTTCGTTACAACACCCTCGGTCTACTCATAATGGTTTGTGATCTTCATCAAATGCTAGACAACCTAGTCCTACTTTACATGGTATGGGCCAAGCCGAGCTGGTTTAGCCTAGCAACGTCTGCTAGCCCAATACGGGTTGCCATCTCAAAGCGCTTGTTACATATTTGTATTGTCCCCCAAGAGCTTCTTATGAAAATGTGAAATTTGATTGTTGTTTTTTTTCTTCTCTGTGAACTAAGATTTTTCTGGACTATTAATTTGACAATTCCTCCGGTTTCATCTATTCCTCTCTTCAAGGATTTTTGGCCCAACTTTACCATTTCAGGCCCATCTTACTGATACAACCCAACATGTCCAAGCCCCGGTTCAATAGTCCCATTCGAACATTAATCAGGCCAAACAAAATACTTCGGGTTCGTTTGCTAGTTATAATGGTTATGATCGTAAGCTTTCAATACCTTGACTCTTCAAGATTTCGGAGATGTCTGGTGGAATATAAACACATGCACGTCTTCATATTTTAATTCCAGTGAAAATATTCTTTGTACTATTTATAATTAAAGCATTTATCCGTCCGCTTTTGTTGATAATGGTAGTTCCATACCCGTCATCAACACTGACCATAGCTCGTTGTCTAGCCCTTAGAATCCTTTCATCTTCACAATGTTTTAATTACTCCTCATATCATTAAAAAAATAATTTTCGATCTACTCGTGACAACAAAGTTTCTATTGAATTTGGAGTTTGTTTTTTCTGTGAAGGATTATATGACTCGGAAAATTCTCTCCCTATGTGATAGCACCAAGGACTTGTATCATGTGACCACGCCTACATCGAACCCACAAGCTTTCCTTTCACACGTGGCACCAAAGACTTGGACATTCGGGAAATAAAGTGCTATGTTATTCGCTTTCTGATAATTCCATTTTGCGTAATAAAGTGCAGTCTCCTCAACTTTGTCATGTTTGCCAACTTGGTGAGCATGTGAGGCTTTCATTCCCTATTTCTGAATATGTCGTTAATTTTCCATGATATTGTGCATCGGATTTACAAACCTCTCCTCTTTCAAGTCAAAGTGGTATTAAATACTATGTTATTTTTGGACCATTATTCTCATTGCTTGTGGGTATATCCTTTACGTGATAAATCTGATGCTTTTGCTATGTTTGTTGTATTTTGTTCTCTTGTAAAAACTCAATTTAATGCAGATGTTGAAGCTTTTCAATGTGACCATTGTGGTGAGTTTGATAACACCATCTTAGCCAATTATTTACCCAACATGGAATCATACAAGTTCTTCGTATCCCTGCACTTCTCAAACAAAAGGAAAATTCGAACGTATGATTCGTACTATTAACAACCTCACATGTACCTTGCTTTTCTAAGACGACCCCCACCTCATTTTTGGGTCGAAACGCTTCACATGGTCACCTACCTTTTGAACATATTACCTTCCACCAAAATCAACAATGACATACATCATTTTTGGGTCGAAACGCTTCACATGGTTACCTAAACCAAACTAAACATCTTTACGTGTTTTTGGGTGTTTGTGTTATGTTCATCTTGAGATCAATGATAAACTCGACCTACATTCTACACCTTGTATATTACTTGGTTAGCCATCCAATCACCGGGGGGTCTGATAAGGATTTAAAATGTACGCTTTTAAGGGGTCATTTAAGCCCTAAATCGACATATTTTATATCCGTTATTGCTTAAAATCGTTCTTTTTCACTTTTTAAGTCTTTTGGAAGAAAAATGCTGGAATGAAGCATATTTGGACGAAAAGGAGCGAAAACATGAAGAAAATGGCAAAGTCAAGATCGAGGACACTCAAATCCTGATCATTACACCAGACGGCGTCTAATCCATAGGGCGACGCCGTCCCTCTATGAAGATTTGATCAAAAAGTGCACGCGATGACTCAGCGGAATTTCTTGTCCTAAAGCCTGACGGCGTCACGCCTAACTTCTAGAAGGCGTCACTCACACTTTTCACACCAGACATCCAAGATCCAAGATTTAGACGACGTCCTGCATGAAGATTGACGGTGTCACAACTCTTAGGTGACGCCGTCCCAACGATGACTTGGCCTAGACGAAACCCTAATGATGGTGACCTGATGGCGTCGGTAGCAAAAGGCGACGTCGTCGCGATTGTAAATATATATATAGAATTCAATTTTTCTGTATTTTGAGAGGTAGAATTTTGGAGATCAAACCCTAACTCAGTTGTAGTATGAATTGGACAGTATTCTAGGGTCTCATACCCTATTTTACACATTAAGATAAGTTCGTTATTCCAATTTATCATTATATCTACCCCATGTTCAATTGATTGTGTGTATGCTTGCTTGTTTAACATGTCTAGCTAAATTACTTGTGTATTTGCTTAGATCTATGAAACCTAGTTGTTGATTGTTGTTAGGTTGTCTCTTGTCTTAATTGATAGAAGCCTAGGAGTGCAACTAGGCTATCGTTGTGTTTATTATGTGAGTGTGCTTCAAGACAATAGGATATTTGGGGAAGATAGTATTATACTTGCCGATCCTGTATATTCTATAAGAGAGATACATTCATAGAACTAGGGAATACGCACCCCCTACGACTAATAGGAATACAACGTGTTAAGATAAAGGAAGTGACAATTCAACCGACCAATAAAAAATAACTAGGGACTAATAGTATCTAAGTGAACACATCTTTAATCACCATACGAGCACACCTCAATTAACATAAACTATCCGTATTAATTAGATAATTAGATAATTAGTTAAAGTAGTGAAATCGGTAGAAGTACCACCCCCCAATCATATACCCCGATTTTACCTTTGCTTTCTAAAAACATAAAAAAAGAATAAAAAGAATCATCCTCAACCCCACCTTCTCGTCATAAATCTCTTTCTAGCATTCCTATTCCCCTAGAGAATGATATCAATCCCCAAGGCTTACCATATACTACACTACAACGATTAGGTTCACTGCTTAGAGGGTTAAAAAACTTGCTCGTAGAAAAGAAGATTTTCTCGACCCGGAACCCTCCGTATCAAGTTTTTGGCGCCGCTACCGGGGAATAGAATAGCTAGTTAGACTTCTATCTCGTTTAGGTTCCCTTGCTTGATTCCTATCAAGTAAGATTTTTCTATTTTTTATTAGCTTTCTTGTAGTCTATCCCCCTTCTTTGTGTTTTTGTTTGTAACCTTGTCACTTATCACCATAGGTAACAATCCACCACCAAACAATGATCCACCACCACATCAACCACTTCCACTCAATCCACCACCACTAGATCCGCTAAGAGTGTGACAACTGGCAATTTAGGGAGTCTATTTTAGGTAACCGCATTAAGGTAATTTAAACTGAGATTTGCCTTTAACACTATTTTATAAACCGTGACTTGATTTTATATAGTCGATTGGTTTTTATGGTTTATTTCACTATTAAATGAGTTATCATATGCGTTTTAACTCTATTTGGTAGGCACTATTCGATTCGGCACTAGAAAAGCCTAAAACAAGAGTTATTGTAACTTATAGACCGTAACTCGAAAATTGACAAATAAATAGTCAAAACTCGTGGAAAAACGTAAGTAACGATGTTGGAAAGTAAAATAAATGTCGTGGGACACTCGGGGGACGATATGTGAGCTCGGGAATGGGTAAACGAGATAGATACGAAAAGTTACAACCTGAACCCTCCCTTTTTAGTTGTAGCCGACGCCCCCCCCCCCTCCCATTTTATTTATTTTCAAGTCCCTAGCTCAAGGATATAATATCCCACCCAACCCTCATTTGAGACTTCCATTTATCTCACTAGAAAACACACACATCACCTCCCTCTATCTTGTTTCTCTCTCTAAAAACCCTAAACCACCACCACCATAACCGGCCGCCTACTTCCGGCCAGATTTTGGCCAAACGACGGCGCCTCCACCACTACCTCCACCACCAAAAGCAAGATATCTTTCTCCTCTTTCCAACCATATATCATACACTCAATTTGGACACCATTAACACCTCCAAATTCAAGAATTAAAATTCGTACTTTTAGGGTTTCAAAAGATTTCAAAGGGCTTTTGCAATTGGTGATTAGATAAGGTAAAGGGAACATGTTTTGAGCTTAATTAGGCTATAAAAAGCCACAAATTGATTTCTAGGGTTTCGACCCATGAACAATTTTTTGGGCTTTTGGGTGGAACATGAAATTAAAGCTAATTAGTAACTAAGTAAACAAGTAATTAGTGTTTGGTACATGTGTGGTGCATTATTTTGATGGGTTTTTCATTTTAGGGTTTATGTTCATGTTGTTGGTCTAAATAGTTGATGGTTTTTGTGTTTAGATAGTGTTTGGAGCTTGAATGATTGGATTTGAGTGTTGTAGATTGGATTTGGTGATGTTTGGTTGAGACCTATGGGGCGTACGAACCAAGAAGCCCACATTGGGGTCTTGGTTGGTGTCGTACGTGGCCTATGATTGGTCATGGGTTGAGTCGGGTCGATTTGGTAGCTTATTGATTGGTTTAGTTGAGGTTTGGATGAGACATATGGAGCCGAAAATCTTTTAGAAGCTTGTTTGGTTCACGTGGTCTTGACCGTGACCGTGTCATGACCATTAGGGTCATAACATTGGTTTCGAGTAAAATTGGTTGATTGATTGGTTGGCGAGATTTTTTTGAGTTGGTTTGGGATTGAATTGCGACGTTATGACTATTAATTATGGACTTGATATATATATATATATTGTTGACTTTGAGCTACGTCGGCGTCACTTTGACTTTTTAGTCAATAGTTGACTCCGACAAAGCCGTAACATGGACTTTAGTATAATTTTGACAATTGATTGATTAAAAGCCGAGAAGTTATGACTCGTGCTTGTGGACTCGAAACGAATAACGTTATGAGATTTATAATTGGATTTGATGAAATATATATTATATATGAAAATGATAATAAAACTATGAAATGTAAATAATAATGGGCTTTTGTACCAAAAATATCAATAACAAGATTTATCTTGTTATTTACTAGTTTTAAATGGAAACTAACGACTAAGTTGGTAATGTTTTGTAATAAATAAATAATTAACGTTTCGTGTACACGTTATAAATAAAGGGAAAATGATAAAAAAATGCATCGAACTTGACACTTGTTGTCATTGTGTGTAGTCAACTATTTTTTTTTTCATTGTAACACAAACCTTTTGAATTTTTGTCATTGTATGTAGCCAGTTAGGTGAATTTGTGTTATTGTATGTACCCAGTCAGGCTTAGCGTTACATCGTTAGTCCTTATTTACTAACGGTCGTTAGTAAATAACTTAAAATTTCGTTCTCTTACATTTTTATTCGTTTTCATCCGTTATTATACGTTTTCGTCCGTTTTTATACTTTTTCGTCCGTTTTATACATTTTGGTCCAATGCTTTCATCCGTTTTTTACATTTTCGTTTGTTTACTTACGTTTTCTTACGTTTTAGTCCGTTATTATACGTTTTCGTCCGTTTTTATACTTTTTCGTCCGTTTTATACATTTTGGTCCAATGCTTTCATCCGTTTTTTACATTTTCGTTTGTTTACTTACGTTTTAGTCCGTTATTATACGTTTTCGTCCGTTTTTATATGTTTTCGTCTGTTTTCTTACGTTTTCATCCGTTTTTATGCGTTTTGTCCCTTTTTTTATACGTTTTCGTCTATGCATTTTGTCCGTTTTTTACGTTTTCATTCGTATTTATACGTTTTTCATCCGTTTTCTTACGTTTTCAACTGTTTTTATACATTTTCGTCAGTTTTTTTAAAGTTTTCGGACGAAAATGTATAAAACTTAAGAATACGGACAAAAACGTATAAAAATGGATGAAGGTGTAAGAAAACAGATGAAAACTTAAAAAAGACGAAAACGTATAAAACAGATAAAACAGACGAAAACATAAAAAAAACAGACGAAAACGTTAGAAAATCGACGAAGACATTTAAAAACTGACAAAAACGTATAAAAACGGACGAACAAATATAAAACGGATGAAAAACGATTGAAAATGTATAAAAACAGATGAAAACGGAAGAAAACGGATGAAAACTTATAAAAACGGACTAAAACGTATAAAAGCGAATGCAAACGTATAAAAGCGGACGAAAACGTAAAAAAACGGACGAGAATGTAAGAAAACAAACGAAAACGTAAAAAACGGGAAAAAGCAACGGACGAAAAAGTATAAAAAACGGACAAAACGTATAATAACGGATGAAAACGAATAAAAACGTAAAAGAACGAAATTTTAAGTTATTTACTAACGACCGTTAATATAAAAGGACTAACGATGTAACGCTAAACCTGACTGGGTACATACAATAACACAAATTCAACTAACTGGCTACATACAATGACAAAAATTCAAAAGGTTTGTGTTACAATGAAAAAAAAATAGTTGGCTACACACAATGACAACAAGTGTCAAGTTCGATGCATTTTTTTGTCATTTTCCCATAAATAAATGTCAATTGTGAACATTTAATGTTGGATAAGTAATTATTTATTTACGTTATGTGTGCATGGGTTACGGATAACCTAGCATTAATAGTGTTGATCCACGTGGGTAGCGGACTTATTAGGTTGACGAATCTAATAAGAGCCCGCTAGGTACGTTGGGTAACCCTATTAATGGGTGACTTATCCTTATGAATCTTTAGGATACGAATGATTTATGGGATAATAAGCGACACGAATAAATGAATGAGTTTATCGAGTTGACGAATTCGATAAGGTCTACTATTTATTCCGAAACTTATTGAACTATGGAGCTTATCGTTTAGAGGTCTCATTGTGTCGCATTGAATTATATATTGGTTGTTTGAGTGCATTCATGGCATCATATTGAGTCGATACACCCACACATGAGGATACCAAACACTAGGATTAATGGTGAAACGAGACGTTTTTGGAAATAAAGAAATGGAATATATTGGGGTAGATAACGTTGATTTTGATGAATATATATATTAAGTTGGTCTACATTAATAGGTTGTGCCGAGTCGATAGTTGCTGTGCTGTGATTTCTGTTATCTTCTGCTAGTGATATTTGTGCGTTGATTGTGCGTTGATTGCTTGAGGTGAGTTTCATAGCCCAACTTTTATATACGTTTTAACTACGTTTTGATCTATTTTGGAGTGAGAATCATGCTACTGTTTTTGGACCGTTAAAACTATTTGGATTTGCTTATATGCTTGACTGAGTAGATAGATGTGCGATAGTTGTTGCCTTAGTCTAGGTTTAACCGTGCCTAACTAAGAATAGACTTCTATCTCGAGCTAGCCCGGGGTTGGCAACTGTTCTAGAGGTTACCACGACAGTGCTGGACTAGAGTCGCAGGGGCCCGAGTAAGTGATTATATGGTTGGTAATCCGGGTAGGATCTGTGCGTGTGCAAACGGTATTATTCTATCTAGGTCTTGCATAGCAAATCAACTCTTACAGGTCCACTATGATTTTGTTGAATTTAAACCTATGAACTCACCAGCGTAAGCTGACCTTTTAGCATGATTTCTCAGGTATTTGAGAGATGTTTGGATTACTTGATGTGTGGAAGCTTGGCATGGAGGCGTGTTTCAAGGATCATTTTCTGACTCTGATAAACAATGTGGACCTGTTTTGTTAAACTATGTTTTGGGCCTAAAATTTATATCTTCGAATTAAATGTTTGAATATTTGATTTGGGATTGGTTTTAAATGGTTAAATGGTTATCTTTTATTTTTCTTGTGTACGATACCAATCCAAAAAGTAACGCCCCGAAAACTTGATTAAGTCTTCCGCTGTACCAAGATTTGGGGGTGTTACAAAGAGGCCGTACTCTTGGTGAATACTCTAGAACTAGCCATCAAGGCTATAGGAACACCCTTGAGCTCCCCATTCAAGCTCAAACTACGGCCCTGCGATCCGACACCATCCGGTTGGTGCAAAACGAATGTATATTCCATGGACTTCGTTCCGAAGATCCTAATCAGCATCTCAAGGATTTCCTAAAAATCATTGACTCTATCGACCTTGATGCTACCACACGTGAGACCACGCTCTTACGTCTCTTCCAATTCTCTCTACGGGACCAAGCTAGTAATTGGCTTGAGCGACTTTTCGCCGGATCCATCTTAAGTTGGGATGATCTCACCACTCGTTTCCTCGCCCAATTTTTCCCACCGGGGAGAACTACCAAGCTAAGGAATGACATCTTGATGTTCCAATAACGTCAAGGCAAAACTCTCTACGAGGCGTGGACTCGACTCAAGGACTTCCTCCATAAAGTCCCTCATCACGGCATTGATCTTTGGCTTCAAGTCCAAATATTTTACGATTATGTCAATCCCTCCACTCGACAAACCATTGATTATGCCGTAGGTGGAAGGCTAAGTAACCTCGACGTCGAAACATGTTGGAATCATCAAGGAGTTAGCACAATACGAAGAAAAAGAGTGTGCGGATTCGGTACTCCCTGAAGAAAATGGTTCGGATGCCTAAGAACAATTGTTCAAGAGTAAGGAGGCTCAAGTTGTGGAAAACTAGAAGGGGGGTTCAATAGTTTTTCTGATTTTAAGTTAGTTTCAAAATACTTTTAGATTCGATGTTATGTGAAATCGTATGGATGTAGAGATAGTATAGATCTAAGAGTAATGCAAGTAAGGTAAGTAAAGTAAAGGATAGAAATGACACAACTGATTTATAGTGGTTCGGCTACAAGGACACCTTCCTTGCCCTACTCCACTCCCCCAGTCACCTACTCGAGAGTTCAAGCACTATGTCAACAAACTCCTTCAACTTGGTGAAGAAGCCTTCACAACGTTGCTTACATCTTTTTCTGGTACAAAGCTAAATACTGAGTCCGTAACATGGAGGACCAAACCAACACTACTATAACACAACAAATATGTGAAATATGAAATACAAGATCTTCGCTACAGAAATCTTGTGGAGTAAAAAATCAATCAAGGACCCCTTGCTTGGTTTACTTGTAGAATGCTCGTGATCTCCCCTTAGAGAAGGACCTATATGAGAATCACAATAGAAAAAAGAAGAACAACTCTCTAGATCAAGTGATCTTTTGTTAGAAGAGTGTAAGAATATATGAGAGAGTTTGTAAGAAGAGGGGGTAAGTAAAAATGAAGAAATGGCTCTCTATTTATAGGCAAATTCTTGCCACTGTTGCACGGATCTCACGGATCCCTTGCTTGAGGGATCAATCTAGTGTAACTGCAGGGATCCGTGGGCGCTCCTCTTTGCCCATAGGTTTTTGGGTTATGGGTCATGGGTCATGGGTTATGGGTTGGTCCATGGGTATTTAATTAGATACAATGTATCTAATAGATGCAATGCATCTAGTCAATGGGTTTGGGTTAACTCCATGGGTTATGGATATGCTCCATGGGTTGTGGTTTTTACCCATCCTAATAAACTGTTACAACAAATGAATTATTACAACAATTTGTATTAAATGACTATATGTAGATGCTTTACAAAAATAACATGTATCCTTATAGTTTTACTTATGATAACATTATATTTGTTATCAACAAAACACAAAGAGATCGCTAAATATTAATAAACGTTTTTACGGTTTATTTGTATTAACAATCTCCCCCTTTTTGTTGATGACAAAACATAATGTTATGATAAGTAAAACTTAAGATTAGATGTATGTTTTGAAAGAATAAGTTTTACTTCTTCTCCCCCTTTTTGTTGAAACAAAAAGTGACCCTAACGAAGAAATAAAAACGTGGAAAAATAGTCCACGAATCTCTAACTCCCCCTTGACGGTAGCTCCCTCTAGAATGGGGCGTCAAGTGAGAAGATAAAAATACCTACAAAGAAAAGGTTAGTAGTAACATGCATAAATAATCTTTTGATTGACGAGAATCAAGATTGGGAGCCAAGGTATGTAAACAAAGCCTTGTAATAAAATAACAAAGTGTAGTGGTATTTATGCCACATACAAGCATGTAAAACTAAGAACAAGACTTTTTCTAAAAATGACACAAAAGAAAATACTAAAAATGATTCCTTCCATGCTTGCATAAGGTTATGGATGGAAGTTTTGGTGAGTAATGATATTGATGCGATCAAGGATGAGGTTAAGTATAACTTGTATTTCTTCCCTAATTTCTATTGCAAGATCCCTACTGGATTGGCAATGTTCACAATGTAAGTGATGTGGGTAATGTGTGCGGAAATTTTCCGGGTTAGTTTGTTTTGTGAGTTGCGGAAGTTGTGGTGGAAAAGTTGGAAAATACGGATCAATGTCCGGAATGTTTGGAAGTGGTGGTGGAAAAAAACCTATATGTTCTTGTAACACAATGGGATCTAATGGTGGTGAGGTTTCAAGGTCTTTGAAGATTGTGTTTGGAGATGTGGGAGGTGTTAAAAAGACTTGTTCTTTTTGGTTGGTTTGTTGGGATCTTGTTGGAGTCTTAAGGAGTTCCAAAAGAGTGGCCTTAGGTGGGGATTTGATGGGTGATGAAGTTGGTGTACTTGTTGGAGATGAAGGAGGTGCCATAATGGAAGCATTTTGTGGTGAATGAGTGGTTGGTGATGAACCATTTGATGATGGTTTTGCTAAGCAACAAGGCCGGATGCTAATCCGTGCGGTTTTTCTAGATTTGGGTGGTGGTACTTTGGAAGGTGGGAGGACAAAATTTTGGATTTCTTGAAAAAGATTGTTTGCACTAGGTGATTCATCAATGTTGGAAGATCTTTTGGATGACTTGATGATGTTTTTTTGTGAGGTTGAGAGATGAATATGCAAGCATTTTGGGAATCCTATTTATAGAAAAATAATGCATTGTAATGAATGCTTGACCCAAAATGTGGATTAAAATCTAATGATTAGATATGAATTTAAGGCATGTGCTCATGAGAACACACGCATTAAGTAACATACTCCATAAAAAAATGATGAAAATATAGAAGTTTTCATCCAAAGTGAGAAAAATAGAAGATAATTTTAGCTTCTGTCTCACGGATCCCACAGATCCTTCCCTTGAGGGAACCGTCCAGCATTAAAGCTGGGATCCGTGGTACCGGTGACTCAGGCAGCTCAAAATTTTCCTTTTGGAAACATTTGTGCCTAGTGTGTGCCTATATGCAAACCATTTGTAGTTGCGGTTATCTTGATTCCTAAAAGGAAAAGAAAAATAAACTAGAAGTGAAAAAGCATACTTTTATGTGAGATAACCCGAGTGCTCCTAATTCATTGTTGCTTAAATGAATGTACCCAAAAACACATATTAGTTATGTGTCCTTTTTAGCATTCAAAAGACATGAGATGCAATGAAAACGGGTTTTTACTTTGTATTAATAATGAAAAAGCGGTTTGTCCTAGACGGGAGAAATGGCTTTTATGAAAGTGAAACGGGAAGAGGTATCCTTTTAGAAAACATTTTGAGAAGAGATTTCTGTGTGAATAAAAAGTGTATCCCAAAAAAATAGGTATGTAATTACGTGTTTGCAAAAGGTACTTGCCTTGAAAAACTATGAAAGTATGAGTTATAAGTAAAACCTATCTTGGGTTTTGAAAATCCCCGTATTGCTTGTGAGTTGTGTGTGAAATAGAGATCCTAGACTCAAAAAGAAGAAAGCTCGTGTTTACATACCTTGTAGAGTTAAAAAATAATTACGACGATTGTTCTATGAGACCAAGACCAAGACGAAGTAGGTTGAATTGTTCCCGCTTCAACGGTTTGGTGAAGACGTCGACTAGAGATGTTCCCCTTTTGAAAATTGTCTCTTAAGAAGTGATGACGAATCTCTATATGCTTGTTGCGAGAGTGCAATACCGGATTCTTGCTTAAGTCAATGGCACCTTTGTTGTCACATAGAATGGCTATGTCACTTAGATGAATGTCGTAGTCAACTAACGCTTGTTTCATCCATAGTGCTTTTTGGCATGCTTTGCCGGCGGAGACATATTTGGCTTCGGTTGTTAATATGGCCAATGTCGTTTGCTTCTTTGAGAACCAAGATGTTAAACAACATCCCATGAAAGTACATACCCCACTTGTACTTTTTCGGTCAACATAATCACTTGCATGATCGGAATCTCATATACAATTGTTTCTACCCCCATACCCTTAGGATACCACAATCCTAATTGAGTCGTACCCTTAATATATCTAAATATTCTTTTGACCGCTTCTAGATGTGATGTTTTAGGATTTTCTTGAAACTTAGTACATAGACAAACACTAAACATGATATCTGGCCTACTAGTCGTGAGGTAGAAAAGACTACCAATCATGCCACGATATTTTGTGTTATCAACGGATTCGCAGTCTTCATCTTTTGTGAGTTTAGTGTCGGATGACATTGGTGTTCTTATGGGTTTTGACTCTTCTAAACCAAATTTATTTAACATCTCTTTTATGTATTTAGATTGATTAAAGAAGATACCATCTTCTACTTTTTTGATTTGTAGGCCAAGAAAGAAACTAAGTTCTCCCATCATACTCATCTCGAACTCGTCATGCATGATTTTAGAGTAGATCCGAATGTCTTGACAAGTAGATCCGAATATAATATCATCCACGTATATTTGAACAATGATTATGTGTGACTCTCTTTTCTTCGTAAAAAGTGTGTTATCAACTAACCCCATGGTGTAGTTGTTTTTTATTAAGAATGACTTAAGTCTATCATACCAAGCTTTTGGAGCTTGTTTAAGACCGTAAAGAGCTTTCTTTAACTTATACACATGTTTAGGTTTTTCAAAATCGATGAAGCCCGGAGGTTGAGCTACATATACTTCTTCATTAATAAAACCATTTAGAAAAGAACTTTTGACATCCATTTGATAAAGCTTAAGATCATTAGCACAAGCATAAGCAAGAAGTATTCTTATAGACTCCAATCTAGCCACGGGGGCATAGGTCTCATCAAAGTTGATACGCGTATAACGCGTGTTTGGGGTCAAAGGAAACTTCATTTTCTACAAGCAAGTTTTTCAACCACCTAGGTAGTGAACCTAATCATTGTAGTGTAGTATTAGGGTAAGCCTCGGGATTGATATCATTCTCTAGGGAAAAAGGAATGCTAGTGAGAAGTTACTACGCTAAGGTTGGGGTTGAGGAAGATTATTTTTTATCTTTTTTATATTTTTTTAGGAAATTGAAAGGTACGAATCTCGGTGTATTGGATTTGGGGGGTTGGTATTTCTACCGATTACTCTACTATTCTAATTATCTAAGTAACTAAGATAAGGGGTAGTCTATGTCTAATTGATGTGTGCTCGTATAATGATTAAAGATGTATTTACCTAGATGCTATTACTCCCTAGTTATCTCCTATTGATGGTTGAGTTATCACGTCCTTATTCTTAACACGTTGTGTCTTCTAAGGTCGTAGGGTATGCTTTCTTCCCTAAACTCTTTGAGACTACCTTAAGGTTATTGCCTACAAAATCTCTAGGATTCATAAACTAACTCTAAGGTTATCTTTAGATTTTTAGCCTACAACAACTCTAGGTGATTATAAACTAATGTTCAGAAAGATTACTAAAGCATTAAAAACACAACGAATGACCTATCGCAATCCTAGGTCAATTACAATTAAGATAAGAGACAACCAATCAATATTCAATACCTAGGTTTCATAGATCTAAGCAAACACACAAATAAATTAGCCGGACATGGAAAACATGCAAGCATACACACAGACAATTGAAGACATAATTGAATCAATGAAGTAAATTACTTATCTTGTTGTAAAATAGGGTATGAGAACCCTAAGATACTGCCCAAGACAGCCAAAAATGGTTATTAGTTTTTACTCCACAAAATTACCTCCCTAAAAGTCTGAAAATTCGAATTCTATATATAGAGTTACAACTTGCAACGGCGTCACTCTTTAAATGTGACGCCATCGGATCGTCGCCATTAGGGTTTCGTCTTGACCACGTCAACCTTGTGACGGCGTCACCTTATTGGTTGTGACGCCGTCGGCTTCATCTTTTGACGCCGTCAGGATCTGAATCTAGGCCGTCTAAGTTTTGACGCCCTACTTTTTAAAACCTGACACCGTCGGGTACAAAATAGCAATTTCTACTGAGCCGTCACAAATTTGGAGCATGTTGCGATGGCGTCGCCCTCTAACTGTGACGCCGGCACCTTCAATTCCAGCAGCATGAGTGTCTTGATCTTGACTTGGCCATTTTCTTCATATATTCACGCCTTTTCGTCCGAATAAGTTTCATTCCAGCATTTTGCCTTCAAGAGAACTAAAAAGTGAAAAGGAACGAAATTAAGCAGTAACGAATATAAAAGTGGTCGATTAAGGGCTTAAAAGACCCCTCAAAAGTGTACATTTTAAATCCTTATCAAATATCCCTACACTTGGTATTTGCTTGTCCTCAAGCAAATGTGCTTTTGGCCAATTAATTTATAAGTTAGGGGTCATGAAGTATTAGTTTAGAATAGTTCACAACAAGTATAAGCCCCGCAAAAGTCATAACAAGCACGGAAATTACATACTAGCACCGCACAAGTGGTGTTTGGATACTCTCATCTCTCGGGTGTATATGAAATATATCAAATTGGAAATGGAAGACAAACACTCATTAACCGGTCCTAGTACATAGATTACCATACGCTTGAGACTAGATCACACCTCCATCGCTTTGGCGTAAGCACCTAGAAAAAACTATCCAAGAGGTCTTTAAAGGGTTGTAATGTTAGGCTTACGGTAGGGAAACAAAGGGTTTGGTTGGATAGGTGATTTAGTGGTGGCAAGTAAAAAATCTTTATGTTACAAGCATGAGAAGAATGGCGTTGCTAAGCCAAGGCCCGACACTCTAAACTCTAGATAACTTGAAACAAATAAACGTAAATTTAAAGATAGATGTAGGATGGTAGCTCGTATGTTTTTTTTTTTTTTTTTTTTTTTTTTTTTTCAATTTTTTTCACTATTTTTTTTCGATTTTTTTTTCATACACTTTTACTCTATCATCCTCTACGATAACATCAAAATAATAAGGATTTATAGGCACATCCCTACACTTGAGTTTTTATTACTCTAACACTAATTTGACCCGAATTGAAAAGATCAAAACACTTGGAGTACATTATTACGTAAATAAAGGGAATTTGAATTTAACGTTCCTTCCCGTCACTTCATAAAATTTAACTTTTCCAATGAGTCCCAATCGTCCCAAAACTGTATACAAAGGATATGACTTGACTTAGCAACTTATGCAAGCAACTAGATAATTGAACTAAGGGTTTAGTATGATAACAATAATGCACTAAAAGTGAGTGCATACAAGTTAGGCTAAGGCGATTTGGGTGTACATTTGGGGGTGGATTGTAAACAATGCTCTTCATTGATATTCTGGAAAACCGAAATATCACGAGAACTGAGAAAAGGATAGGCTCTGAGGGGTTAACTGGGGGTATCGTGTACAAAAGATGAGTACAACGCAAGGGTGTGGGGGAATTACTCAACCAATGTGGAAGAAGTAATTATAATACGGGTATCAAACAAGGGTTATCCTAATGCCTCTTATCATTTAGTTATTCCTACATGTCATGAAAAATTTTAAATTTTGTGCCAAATTTACCTTAACCGATATTTCTCATGGTTTATTACACAAATGATATTGGACAAGGCAAATAGTCAAGGATAAGCATAGTTTCAAAGTTCCCGTTTTATTTTCCCTCCCTACACTTAAACTGAACATTGTCCCCAATGTTTCCCGAAAGTATCAAAGTTATGATAATGGAAGGTAATTAAAAATGAAAGAAATTAATACTCCCCTGATTAGCTCGGTAGGATCTGTGTGAAGTAGTGGTTAAATTCTTCTTCAAGAAGAATGTATGCGTGAAAAGCTCCATCCAATCTTATGTATCTTCTTCTTGTTAAATAAAACCTGCACACTTTAAGAAAACAAACGAAACCTTCGCGTAAAATCGACGATAACACTATATATGACTTTACTAAACTAAGATATAATGCTTGTGGAATGGATGTTTACAGATTTTCTAGAAATTAGAGACCTGAGAAATTCTAAAAATTTATAAGTAGCACAGAAAACGAGAAAAAGTTATAAGCTGTTTCTGCTCCTCCTGACGTCGTCAGGTTATCCTGACAGAAACTGGTATGTGATTTTCTGAAATAAATTATGGAAAATTTATATCTTTAGAATGTGAAAAAAAATATCTGCAAGACATCCATTATGACTCGATACAAGCATTTCTAACAAACATACATGTATCTCTTTTTAATAATCGTAATTCTCATGTTCACGTTCTTTTTGAAAACATGTGTAATCCTCCCTACACTTATCCCTTTTTGTAAAATACCTTTATATGTAATTAAGACGAGGTTAAAGACAAAATAAAGCATTTTCACAAATTCAAACATGAGAATAAACAATCAATAAAAGATATACGACACACAAACAATCAAACAATTAAGCATGGGTTGCCTCCCAAGAAGCGCTTGTTTTTGTTCGAGTCACGAGCTTGACTCTACCCTTATTTAACGGATAAAGGGGAAGTTTTTCCTACACTTAAGCTTAAGTGCGGGTGATAGTAGCGATACACACCCTTAGGGTGGAAATTTGCTACGTGAGGAGAGGGTGATGGGTGATTTATATACTCAAAGGGGTGTGCTCCATTCATTATAACCTTACCTAATTCTATTGGTTTAGCGGGTGAATCAAATCTCTCTCCTAAAAATGGATCATCTTCTATCAACTTCAAAAGATTCTTAGTTAAGGATCCATCTTGACCTAATAAACCCGGTTTAAACCCAAAAGAACGTTTCCTTATGTTATGGAAATTGGGAAGTAAAACTTGCACCCTTCCAATGAACATGTGTAACCACTGTTAAAATTTGACTTTGTACTAAGTTAATATAATCCATTTTCTACGTATATATATATATTTTTTTTAATTTTTAAATGTTATTAGTTCATAACGACTAGTTAATGTGATTTAACTCACATTCTTACTAAACTGCTCACACGCGGACTGACACCAACCTACCTTATGTTTATTTCAAATAAACATCCCTACGGGTCAAGTATAAAAGTTTTCAACTTTTAATTGCCACTTTACGTTAATTCGTAAACGTACGATTACTAAGTGTTCAAACAAAACGTTTGATATCAAATAGGGTTTTCACAAAACCCTAAGTCATTATAACTATGATTTCACATAACTAAATCATAAACCTTAAAGTACAACACCTCAGAGCTAATGTACAAGCTTTTATAGCACAAAAACCTAATCTTACGTTATTTCCCGTTACAAACCCTAAATTTCCAAAACTATGATTTTATGTAAATAAAATCACAAAACTTAATTAATATATATATTTATTATAAATTAATATTGTACAAACCTTTCATGCACATGTACAAGTATCTAATGCATAGATATTTAAAAATGTATCTTATACACACCAATAAACCAAAAATTAAAATTACAATGTAAACTATTAATACAACAAATCTAGCTCTATATACAAGAGACCCAAGCTCAAATGCAATTCTCATACTTTGTTTTTGTTATTTAAATGGCAACAAAACACAACTAAAATAAAACCAAACTAAGTCCTAAAATGAACTAAATCTCAACTAGCCTAATATGAATACCTTTAGCCCAAACTAGTTTTCACTTACACATTGTGTCTTAGATATTAGGCAAGTTAAGTCAAAATGTCAAGCTGGCACTCATTCGAACAAGATACTAAAACCACCTGGACAATCCCTAAACCCCATATTATCCTCAGCATGCATTGTGTCTTTCATCCTTTTGCAAGTTGCATCCAATGAAATACTATTCTCGTTGTCTATATAAGTCGAACCCAAAACAAACTCCCTTTTATACCACCTTTCACTTACAAGCAAAACTCTCACTCACACACCTATTTAGCTACTGTATTTCAAGAATAAAGGAAGAGGAAGGGAAGGTTGTAGCTTTGTAAAAACTTTGGTAACATATTAGAAGTCGAATCGGGATAGCCGATTCTAGCCGAGTCTTTCCAAAACACAACAAGGCCTTGTAAGTTTTCTAAACTTTTTCAATATCACTTACATTTCCTAATATCATAAAAATATGTTTAGAACCATGTGATTAAGAAGCATTTTTTTTCTTTCTTTTCTGTTAACGAGAGCTCAAACAAAAACACCTCATTCGTTACACATTTTTTTCAAACTTAAAAATTCAACTTACAACATGGGTCACTTAGATAAACTAGTAACATGTCAATAAACTACAAAAACAAGCCATAAGCTTCATAAGATTCGACCATGTTTTCTTTCTTTTTCTCTTTTCCTGTCGCGAACCACCCCAAACACCTCAGTTTACTTTCTTTCTCTTCTGGTCACGACAGTAAAACCAATCACCCTTATCATATGTTTATAAGCTAAACTACCTATTAAGACCTTTACATAAGCTTACCAACATACTATCAAACCATAACAATAAGCTACAAGACTTTTAAAAGCTTTCGTCATTATTTTCTTCTTTTTCTTTTCTTGTCGAGAACCAAGCAAACACCCCTCTTTGATCGGGTTTTAAACCCATAAGCTATAAGCTATAAGCCGAATGTTTTGGTTACCTAAATAAGCTCCTAAAAAGGTTTAGAAAGCCACTAGACTTTGGCCAAAATTCCCGCGAGAACTCACTTTGCTTCTCTCATTTCTTTTGGTCGCAAGCACAAAACTAAACGCACCTTAAAGGGCTGTAAAAGCCTATAAGCTAAATATTAAGCTTATAAGCCTTCACAGCTTATCCTTAAGCTTAAAAAATCTTATATTGATAAGCCATAACAAGCCACATCCTTCGTGAATCCAAAAACGCAAATTTATAAAATAAGGACAATGTACGTAACGACAACCATGCATGGAGGTTAAAAGCGTTAAACTTGGAGTTTCTTGGTCCAAAACTGTAAATTTAGTTAATATTATAGAATAAGGACTATGCATGTAATTTGCAAAATGCATAAAGGGCGTGTCTTGCCAAATTTTTAAAACTATATATATATAGGACTAAACTTAAAAATAAATTCATGCATGGGGAAAAAAAGTGTAATTATGAATTAATAAGTTACAAAAAGAACGTCTAATGGAAATCATATTTAAGCAAGTGATATAAAGTGTCACTTTTGAAACCCCAAGGTAGAAACTGTCATTTCACTAAAGTTGAGGGGTATAAATTGTCATTTTATAAAAGATCGAGGGTATAAACTGTCAATACTAAAAATTATAATATGAAGTGTAACATATTATATTATTACGGAAATGTACTTTTAATACATATCGACTTGATCAATATATGGGATATCTTTGTCTCGTTAATAATCAAACAACCTTAAAAATGAAATATGATAAAACTTATTCTCCGCAAACTTTTGAAGAGACTTCAAAATTATAAAATCTATCATTTGTACTTTTCTCATTTAACCATATGCGTTGTTCCAATTCCACACAAAGATTCACTAATAATTATCGATAAAACACTTATTGTACTATTACTAAAATATTACTTATTGATAAAGTTTTGGACGACAACAACATACTAAAAATTGACATACCAACTCAGGTCACGTGTCGGAGCAGTTTATTCACACAACTTGATTAGTTTTCTAACAAAACTACTGTACTATCAAGGTGAGTTTGTAGTCTCACTTTTATACGTTTTTCAACCCTGTGGGGAGATACATGCTACAAACCCGAACACAAGTATTTTTCTGTATGCTATCCTGATTGATATTGCCTAAGTTCCCACTGTTGCCACTAAAAGACCCTTATATCATGCACCATTAATCACTTGCGAGTGAACGCGAGTATAGTGAATAGATCTATTGGCAGTTGACGCCCCATTTGTGTTAGCAGGATAGGTAACCAAATGCACTATATTTGAGAATAAACGGGAGAATGGCAAGCTCCTGCCCGAGGGCACTATTACAGACAGCATCTTTATGATGTCTGTACTAACATAATTTTTATGATGTCCAACTGTTAAGGTTTGCGTGTCATGAGACTTAAGGCAATATACTGTACAGCAATATTTCCATTATCTAAATTGTGTTCAACTGATTATTATACAAACACTATGAATTCACTCAACCTTTGTGTTGACTTTTAGCATGTTTTATCTCAGGTAACTAAAGCACGACTTGGCACGGAGTGGCAATGCAATTTCTTATAAAAAGGGTGTCCACTATGTTATCATTCAAACTTAAGTACTTCTATATGTATAATATTCCGTTGGGACCTCTCTTTTGTATAAACTCTGAATAAATAAATGAATGATAACTGTTTAATCTAAAAACATCTCTTTCGAGTCATTTTCTATTATTATGACTACGATACCTGAAGTAATACCCCAAATTTATTTCCGCTGCGTATATCAAAATATGGGGGTGTTACAGAATGGTACCAGAGCCATAGTTATAGAGAACAAGGTGCAAACCTAAACTATAACTATTTCTCACACTTAAATAAAGTCCTCCGTGCCACTATGCCACTAAAACACTACTTATGCGTATTTATGCTGATTATTTAGTTACATAGTGAAATATTTATAATTATCGGGTTGTTACAGAGTTATGTCTTCTTCTGCCCCCATTATTATCATCCTATCGGATTTCGAGCCCGAGGATACTCATCCCTCCACGGATCCACCAGTTCATTCCCCAGCACCTAGACATACTACGGAGTTAGATCCTTCAGAGGAGCCATCTGAGGACATCCCGATAGTACCTAATATTTCTCCTTTTCTTGATGACCCGTATATGCAAGTTAGAAGGGAATATCATACCATTGCAGACTCAGAGTCATCTGAGTCAGAATCTTCTTCGTCTACTGAGTCACCACCGGCATCACCCACACTAGTTAGACATAAGAAAGTTCGGATCTTACAGCCTTACGAACCCGAACCATTCATGGAACTATACAACTACCACCCTAATGGTCCAATCAGAAAGAACACACCACGTAAAAGGGTATTTTCTACCCGACCACGTTCTTTCAAGGAACCATTAACCAAAATCAGATCCACCACCACCACCCTCATCGGACGCTCCACCATTTTGCCCTAGGAAGACCCGTGAGACTGCACGGAAAAGGACATTTCCTGTGCCTTCACCTCCAGCACCACCATCACCACACCCACATCCATACATGCTACCTACATATGTACCACCATCAGTTCCAGCATCTTCACCACCACCTCCGCCATCACTTCATCCCTGAGATGTTATCCCTGAGGAAGTGATGCCACCTCGAAAAAGAACCTGCTTTTATCTATCACCATCATCTACATATTTCACTCCCCCATCCCAACCATTTGAGCTCGAAGAGAGAGAAAGGGCCATTATTGCACGATAAAACTCTTTACGATCACCCATTCCGCATCTCCCTACTCCACCACATGTGTTCGAGATAGGAGAAAGTTCACAGGCAGCAATGGACCGAGAGCCTACCTTTCCCACTCTCATGGCACGTTTGATACGACACGAGGAACAGATTGACACTGCCTTAGGTCACCTCGATGAGTTACCGCTTGAGCGCATTGAGTCAGTCAAGGATACAGCTGAGGATCTAGTTGCTAAGCAAGCAACCATACAGCAGGATTAGACACTTTAAGCACAGGGTTAAAAGAGACTCAGGAAAAGGCAAATAATCTGGAGGAACGTCACGGACAGCTAAGACAGGATATACCTTTGCTATATGACAATGAACTGAAGTTACTACAAGATATGATGAAGCGGAAAGATGATCTAGTGATAGCTCAATCTAGGATTGCCAAATTAGAGACAATTGTGGAAGATATTCAGGTTCGATACCAAGAGCACATGCAGACTCTTCTCAAGAAGATCACAGAGCTTGAGAGTCGTCTCGGAGGAGCATCTGGCAGCCATTAGACTAGATCTTTATCTACCAGCCTTTTTACCATATCCAGCCATTTGGTGTGTATATAACACTAGTATCTAGTTTGTTGATTTTATACTATATCCCGGCCACGGGATGTGTGGTATAAATATAACAATAGTATCTAGCTCGTTGTATATCTACCAGCTTTTGTACTATATCCCAGCCACGGGATGTGTGGCATAAATATGACACTTGTATCTATTTTGTTGTATAACAAACTTGCAAGTTATTTATGACTATATGTGGTTGTGATTTTGTTATACCTTGCTGTGATATGATATCGGTTGATGTGGGCCAGAGTTCATCATTTCATATACATGAATGATAGTATTCAGACATGTCTTGATCTTATGCTTCTTATAGACTCAAATTTTTGTGACTTTGTATTATGGCAGTATTGTTATAATTCCTACGTATTTACATTGTTATTTGCATTATTCTAACATAAGACGGTCATTATGCAAATTCTAAACATGTGTTTTGTGGTATTAATAGAAAAATGCCTCCGAAAAGGAAAACAACTACGATACCAGAACCAACCATGACTCAGGCTGCTATCCGGAAATTGGTTGCTGATAGTGTTGATACAGCATTAAAAACTCAAGCAGCAGCAATGGCTAGTTCTGGCAGCACCAATAGGAGGACTGGAGAAAGCGAGACAGATGTAGCTCACAAATGCACCTACAAAGACTTTATGAATTGAAAACCAACCTATTTTAAGGGAACTGGAGGAGTAACTGATCTTGCTCGTTGGTTTGAACGACAGAAACAGTCTTTATGCGAAGTGGCTGTACTGACGACTGTAAAGTCACGTTTGCCACAGGGACTCTTCTGGATGATGCACTGTCTTGGTGGAATTCTTCCGTCCAAACTATGGGTATTGAAAGAGCTTATCGACTCACCTGGGATGATTTCAAACAGAAACTGCTGAAAAAGTATCGTCCTCGTACTGAGATCAAAAAGCTAGAAGATGAGTTCCACCTTTTGATAGTGAAAGGAAACGACCTCAAAACTTACAACAGGAGATTCCAAGAACTTATGGTATTGTTCCCAACCATGGTACCAGACATTGAGAAGATGTTAGAAAAATATACTGAAGGACTACCTCGAAGCATTAAGGGGAATGTCACCTCCTCTAAACCCCAGGTACTGGAAGAAGCCATCTCCATCGCTAAAAAATTACTGGATCGAGAAATCAAACGTAATTCTACGCAAGGGAATAATGATCACAAACGGAAGTTTGATGACAAAAGAACCACCCATCACAACAACAACAACTACCCCGAAAACAACAATTACCGCAACAACAACAACCGTAGCAATAACTATAATTATCAGCAAAACCGAAACCACCACCACAACCAACAGAACCGCAAATAGGAAGCTGTCAGAGCTTATATTGCCACACCTGCTGAAGGGAGTGGTTATATTGGAAAGTACCCTCTGTGCTACCGATGCATGTTGCATTACAATGGGCCTTGCACTGTTAGGTGCACAAAATGTCGGAAGATCGGCCATCAGAACAAAGACTGTAGAGCCACTGGTGTTAACTTACAACCAGTAGCCGTGATATGCCACGGATGTGGTGAAAAAGGACACTACAAGAATCGGTGCCCAAAACAGAATGCTAACCAGAAAAACAATGCCCGTGGAAGAGTTTACTTGCTAGAACACAAAAACACTCAGTATAACCCCGGATGTGGTCATGGGTACGTTTACTCTTAACCAACATCTAGCTAAAGTATTATTTGATTCAGGAGCCGATAAAAGTTTTATATCTATCCATTTTGATTCCTTACTTAAACTCACTCCCACTGCCGTAAGCTAAACCTACAAAATTGAACTAGCCAATGGAAAACTAGTAGGCACCAACTCAATAATACAAGGTTGCACCTTAACCTTACTAAACCTGCCTTTCGACATTGACTTCATGCCTATTGAACTCGGTAGCTTTGACGTAATCATCGACATGGATTGGTTATCCAAGTACCATGCAAGAATCATATGTGACGAGAAGGTGGTTCACATTCCATTCAAGGGTGAGACTTTGATTATTCGAGGTAATCAAAGTAAAACCAAATTAAGCATTATATCTTGCATCAAATCCGCGAAGTATATCGACAGAGGATGTTACGCATTCCTAGATCATGTGACAGAGAAAAAGTCGGATGAGAAATGACTGGAAGATGTACCCGTGGTAAGAGAATTTCCGGAAGTTTTTCCCGAATAATTGCCTGGTCTGCCACCTATTTGCCAAGTAGAATTCCAAATTGACTTGGTGCCAGGAGCAGCGCCAGTAGCACGAGCCGCCTATCGCTTAGCCCCATCGGAAATGCAAGAACTATCCAATCAACTACAGGAATTACTGGATAGAGGTTTCATTCGACCAAGTTCTTCACCTTGGGGAGCTCCTGTCCTATTTTTAAAAAAGAAGGACGGATCTTTTAGGATGTGTATTGATTACCGGGAATTGAATAATGTAGGACCTTACAAATGTCAACCTTATCACTTTAACAAGCGAACCCAACACACGTAACCCAAGTTACGCGTATAAAACGTGAAACCCAAACACAAATGTATGCGTAAAACAAACAAGGAAAAATTAAGATGAGATGGTGACTTGAATGATATATAAATCCGTGTATGTTATGAGTATAAGATGAAACAATAAGTTGTATATTCCTTGAGAGAGAAAATACACACACACACACACACATACACACACACTTTCAAGCACACCCCTCAAATGACCATTTGAGGGGTATTTATAGTACAAGTAACTTAAAACCCTAAAAGGCTTTGTTTGGGCTTTTCGTGGATAGGACTTGGATTGGGCTTGGCACGCTTAAGCTTATAAACGGCCAGAAAGTCTCAACTATTAATCATTTAGCTTATCCTAATCCACGAGCCCGTTGAATATTCTAGCACGATATCTAACACGAGTTACAAGGTTCCTAAATGTGAATGACCATCACTTTTAATAAAACTATTAAGGCTAACAATCTCCCCCTAAGGGGTGGTCATTCAAATGATGCTCCACTTGATTAGGTCTTTACTTTTCTCGAGCTTGAACTATGTGCGTAGATATAGAATAGTTTTGATTCTTTGTTCCTTCATGCTTTGTGATCTGATAATGTGATTGTCTGCCGTTGTCAACTTCGTTGGTTAGGTATCTCCACGTCTTTCTCCACCATGCTCACACTTCTATTTGACTTTTAATTAAAAATGACGTAGTTCTCTAGTCTTTATGCTTTGAGGATTATTTGATGTTGACGAAGAATCATCTTTAACTTTGTGTAGCCTTTGATTATGATGAGAACTTTCATGTGTTGTTGGTATGAGCATGTGGCTAGTCTGCACGATCAATCCGCTCTGGAGCTTCCATAAGAAGAAAACATAAAAACAGGTTAGTAATAAGCGGATTCCGGCACTTACAAGTTTGAATTTCGAGGGTGTTAACAGCATAGTGTGAAAACACATCTCTAATTCTTACAAAGGCCGTTCCTGAACTGGAGTCCCACAAGTGAGATAACGCGATGTACCTAAATACACCTACAGTTCAGATGAGTCGCTGAGGTACACCGAAGCATCACCCCATGACTGTAGACCGTTTGAGACACACTAAGCGTAATCCACGGGGAGTTACCGAAGTGACCTGCTGTCAGGGCTGTTTGATGTTGACCCTGGCAGGAGTTTCCATTCGATCACTGAAGATCACAGATGTGAAACTTCTCATAAATGTTCTGGCAGATTGCTAAGATCTGCGTAGGACTCTATAATATATCACTTGTGCCCTTATTGATGAACAACAAGCGATGTCATGTCAAGTGTTCTTATGAGATCTTTTGATGAATCTCGTGGCTCTAGAATCAATAGTGCATTTTGGTTTTCCTGAGCGGAGACTAGGGAGAGGGTCTCCTTCTTCAATACCAACGATCTCTAAGAGAAAGTCGATAGATTATGTAGGGTTCCCAGTGAGAATGAAACAAATCCTTTTAAGAGGAATTGAGTGGCTAGAAGGTTTAGTGCAGTGCGTCACTGGGTCCATGACGTCTTTGTCTTCAATACCAGCGTCATCTAGTGACAACCAGTAGCAGATGAATTGAACCCGGTTTCTGCCCTAAGGTTGAATATGGAGGGCTATTTCTTTTCACCCTTTCTTTTACATTTCTTTTTAATTCTTCAACCCCTTCTTTCTCCTTTCTCACATTACTCCTTTTTTTTTTCAATCATTCCTAAGTACTTCTAGTACAAACTATTGGTGGTGTCCTTAGGTAGATCCCTCCGGCTCTGGCGGATCATAGGACGGATTTCCTATCCTTAGTCACCTTATAACTCCATGACTGTCCTATTGTTGCCATAAAACCATTTTTCTGGAAAATCTCTCAGAATGTTTATGATAGAAAACATGTTTGGAACACTCCGAGAGTTTTATATTTTTAGAAACACTCCCCCTTCACATGTGCTTATATGTTTTGACAGAAATCTGCACATAGAGGGTAGAGTTCGCACGTTTTGAATTGATCGACTTTAAATGAACAAGACCGATTCGAGACACCTTTACATCACTAGAGAACTAGCTTGAAATTATTACCCGTCCTGGTCAAGTCCATAAAAAGTTTCTCGAGATGGTACATATACTGACTTTGATTCCCGTCAATTCATTGGTTTCGTCTGAGTCGAGCTCTTTTGAGATTCAAACAACAATTATGATCACATTTTAATCACGTCTCCTCCCCCTAAAAAATAGCATATACGTGATATTTTTTATATCAACGGATTAAACAAGCTTTTTAGAATCTTTTTGGGAGACAAACGGATTTGATTTAAGGATGAATTTGGAACATTTTGTTTTATACTCCCCCTTTAATAAAGCATAATCAATTAAAGGGTTTTAGAGGGAGTTATCTTGAGCACAAAATATTTTGAAAGATTTTGAAAATCTTTTTGAACAATCTTGAAAAGGTGCTCAAGATGGTGATGATTTCTCACCATTTTTAAATGTAGTGCACTGAAGCGTACACTAGTGATTTTCCTTAAAAACACGAGTTTTGGTTTGAAAATAATCAAAAATCATCATTTCGGTCCGGGTTTCGTACTGAAGTATACGAAAGCCATTATTGAAGAAATTTTGAGAAACGACATGTTTTAGAAAACATATTAAAGAACTCTCGCTCAAGCATCTGTACATGCCCATATCATTGTTGAATGACATTTCTAGATACGTACAGAATATCGATTATACAAGAGACATGTCGTGAGAAGAATATTTTTGGATTTCTGATTTTATATTGTTTTTGTATTTTTGAAAGTTTTATATTTTTATATTTTGTTTTTGTTGGTTTTTCAAATTTTGTATTTTGTTTTTCAAAAATATTTACAGCGAAGCTTTTTGGAGAAACATTTTCAAGAAGATTCGAGAAGACGTTCTAACTCCTCAGGGGTTAGGCTTCGCATTCCAATTCGTCGAACTAAATAGTCAAACCTTTCTTTTGGAAGGGCTTTCGTTAATAGATCGGTGAGTTGGTAATCAGTCTTCACGAAGAATAATTCAACAGTACCATTTTCGACGTACTCTTTGATGAAGTGGTAGCGGACTCTGATATGCTTAGTCTTTGAGTGATGAACATGATTGCACGATATGGCTATGGCACTTTTCGAGTCACAATACATAAGTATTTTATCGAAAGTAAAGCCATAATCTGTGAGTTGTGTTCTCATCCATAGAACTTGAGCACAACACGCAGATAGAGACACATACTCAGCTTCAGCGGTTGAATGTGCAGTGCAATCTTGTTTCTTTGAAGACCAGCTGACTAACTTTTCTCCCAAAAATTGTGCTCCTCCAGATGTACTTTTTGCTGTAACTTGATCACCTGTGTGGTCCGCATCTGAAAAAGCAATTAGATCAAATACAAATGTCAACCTGGCTCTGATACCAATTGTAGGACCTTACCAATGTCAACCTTATCACTTTAACAAGCGAACCCAACACACGTAACCCAAGTTACGCGTATAAAACGTGAAACCCAAACACAAACGTATGCGTAAAACAAACAAGGAAAGATTAAGATGAGATGGTGACTTGAATGATATATAAATTCGTGTATGTTATGAGTATAAGATGAAACAATAAGTTGTATATTCCTTGAGAGAGAAAATACACACACACACACACACACTTTCAAGCACACCCCTCAAATGACCATTTGAGGGGTATTTATAGTACAAGTAACTTAAAACCCTAAAAGGCTTTGTTTGGGCTTTTCGTGGATAGGACTTGGATTGGGCTTGGCACGCTTAAGCTTATAAACGGCTAGAAAGTCTCAACTATTAACCATTTAGCTTATCCTAATCCACGAGCCCGTTGAATATTCTAGCACGATATCTAACACGAGTTACAAGGTTCCTAAATGTGAATGACCATCACTTTTAATAAAACTATTAAGGCTAACAAATAAACTTACGGTAAAGAATCGATATCCATTACCAAGGATCGATGATTTGTTCGATCAACTACAAGGATCGAGTGTCTACTCGAAGATTGATTTGAGATCAGGTTATCATCAGCTGCGAGTCAGGGAAGAAGATATTCCTAAAATAGCCTTCCGAACAAGATACGGTCACTATGAATTTCAAGTAATGCCATTTGGGTTAACCAATGCACCAGCCGTGTTTATGGATCACATGAACCGGGTATGCAAACCTTATCTGGATAAATTTGTGATTGTGTTTATTGATGACATTCTCATCTACTCTCAAAACAAAGAAGAACATAAAGGGCATTTGAGAACTATTATGGAATTGCTCAAGAAAGAACAATTATACGCAAAATTCTCCAAGTGGGATTTTTGGATTCACACTGTGCAGTTTCTAGGGCACGTGATTGATCGCCACGGCATTCACGTAGATCCCTCTAAAATAGAAGCAGTCAAGAATTGGGCAACTCCTACAACTCTCACTGAGGTACATCAATTCTTAGGACTGACTAGCTATTATCGTAGATTCATAGAAGGATTCTCGAAGATTGCCAAATCTTTAACCGAGTTAACTCAAAAGAACAAGAAATACATCTGGGGAGAAGATCAAGAGAAAGCATTCCAGCTATTAAAGCAAAAGCTTTACGAAGCTCCAATTCTAGCACTACCTGAAGGTAATGATGATTTCGTTGTTTACTGCGACGCATCACACCAAGTTTTGGGTACCGTATTAATGCAAAGGGAAAAGGTTATTGCTTATGCCTCCCAACAGCTCAGGCCTCACGAAGGGAAGTACACAACCCATGATCTCGAACTAGGAGCGGTAGTGTTTGCTCTTAAGATTTGGAGACATTATCTGTACGGCACAAAATGTATCTTGTACACCGATCATAAGAGCCTCCAACATATTATTGACCAGAAAGATTTAAACATGAGGCAACGTCGATGGTTAGAATTACTAAGTGACTATGATTGTGAAATTCGTTATCACCCTGGAAAAGCAAATGTTGTAGCAGATGCTTTAAGCAGGAAAGAACGGATTAAGCCTCTTCGAGTCAGAGCTTTAGTCATGACCATTAACTTGGAATTGCCATCCAAAATTCTCAAAGCACAAACTGAAGAAATAAAAGAAGAAAACGTTTAGGCTGAAAATTTAAGAGGTATGGACAAGGCGTTTGAAAGTCGTTCTGATGGAACACGTTGTATAAAGAACAGAAGCTGGTTGCCACTCTTTGGTGACTTGAGAAATCTGATTATGCATGAACCACACAAGTCAAAATATTCCATTCACCCAGGTTCCGAAAAGATGTATCAGGATCTCAAGAAGCTTTACTAGTGGCCAAACATGAAAGCTGACATTGCAGAGTATGTCAGTAAATGTTTGACATGTTCACAAGTTAAGGCTGAGCATCAAAAACCGTCTGGCTTGTTAATTCAACCAGAGATTCCCGAATGGAAGTGGGAAAGAATAACCATGGACTTCATCACTAAGTTACCTAGGACATCAAGCGGGTATGACACTATTTGGGTCATCATTGATCGCCTTACGAAATCAGCACACTTTTTACCAATCAAGGAGACAGATGAAATGGAAAGCCTCGCCCGATTATACCTGAAAGAGGTAGTCTCACGACATGGAGTACCAATTTCCATTATCTCAGATCGTGATTCTCGTTTCACATCCTGATTTTGGCAATCACTTCAGAAAGCTTTGGGTACTCGTTAGATATGAGTACTGCTTATCACCCTCAAACAGATGGACAAAGCGAAAGAACCATCCAAATGTTGGAAGATATGCTCCAAGCATGTGTCATAGACTTTGGAAAAGGATGGGATAGACACTTGCCTTTGGTAGAATTCTCATATAACAACAACTATCATGCCAGTATTAAGGTAGCACCATTCGAAGCACTTTATGGGCAGAAGTGCCGATCACCCGTCTGTTGGGCTGAGGTTGGAGAAGCTCAACTCACCGGACCAGAGATCATTCAGGAAACCACCGATAAAATAGTGCAAATTTGGCAACGTTTACAAGCGGCACGAGATAGACAAAAGAGCTACGCCGATCTGAGGCGAAAACCTATGGAGTTCGAAGTTGGGGACAAAGTCATGTTAGAAATATCACCATGGAAAGGTGCTGTTAGATTTGAAAAATGGGGAAAACTAAATCCCAGATACATCGGGCCATTCAAGATTCTTGAGAGAGTCGGCCCAGTAGCATAAAAACTTGAGCTTCCTGTAGAGCTCAGTAATATACTCCCTACCTTTCACGTCTCTAATCTGAAGAAGTGTTTATCAGATGAAACACTTGTTATCCCAATGAAAGAACTTCAGCTCGATGACAAACTCGATTTTGTGGAAGAACCCATGGATATTATGGACAGAGATGTCAAGAAATTGAAACGAAACCGTATCCCCATTGTTAAAGTTAGATGGAACTCTAAGAGAGGACCAGAATTCACTTGGGAACGGGAAGATCAAATCCGTACAAAATATCCTCACCTTTTTCCCAACACCTCAACCAACACACACCGAATCTCGGTACGAGATTCCGTTTGACGGGGGAATACTGTAACCACTGGTAAAATTTCACTTTGTACTAAGTTAATATAATCCATTTTCTACGTATATTTTTTATTTTATTTTTAAATGTTATTAGTTCATAACGACTAGTTAATGTGATTTAACTCACATTCTTACTAAAATGCTCACACGCGGACCGACACCAACCTGCCTTATGTTCATTTCAAATAAACATCCGTACGGGTCAAGTGTAAAAGTTTTCAACTTTTAATTGCCACTTTACGTTAATTCGTAAACGTACGATTACTAAGTGTTCAAACTAAACGTTTGATATCAAATAGGGTTTTCACAAAACCCTAAGTCATTATAACTATGATTTCACATAACTAAATCATAAACCTTAAAGTACAACACCTCAGAGCTAATGTACAAGCTTTTATAGCCCGAAAACCTAATCTTACGTTATTTCCCGTTACAAACCCTAAATTTCCAAAACTATGATTTTATGTAAATAAAATCACAAAACTTAATTAATATATATATTTATTATAAATTAATATTGTACAAACCTTTCATGCACATGTACAAGTATCTAATGCATAGAGATTTAAAAATGTATCTTATACACACCAATAAACCAAAAATTAAAATTACAATGTAAACTATTAATACAACAAATCTAGCTCTATATACAAGAGACCTAAGCTCAAATGCAATTCTCATACTTTGTTTTTGTTATTTAAATTGCAACAAAACACAAATAAAATAAAACCAAACTAAGTCCTAAAATGAACTAAATCTCAACTAGCCTAATATGAATACCTTTAGCCCAAACTAGTTTTCACTTACACATTGTCTCTTAGATATTAGGCAAGTTAAGTCAAAATGTCAAGATGGCACTCATTCAAACAAGATACTAAGACCACCTGGACAATCCCTAAACCCCATATTATCCTCAGCATGCATTGTGTCTTTCATCCTTTTGCAAGTTGCATCCAATGAAATACTATTCTCGTTGTCTATATAAGTCAAACCCAAAACAAACTCCCTTTTATACCACCTTTCACTTACAAGCAAAACTCTCACTCACACACCTATTTAGCTACTGTATTTCAAGAATAAAGGAAGAGGAAGGGAAGGTTGTAGCTTTGTAAAAACTTTGGTAACATATTAGAAGTCGAATCGGGATAGCCGATTCTAGCAGAGTCTTTCCAAAACACAACAAGGCCTTGTAAGTTTTCTAAACTTTTTCAATATCACTTAGATTTCCTAATATCATAAAAATATGTTTAGAACCATGGGATTAAGAAGCATTTTTTTCTTTCTTTTCTGTTAACGAGAGCTCAAACAAAAACACCTCCTTCGTTACATATTTTTTTCAAACTTAAAAATTCAACTTACAACATGGGTCACTTGGATAAACTAGTAACATGCTAATAAAATACAATAACAAGCCATAAGCTTTATAAGATTCAACCTTGTTTTATTTCTTTTTCTCTTTTCCTTTCGCGAACCACCCCAAACACCTCAGTTTACTTTCTTTCTCTTCTGGTCACGACAGCAAAACCAAGCACCCTTATCATATGTTTATAAGCTAAACTACCTATTAAGCCCTTTATACAAGCTTACCAACATACTATCAAACCATAACAATAAGCTACAAGACTTTTAAAAGCTTTCGTCATTATTTTCTTCTTTTTCTTTTCTTGTCGAGAACCAAGCAAACACCCCTCTTTGATCGGGTTTTAAACCCATAAGCTATAAGCTATAAGCCGAACGTTTTGGTTACCTAAATAAGCTCCTAAAAAGGTTTAGAAAGCCACTAGACTTTGGCCAAAATTCCCGCGAGAACTCACTTTGCTTCACTCTTTTCTTTTGGTCGCAAGCACAAAACCAAACGCACCTTAAAGGGCTGTAAAAGCCTATAAGCTAAATATTAAGATTATAAGCCTTCACAACTTATCCTTAAGCTTAAAAAATCTTATATTGATAATCCATAACAAGCCACATCCTTCGTGAATCCAAAAACGCAAATTTGTAAAATAAGGACAATGTACGTAACGATAACCATGCATGGAGGTTAAAAGCGTTAAACTTGGAGTTTCTTGGTCCAAAACTGTAAATTTAGTTAATATTATAGAATAAGGACTGTGCATGTAATTTGCAAAATGCATAAAGGGCTTATCTTGCCAAAATTTTGAAACTATATATATATAGGACTAAACTTAAAAATAAATTCATGCATGGGGATAAAAAGTGTAATTATGAATTAATAAGTTACAAAAAGAACCTCTAATGGAAATCATATTTAAGCAAGTGATATAAAGTGTCACTTTTGAAACCCCAAGGTAGAAACTGTCATTTCACTAAAGTTGAGGGGTATAAATTGTCATTGTATAAAAGATCGAGGGTATAAACTGTCAATACTAAAAATTATAATATGAAGTGTAACATACTATATTATTACGGGAATGTACTTTTAATACATATCGACTTGATCAATATATGGGATATCTTTGTTTCGTTAATAATCAAACAACCTTAAAAATGAAATATGATAAAACTTATTCTCCGCAAACTTTTGAAGAGACTTCAAAATTATAAAATCTATCATTTGTACTTTTCTCATTTAACCATACACGTTGTTCTAATTCCACACAAAGATTCACTAATAATTATCGATAAAACACATATTGTACTATTACTAAAATATTACGTATTGATAAAGTTTTGGACGACGACAACATACTAAAACTTGACATACCAACTCAGGTCGCGTGTCGGATCAGTTTATTCACACAACTTGATTAGTTTTCCAACCAAACTACTGTACTATCAAGGTGAGTTCGTAGTCCCACTTTTATACGTTTTTCAACCCTGTGGGGAGATACATGCTACAATTCTGAACACAAGTATTTTTCTGTATGCTATCCTGATTGATATTGCCTAAGTTCCCACTGTTGCCACTAAAAGACCCTCATATCATGCACCATTAATCACTTGCGAGTGAACGCGAGTATAGTGAATAGATCTATTGGCAGTTGACGCCCCATTTGTGTTAGCCGGATAGGTAACCAAATGCACTATATTTGAGAATAAACGGGAGAATGGCAAGCTCCTGCCCGAGGGCACTATTATAGATAGCATCTTTATGATGTTTGTACTAACATCATTTTTATGATGTCCAACTGTTAAGGTTTGCGTGTCATGAGACTTAATGCAATATACTGTACTGCAATATTTCCATTATCTAAATTGTGTTCAACTGATTATTATACAAACACTATGAATTCACTCAACCTTTGTGTTGACTTTTAGCATGTTTTATCTCAGGTAACTAAAGCACGACTTGGCACGGAGTGGCAATGGAATTTCTTATAAAAAGGGTGTCCACTATGTTATCATTCAAACTTAAGTACTTCTATATGTATAATATTCCGTTGGGACCTCTCTTTTGTATAAACTCTAAATAAATAAATGAATGACAATTGTTTAATCTTAAAACGTCTCTTTTGAGTCATTTTCTATTATTATGACTACGATACCTGAAGTAATACCCCAAATTTATTTCCGCTGCATATATCAAAATATGGGGGTGTTACAACATGTCTCTAGGAAATATTTCTTTTATGCAAGGAGTGTTGAGACACGAGCTCTTGCCAAATGGTGAGTCTTTGAGAGGGACTGTCTCGTTTGTTGAGATTGAAGAGGGCTCAGGATTTATACTCACGAGCTCCAGTATCACGTATACCTTTTTGATCTTTCTAGGTATATTATTCTTTTCGATTTCTTCACGGAGTTTCATCATGAAGTTGTCAGCTAGTTCCAAGAAAGTGTCGTGGGCTTTTCCCATGTGAGCTTCGAGGTGTTGTATTTCTTTCTCTTGGTTGTTGACGAATGTCAACATTATGTCCTCGAATTCATCTTGTCGTGATTTTCTTGGAAGTCAAAACTCCTTGACCGCGTCCACATGCTCATAGTCATGTGTGGTCATTTCCATTAACTCATTCACTTAAGCCTCCATACTCATAAACATTTGTGCGCGGGAATCTATCCCACTTTCCTGGATTATTGGAATTTCCCATCCTTCTTCTTCATATTGTGCTAAGTCCTCGATGACTTCCCAACATGCTTCAACATTGAGGTTACTTAGCCTTCCACCGGCGGCGTAATCAATGGTTTGTTGGATGGAGGGACTGACATGATCGTAAAAGATTTGGACTTGGAGCCAAAGATTAATGCTGTGATGAGGGAATTTATGGAGCAAGTCCTTGAATCGAGTCCATGCTTCATAGAGAGATTCACCTTGACGTTGTTGGAACATCAAGATTTCATTCCTAAGCTTAGTAGTTCTCCCCGGTGGGAAACATTGGTGAAACATATTGGATTTCATAAACATATAATCACAGAAATCAATGGTACATATGGCTTAGAGTTTAGAGAGAGAAATTGGAAGATGGGATCCTTTCTAAAGAGAGAAAGTAAACAAAAGAAAGAAAGGTTAGATTAAGTGAAAGGTCCAACCCTCTACCTTGGGAGGTAGAGGGTATTTATGGTTACATACTAAACGTCCTCCTTCGGACTGTGGATCAGGCATACAGTGGGTAAAGACCCCGTCCGTCCTCCACGGTGTTGCACTAAACTAAATAACTAACTAAAATAACTAGTAAATAATGTAATGTCTACGAGCTAACATATGCTAGAATAGAGTTGGGGTGACCGACTCTTCAACATGGATTTTCTAAATCCTAACAATCTCCCCCTAATGGAGGTCACCGCATGAAATACATTTTGTATCCTAGCATTCTATCTTTATCTTCATGCTCGAGCTCGTAGACTTCAATTCTTCAATCCCATAATCTTTGTACTTATTAGTGATACTTCAAAGTCCGACTGCTTTGTACTTTCAGTGGAGGTCTTTAACTGATCCATGTCTTGATGATCTTTGAGCTTTCATTGAGATCATCAACCACAGCAATCTCTGACTTATCCTTTGTTGTATCGCCAATATGTGAAGTTGTGACTTTTGGACCGACATGCTCACACTTTCTGGATCATGACATCTTTTCATCAGAGTAGCGGAAGCATCTTTGTATGTCTTTGATTGTCATGATTTTCTTCAATTATATTGGTGTAAGCTGTGAGCATGCGATTGTGAATTGACTTCTCAATAACGATCAGCTGCAACCGTCCAATGTTCCTGCAAACAACAGTAAGCACTAAAACACATGAAAGTGTCTTTGTTCACTTTTTTTTGAATATAGTTGCAAGAACCATGATTCCCCGTTGATCAGTATAAATACTTCCTGTGATCAGGTAGAATTCCGAATAATCTCCTTGACAGGGTTTCGCAGCTTGATCTAGCTGTTCTCAAACCTGAGCGTCCCAAAGTAGACAACACGGAGTGAGTGAACCAGCGAATTGAGATTCACTGATTGATGAAAAATTGATTTGAAAACAATCGCGTATTGCTTAGAAGAAAGAGTTTTGCAATACGACGAAGGTTTTATGAGAAAGATCAATTTTCAATCAGAAATACTTTTTGTATTTGAAAAAGAGTACACATTTGATGTGTTAGAGAAAAGAAGAGATTTGCACATCGAACAGTTTTTCCAAAAGTATTCGTCAATTCATTTCCTTGACCAAGGTTGATTCAAGAATGAATCGCCCCATCGTTTCAATCCAGTTGTCACAAGCTTGATCTATTGGATAGATTTCACATGTCACCCACCAAGAGCTTGTTTGATGTTGGCTCTAGAAGGATTTCCATCTTAATCGTGAATATTTTACATATCACTCGGATGTTCTGGCAATACCACAAGGATAATGCGTAGGACTCTCAATATATACTTACTTTCCACATTATGTGAAACAACAAGTCTTCATTAATTTTGTGTCCTAATGAGATATTGTGGATGATCTTTTGGCTCTAGACTCAATTGTGCATATTTGGTTTCCTATGCCGTAGACTAGGGAGAGGGTCTCCTTCTTCAATATCAACAATCTCTAAGAGAAAGTCGATAGATTATGTAGGTTCCCTGTGAGAATGAAACAAACCCTTTTAAGAGGAACTTGAGTAGCTTGGGAAGTATAGTGCAGTGCGTCACTGGGTCCATGACGTCTTATTTTCAATACCAGTGTTACCTTAGTAACCACCAGTAGCATATGTACTGAACCCAGTTTCTGCCCTAAGGTTGAATTATTGGAGGACTGTTTCTTCTTACCCTTTTCACATTCATTTCTTTTTCATTATTCAACCCCTTCAGTGCTTACCGAGACTTCATTACTAGAACCTTGTTGGATTTATTCCAGTTCTAGCTCTTTCTCAGTCGGCACTCTTCCCTTATTCTCACTTTTCTCCTTTTTTTTCATCATACCTAAGGACTTCTACACTATCTAGTGGATTGTCCCTGGGTAGATCCCTCCGGCTCTGGCGGGATCGTGGGACGAATACCTAGCCTAACCATCCTTATAACACCATGCATAAAGTAAATTGGTAAGTATTTTTGGTACAGTTCTTTCGTTCATGAAACCACTTGAAAAATCATTTGGAAAATCAATCAAGGTACTTGTGATATAAAATCAAAGCATTTTGTACCTTAATTGTTTTGATCATTTAGAAATTGATAAGGTTTTAAAATGTACCTTTTTGAGGGGTCGTTTAAGCCCTTATTTGATCACTTTTGTATCCGTTATTACTTAATATCGTTCCTTTTCACTTTTTAGGTCTCTTGAAGGCAAATTGCTGTAATGGCACTTATTTGGACGAAAAGGCGCGGATATACGAAGAAAATGGCCAAAGTCAAGAATCGAGACACTCAAGTTGCTGAAAGACAAGGTGACGGCGTCACTGCTTAACTGCGACGCCGTCGGAGGATTTTGTGACGACACAGAAGCCAAATTTCATATTTTCAAGTGACGGTGTCAGGTTTTAAAAGAGTAGGCCGTCGCAACTCAGACGGCCTAGATTTGATCTAGACGGCGTCAGAAGCAAAAGAGGACGGCGTCACAAGCACAAGGTGACGCCGTCACAAGACTAACGTGGCCAAGACGAAACCCTAATGACGGCACCCCGACGGCGTCACAAAACATAAGGTGACGCCGTCGCATATGTAATCTTATATATAGAATCTGAATTTTTCAGTATTAGTGTGTAGTCTTTTGGAGTAAAAACCTAAACCGAACCAAGGCTGTCTTGTACAGTATTTTAGGGTTACAAACCCTATCTTACAACAAGATAAGTGTTTTACTTCATTAATTCAATTATGTCTTTGATTATTTGTGTGTATGCTTGCATGTTCTCCATGTCCGGCTAATTTACTTGTGTGTTTGCTTAGGGAATATGAAACTTACTTATTGAATATTGATTGGTTGTCTCTTATCTTAATTGTTAATGATCTAGTAATGCGATAGGTCATTCGTTGTGTAATTAATGCTTGATTAATCTTTGTGACCCTTAGGCTATAGAACTTAGAGCGGGTTGTAGGCCTAACCATCCAAGAGGCCTTGAGTTAGAGTTTATAATCCCCTAGTGGGTTTTGTAGACGAGACCCCTTTGGTAAGTTCAAAGAGTTAGGATAAACGCATATCCTACGACTTTAGACACACAACGCGATTAAGAATAAGGACGTGAATCTCTAGAAGGCTTTCCATCTTCATTGTGAATATGTTTACATATTACTGATAAGGTTTTAAAATGTACCTTTTTGAGGGTTCGTTTAAGCCCTTATTTGATCACTTTTGTATCCGTTATTACTTAATATCGTTCCTTTTCACTTTTTAGGTCTCTTGAAGGCAAATTGCTGTAATGGCACTTATTTGGACGAAAAGGCGTGGATATACGAAGAAAATGGCCAAAGTCAAGAATCGAGACGCTCAAGCTGCTGAAAGACAAGGTGACGGCTTCACTGCTTAACTGCGACGCCGTCGGAGCATTTTGTGACGGCACAGAAGCCAAATTTCCTATTTTCAAGTGACGGTGTCAGGCTTTAAAAGAGTAGGCCGTCGCAACTCAGACGACCTAGATTTGATCCAGACGGCGTCAGAAGCTGAAGAGGACGGCGTCACAAGCACAAGGTGACGCCGTCGCAAGACTAACGTGGCCAAGACGAAATCCTAATGACGGCGACCCGACGGAATATGAAACTGTAATTATTGAATATTGATTGGTTGTCTCTTATCTTAATTGTTAATGATCTAGTATGCGATAGGGTCTTTCGTTGTGTAATTATGCTTGATTAATCTTTGTGACCCTTAGGCTATAGAACTTAGAGCGGTTGTAGGCTAAACCATCCAAAGAGGCCTTAGAGTTAGAGTTTATAATCCCTAGTGGGTTTTGTAGACGAGACCCTTTGGTAAGTTCAAAGAGTTAGGGATAAACGCATATCCTACGACTTTAGACACACAACGCGATTAAGAATAAGGACGTGATAATTCAACCACCAATAGGAGATAATTAAGGAGTAATAAAACCTAAGTGAACACATCTTTAAACTATCATACGAGCACACAATAATTAGACATAGACTACATACACCTTAGATTAAATAATTTGATAATTAGAGTAATCGGTAGAAATACCAAACCTTCAAATCCAAACCCCGAGATTCGTACCTTTCCATTTCCTAAAAAACATAAAAAAGAAAAAAAATAATCTTCCTCAACCCCCAACCTTAGCGTAGTAACTTCTCACTAGCATTCCTATTCCCCTAGAGAACGATATCAATACCCGTGGCTTACCCTAATACTACACTACAACGATTAGGTTCACTGCCTAGGGTGTTATAAAACTTGCTCGAAGAAAAGGAAGTTCCTTTGACCCCGAACGACGCGTGTAGCGTTATCAAGTTTTTGGCGCCGCTGCCGGGGAATAGTTATTGTTTAGGCTTGATTTATATCTCGTTTAGGTCTACTCACAAGATTCCTATCAAGTGAGATTTTTTTCTTTTTTAGCTTCCTTGTAGTCTATCCCCCTTCTTTGTGTTTGTGTTCGTAAAACCCTTTTCATTTGTCGCTATGGCAAGTGAAGTTGCATTGGAATCATTAACAAATAAGGAACAATTGAATTTCGCAAGTCAGGTTCGTTTTCATTGTTCTGATGAATTTGTGAGTAATCTTAAAGATATCCAAAAGGAGAAGGGTGTAAGGTTGGATGGATTTGATATATTCTGTACTTGTGTGGCTTGTATTCAACAATCGTTGTCAGGATCAACTCCTTTTAGTGACACCATCTGAAGAATTTTTTAGAAAAGCCTCCTATGCATAAACCTTCAGTTGTTACAACTTGAGGAAATGGATAAGGAGGATTTATCTAACCTTAGGCATCATGATCAAAAAGTCCTAGTTTTTAAAAACATGGAACCTAAACCCGAACAAGATTGTGAGATGGTTGAAGCTAAAATACCTAGTTGCATGTGTGGGATAGATTTCAAAACATATGGCACACGTAAGGAATCCTTTTGGCAAATAGAACATAGTGGTCAAGTTTTTGAGAACAATTCTTATGAATCGGAACAAGAATTTGAAATGGCCAAAGAAGAATTTGAGATGCTTAGGAGCGTATTTGGGTTAGATCATACTAAAACACATTATGAACATTTAGGAGATCTAGATATAATGGAAAATAAGATGGAAACTCCAAGCCCACAAGCCCTACCATCACTTGAGGAACACGAATCGCCTATAACTTACTCGGAAGAAGTAGCTATAGGAACCACAATTGTAGAACTTTTGGACCAAACGCCACTAGAGAATGTAGGTTTGGATGCTTGTTGTCATGACCTCTCTCTTAGTCCTAGGGAAGTTCCTAATTTTGATGAACCGGAGCCTCAACTAAAAACCTTACCCAATTTTCCGTCTTTAGATGTGAATCTTGGAATTGAATTAGGCCCCAATCCACCCATCAAAATAGATAGTCTGGGTAGTTGCTTGATAAAGGTGGCAAATTCTAGACCATGTAGAGTGGAAGCTAATATAGGAGTAACCCATGACCTTACACACTTATATCACCCATTCATGGTTGATAACAAGAAACATTATGGGTTTAAACCGGGTTTATTAGGTCAAGATGGATCCTTAACTACGAATCTTTTGAAGTTGATAGAAGATGATCCATTTTTAGGAGAGAGATTTGATTCACCCGCTACACCAATTGAATTAGGTAAGGTTATAATGAATGGAGCACACTCCTTTGAGCATATAAATCACCCGTCACCCTCTCCTCACGTAGCAAATTTCCACCCTAAGGGTGTGTATTGCTACTATCACCCGCACTTAACCTTAAGTGTAGGGAAAACTTCCCCTTTATCTGTTAAATAAGGGTAGAGTCAGGCTCGTGACTCGAACAAAAACAAGCGCTTCTTGGGAGGCAACCCATGTGTATTTGTTTTTCATTTTCATTTGTGTGTCGTATATCTTTTATTAATCGTTTATTCTCATGTTTGAATTTATAAAAATGCTTTATTTTGTCTTTAACCTCGTCTTAATTACATATAAAGGTATTTTACATAAGGGATAAGTGTACGGAGGATTACACACGTTTTCAAAAGAAATATGAACATGAGAATTACAATTATTTAAAAGATATATATGTGTGTTTGTTAGAGTCAAATGCTTGTATCGAGTCATAATGGATGTTTTGCAGGAAATTTTTCCAGATTTTAAAGATAAAAATTTTCCAGAATTTTTTCCAGAAAATCGCAGACCAGTTTATGTCATGATAACCTGACGGCGTCAGGATCGCAACCTGACGGCGTCAGGAGGAGTAGAAACTGCTTACTACTTTTTTTCGTTTTCTGTGCTACTTATAAATTTTTGGAATTTTCCAGGTCTTAATTTTCTAGAAAATCTGCAAATATCCATTCCACAAGCATTATATCTTATTTAAGTCTGGAATTACATCTTGTTGTGATTTTTCTTTGTTCGGTTTGTTTTCTTCAAGTGTGTAGGTTTTATTTATCAAGAAGATGATACATAAGGTTGGAAGGAGCTTTTCACGCACACATTCTTCTTGGAAAGGATTTAACCACTACTTCACACGGATCCTACCGAGCTAATCAGGGGAGTACTAGTTTCTTTCGTTTTAAATTACCTTCCATTATCATAACTTTGATACTTTCGGGGAACATTGGGGACAATGTTCAGTTTAAGTGTAGGGAGGGAAAATAAAACGGGAACTTTGAAACTATGCTTATCCTTGATTATTTGCTTTGTCCAATTGTATTTGTGTAATAAACCATGAGAAAATGTCGATTAGGGTAATTTTGGCACCAAATTTAAAATTTTTCATGACATATAGGAGTGGGCCATTAGTCTTAACAAAAGCGTCTCACGGATAGGAAGTTACATGACTAGCACAAAAAACCCTTTACCACCTAAATTCCACCCAAAATGTGAGGATCACCCTTAGATTAGTAGGAATTAAAGCATTCATCTTTAATGCTTAGAGTGTGAACCGGTAGTATATTAGATTCTAGAACTTGTTTTGTGATGCATCCCGAGATCGCTAGTAAGACTACACTTGTGTAGTTAGGAATAACTAAATGATAAGAGGCATTAGGATAACCCTTGTTTGTTACCCGTAATATAATTACTTCTTCCACATCGGTTGAGTAATTCCCCCACACCCTTTGCGTTGTACTAATCTTTAGTACACGATACCCCTAGTTAACCCCTCAGAGCCTATCCTTTTCGTGGTTCTCGTGATGTTTTGGTTTTTCTGGAATATCAATGAAGAGCATTGTTTACACCCCACCCCCAAATATACACCTAAATCGCCTTAGCCTACCCTGTATGCACTCACTTTTAGTGCATTATTGTTATCACCCCGAACCCTTAGTTCAATTATCTAGTTGCTTGCATGAGTTGCTAAGTCGAGTCATATCCTTTGTATACAGTTTTGGGACGATTGGGACTCATGGAAAAAAGTTAAAGTTTATAAAATGATTGGAAGGGAACGTTAAATTCCTTTATTTGCGTAATAACATACCCCAAGTGTTTTGATCTTTTCAATTCGGGTCAAATTAGCGTTAGAGAAATAAAAACTCAAGTGTAGGGATGTGCCTATGAATCCCTATCATTTTGATGTTACCGTAGAGGATGGTAGAGTAAAAGTGTATGAATATATATATATATATATATATATATATATATATATATATATATATATATATATATATATATATAGAAAAAGAGAAAAGAAAAAAATAGAGTAAAAAAAAAAAAAAAAAAAAAAAAAAAAAAAAAAAAAAAACGGGCTACCATCCTACATCTATCCTTTAAATTTATGTTTGTTTGTTTCAGTTAGCTAGAGTCTAGATTGTCGAGTCTTGGCTTAGCATCGCCATTCTTCGTATGCTTGTAACAAAAAGATTTTTTGACTTACCACCACTAAATAGCCTATCCCACCAAACCCTTTGTTTCCCTACCGTAAGCCTAACATTACAACCCTTTAAAAACCTCTTTGATAGTCTTTCCTAGGTGCTTACGCCAAAGCGATGGAGGTTTGATCTATTCTCAAGCCTATGGTAATCTATGTACTAGGACCGGTTAATGAGTGTTTAATCTTCCATTTCCAACTTGTTATATTTCATATACACGCGAGAGAGATGTGAGTATCCAAACACCCCATGTGAGGTGCTAGTATGTAATTTCCGTGCTTGTTATAACTTTTTCGGGGCTTACATGTGTTGTGGACTGTTTTAAACCAATGCTTCATGACCCCTAACTTATAAATTAATTGGCTAAAAGCACATTTGCTTGAGGACAAGCAAATACCAAGTGTAGGGATATTTGATAAGGTTTTAAAATGTACCTTTTTGAGGGGTCGTTTAAGCCCTTATTTGATCACTTTTGTATCTGTTATTACTTAATATCGTTCCTTTTCACTTTTTAGGTCTCTTGAAGGCAAATTGCTGTAATGGCACTTATTTGGACGAAAAGGCGCGGATATACGAAGAAAATGGCCAAAGTCAAGAATCGAGACACTCAAGCTGCTGAAAGACAAGGTGACGGCGTCACTGCTTAACTGCGATGCCGTCGGAGGATTTTGTGACGACACATAAGCCAAATTTCATATTTTCAAGTGACGGTGTCAGGTTTTAAAAGAGTAGGCCGTCGCAACTCAGACGGCCTAGATTTGATCCAGACGGCGTCAGAAGCTAAAGAGGACGGCGTCACAAGCACAAGGTGACGCCGTCGCAAGACTAACGTGGCCAAGACGAAACCCTAATGACGGCGACCCGACGGCGTCACAAAACATAAGGTGACGCCGTCGCATATGTAATCTTATATATAGAATCCGAATTTTTCAGTATTAGTGTGTAGTCTTTTGGAGTAAAAACCTAAACCGAACCAAGGCTGTCTTGTACAGTATTTTAGGGTTCCAAACCCTATCTTACAACAAGATAAGTGTTTTACTTCATTAATTCAATTATGTCTTTGATTATTTGTGTGTATGCTTGCATGTTCTCCATGTCCGGCTAATTTACTTGTGTGTTTGCTTAGGGAATATGAAACTTAATTATTGAATATTGATTGGTTGTCTCTTATCTTAATTGTTAATGATTTAGTAATGAGATAGGTCATTCCTTGTGTAATTAATGCTTGATTAATCTTTGTGACCCTTAGGCTATAGCACTTAGAGCGGTTGTAGGCTAAACCATCCAAAGAGGCCTTAGAGTTAGAGTTTATAATCCCTAGTGGGTTTTGTAGACGAGACCCTTTGGTAAGTTCAAAGAGTTAGGGATAAACGCATACCCTACGACTTTAGACACACAACGCGATTAAGAATAAGGACGTGACAATTCAACCACCAATAGGAGATAATTAAGGAGTAATAAAACCTAAGTGAACACATCTTTAAACTATCATACGAGCACACAATAATTAGACATAGACTACATACACCTTAGATTAGATAATTAGATAATTAGAGTAATCGGTAGAAATACCAAACCACCAAATCCAAACCCCGAGATTCGTACCTTTCCATTTCCTAAAAAACATAAAAAAGAAAAAAAATAATCTTCCTCAACCCTCAACCTTAGCGTAGTAACTTCTCACTAGCATTCCTATTCCCCTAGAGAACGATATCAATACCCGTGGCTTACCCTAATACTACACTACAACGATTAGGTTCACTGCCTAGGGTGTTATAAAACTTGCTCGAAGAAAAGGAAGTTCCTTTGACCCCGAACGATGCGTGTAGCGTTATCAGAAATGCTCCCCCTCAACATGTGCACATGATTTTGAAATTGTTTAACACATGGAGGCAAGAGTTCTTTGAGATAATTTCTTGATCACAATTTTCGTGGAAAAAGCCATTTGATTTTCTTGGTAAATTCTCCCCCTCAAAATGTGCGTTGGTTATTTGAAATCATTTTACACATAGAGGAAAGAGGTTTTTAAAGTACTTCCACGATTGCCAATAGAAACTATTAGAAAATCAATCCAGGTACTTGTGTTGAAATATAAAAATCATTGTACCTTGAAAGTTTATTTTCTTTTGAAATGCTCCTACTCAATATGTGCTTCGAGATTCGAAAGCGTTTAGCACATATGGGAGAGCAGCCTGCATATTTGAATCAAATCGATCATTATTTATCAGATTTCATAATTAAATCACAAATTCTCCCCCGATCAAAAATATCAAACCCTTTGAGATTTTGGATCCCAAGTGATTTAATACGGTTTAGAAAACAAGGGAAAACTTGTGCCTGGTTTAAATTCTCTTCTAGTTTTTGGTTAAATGCTCCTCCTCAATCATGTGCATTATATATTTGAAATCGTATGGCACATGAAGGAAGGAGTGCTTTTGAAACAATCACCCTTTAAAACCGATTTGAGATTTAAATCACGATCTCTCCCCGATCAAAAATTTCAAACCAATTGAGATTTGTGATCCCAATTGATTTAAATCATTTAGAAAAATTTGGGGAAAGACGTGACAAGATTTAATTTTGAAAAATGACAGATATGGATCAATTTTAGACATTAAAAATTGTTAGTGTCAGATATGATAGTTTTAAGAGATCTTTAAGTAAAATAAAACAATTTCACAATCTAACAAGAACAGAAAAAATTTCATTTTGAAAGATCTATGAGTTTTAAAGAAAATCATACAATGACATAACATTAAATCTTTAGATCACCACTTATATTGTACAAACCGGACTTTTATGAAGAAATATTGTTTGAAAATACTTAAGATTGAAATCACTCTACCCCTCAATCAATGACCGTAGTCGTTGATTGAGTGACTTATGTTTCAATTGAAGTCCGGTCGATTTCCAAAATTTGAGTTCAGTTTATTTTCAAAACAATATTTATCCATTTTCAAGATAATTTTATCATTTTTTTTTTTTTTTTTTTTTTTTTTTTTTTTTTTTTTTGAAAAATGGTATTATTCACTACTTGTCCTGCCCAAAGATACGTTAGGTGGAGAGATTCATAAGCTGCTTCTATTGTTGCTGAAAGGATGAAAGAAAACCGTCTACTGAAGCAGTGAGACCTCTGAAGTTGCATCTATCGTGCCAACTATCCATGGAGAGATCTGATTTAGCTCCGTTTCTTCTTTTGTCGGCTTCAAGAAATGGTTACCCTTTCCTTTCGGCACCAATCTTCTTCATTAGTGGCATCTGGATCGGGAACATTCTTATGAACCATGATATCTGCATACGTTAGTGGACATACAAACAGATATATGGTGGTCGACATCACCCTAATAGCAATCGACTAATTAAAGTCAATCCAACATGTCAATCAAAACATAAAGGCATGGGAATTATGTGTTTTTCAAACTCTGATCATCTAATCCAAACAAATATATCCTAAATTCCTAGTGCTTCAACATAGGCAAATATATTTTTCATTTAAGCATGTAGGATAATTAGATAAGCCCGATAGATGATATAAATTTGAAAAACCTCCCCCTCAATCAATGACTCATTCAATCAAAAGTTTTAAATAAGCTGAGGTCATTGATTGGGTTTTGAAAATTTATGAAAACTTGATTCTGATTGATTTTCAAGCAACTCATTTACCACCATTTTGTTAAAACAAATATTTTTCTGAAGAATTTTTGAAGGAAAAATATTTGAGTAGGAACAGCAGTCCTTTGGCATGCTTTCCTCATTTTGTTTTAGGAAAAGTGTACGACATATTTAAAAAATGGTTTAGCGCAACACTTTCCTTTCTTAAAAAATGGGTTGCTATCTAAAATAATAGCAAACCATGGTTTAAGCACGGGTTACAATCTGACATAACTGTAAGCCATATTTTGAGACATGTTTTGAAAAGAAATATTTACACCTCCTGCTCGAACTTCATCTATGGTCCCGTGCCATTGTTGAATAACATTTCTAAGACCGTAGATGTTATCGATACCAGAAGACATGTCTTTGAAAAACAATATTTTTGGTATTTTCCACATTTTCTGATTTTTGTTGTCTTTTTTTTTAAATATATTTTTTGTATTATGGTTTTTGAAAACTATTTACAAAGATAGAGAAATAGTTTAAGAGGATGATGATACGAGTACCGAGAAAAGGAAATCGTTCAGCACTTTGTAGAAGATAGAAGTCATCATCTCTTAAACTTTCACCACCAAAGCATTCGAGGCTCTTGAATCGTCGTAAGAACTTGAGCCTTCAAAAAGTGAATCTTAGGCAGCTTCCTCCCAAACCGAAAATCCTCGTAAAAAGACCATTTCCCTCAAGAAGAAGAAGTGAAGCAAACAATCTAATTGTATAAAGCTCAAGAACCCAAAGAAGACGATAACAACGAAGTAACAAGTTAACACGGATCATTTCTGCGGTTATCAAACCCGAAATAAATGATTAAGCCTGATCACATGATCCTGTTGTGCGTCCTCGATGTACACATTACTCTTTGAGTTTGAGCAGTTATCTATTCGGGAGAACAATATATCAACATCTTCATTTCACCAAATGCATTCCATTTATCTAACATATAACCAATCAGCTCATAATGTATACATGTACCCAACAAGAGTAGAGACGATGACATCTATGTAACATGTTGAGTCACTAATCATCTCTGCAGATGTCAACTCCGGAATAACTGAATTAGCTCGATCAAGTGAACATGTTGTGCATCCCTGATGTACACATATCTCTCCCCTGATGGTTGCGATCTCATCGGAATCATCATTACATTGTGTACATGAAGCAATAACCGGAAGCACTACTATTAATCATATAGAAGATGTCGATAACACATACCAAAAGTATCCAGAGACCACTTTCCCCCAAATGGTTGGAATAATGCATCCTTTCCCCAAATAGTTGGAATAATATATCCTTCCAGGAAATAGTTGGAATAACACACCAAAGGCTACGAGTTAAACACTGAGTTTCTCTGCGGTTATGACATTTGTCTTTCCCGGGATTACTTCAATAGAGAAGAAGTATTAAGTTCATCACGTGTACTCATTGTGTGTTTAGATGTATATCTCCTTCCCCCTTGCTGGTTTTGATACCTCATAATCAGCAACACATTATACATGCCAAATACTCTTGAAATAGAGAAGAACAAACAATTAGCTCAACTTAATCCTGTGAGAATCAACTGCTACAGAAACTTTATCTAACTACTTTTATCAACTCATATGTAGACAATTTGAAGTGATCACTAATGAAGAAAACTCGATATACCAAACTTGAAACTGAAGTCGAATTCCCCACATTTGTATCTTAAGCTTGCACTTAATGATGGAAGAATGGTGTCGAGAATCTATGCTTCAAGCAAATCTCAAAGTACTCATTACTCAAACAAAGTATGAGACATTAACACCTCTTGAGATTATCCACATTGTAGGTCTTTAACCATCCACCCCGACTGCTGGTAACTAGATAAACCAAGTCTTCAACTCAAATTCTTAAGCCTGAGCAAGTTATCAAATAAGAACACGCCTTTGTGAAAGTCAACTTCAATCTCAAATAAGTGATAAATGATTAACTCCGAAGTAATCAACTTGTGTCAAATGTCTAACACGTGAATAAATATACAACAGGATGTACATTGACCCACTGAATGAACCGTAACAAATGATTCCTCAACATCAATGCATTCTTCCTAAGGTATACATGTAGAGACTGATCTGGAAGATTCACCGATAATGCTTTTGAGCATATGAGGTAGTCATTTTCCTTAATGTTCATGTGGTTAACTTATAGCATGCACATTGAGAGGAACAATAATCCGTGAAGATTTGGCAAAGGAATACCAAAGAGCGGATCATTATTCATGAACAATAATCCGTGAAGATATGGCAAAGGAATACCAAAGAGCGGATCATTATTCAATAGTGCAACTGCAATATTACGATAGTCATTATCAACGCCTCGAGGAATAACTGGAGATTGGGTTTCTCGAGTAGTCTGAGTTGTACTTCTTAGATGGAGAACGAGTTAAGTCAGCAGGAACCAGAGCAGGAGCTTCAGGAACTGGATAAACAACATTCGTTGGAGGTTGGAAGTACTCATCAAACATATCTTAAAACAATGAATCAAATAAATAATAAATCCCAGTTATCCTTAGTAAGTGAAACATTAGGCATTGGAGAGTTGTATGACCATAATTCAAGCATCCATCAACATGTAGTATATTCACTCTCCTCCCCCTCAAAACTTGCATCCGAAGTTGCCATTTTTGATTCGAACAAGTGAATAAGATTATACACCAATGAACGTAGATCCACTTGAGGATTGAATGAGCATAGGAAGAACATGAAGCTTGTTGATGAAGAATGTCAATGAGAATGGTCATATACATGAAGATTTCTCTTCTTCTGAAGATAAGCGCACTGAAGCGTACACCTTTCTTTTCTTTGAGGAACGGGGCCTGAAGAGATATCTGCATACGCCATTATGATCAAGTACGAGGCCTGAACTGAAGTGTACAGACGTCATTGCCGATTGAATATCAAGGTTGAGTTACTTGAACCCGTGAGTTATAAGATATCAATCCTTTTGTTATCCATACTTTAAGCCAGTCCATGTATTAAAGGATTGAAGTATTTGCAACTGAGTAAGGACTACCTGCACTAACATTACAAGCTTGATTGCATATATATTGGTTAGTGACATTAGTATCCAAACCCTTTGGGGTTTCACGGTCAACCTTGATTTTGCTATCGGTAAACAGTTTTCTGGTAGGTATCCACCTAAGTCTAACATCCTTGAACATTCTACCAGACGGAATCCACTTATGGCAAGGTCTAGGATTTTTGGTATTCTTATGCACAGTGGAAGACTTATCGTTATTCCTAGACTCCAAAGATTTAGCGGTTAGGATCCATCTATGCAAAGTTTTAGGTTTGTTTTGCTTCATAACATGTTGAACCTTAGCCATGTTAGTAGCCTTAGTGGATTGTACTTTAGCATGTGAATTAGGAAAATGTTTCTTATTCGGAAAATACTCAGAATTTCTAGTTTCATTTTCTACATGCTTAGCATTCTTCTTCATATAACTACTCTTAGATGCAAGCCAACCCCTAGTCTTTTGAGTGTTCCTAGGTAATGGTTTACAACTACTAGCAGTGCCTTGAAATCTCGTTGAATGCATCACCATATGTTTTGCACCTAAAATTCCGTCTTTTCGAATCTGTGCCTTTTTCCTAGCTTCTTCTATATAATAGTTCTTCCATAAGTCATTCATATCATATGAATTATGGGTTTTAGTGCTTGGTTTTGACACTGTTTTTGAACTATTCCTAGAGGTGTTGGGAGTAGAAGTAGCTACTTGTTGAGGGTTAACGGAGCTAGAATCATTATTCCTAGGTAACTCAGGTGAAGTGACTGGTTTTGACAAAACTTGTATTGCATCAACTTGGGAGGCAAGCGTTATCTTTAAAGATTTTGTTCTTTCAGATCTAAATGCAGTAGGATGCCTAACAACGGACCGGTCTCTAGTGGGATGAGAAACTGGCTTCCCCAAGGTTGATGGTTTTGTAAACTTAGTGTTCACACTTTTCCATACGGTTTTTCTAAGCTCATTCTTTAAGGAAACAATAGCGAAACTCTTTTCCTGAAGTTGAGCTTTGAGATCATCAATTTTTGCTGTCAAAGAGTTTGTTTGTTCCATTGGCTTAGTTCTGTCTTCTTTGACAGAGTCACTTATTTCTATGTGATGCTTTCTCAAAGTCTCATTTTCCTTTAGTAATTTAGCCACATAAATTGACAGTTCATTATTTCTTGTTATAATAGTATCAATGTCTCGTGCAGTCTTGACTAAGTTACTTTTCACATGCATACCAGAAATATGTTTCTTCAAATTGTTGATAGTCGAGTTTTTGGCTTGAAGCTGAGCTTTTAAATCGTTCATTTCAAAAAATTCACGAAATTCAAGAAATTCCGGATTTTTACATGGTTTCTTAGTTTGAAAACTTTCCTCCTTTCTTTGTATCGCAATTTCAAGAGAAATTCAATGTTTTTCAAGTTTTGAGAATTTGTATGAAAGTTCATCAAAAACCTTTTTATCAACCATATCATTTGTTTTGAATTTATTAGACTCAGCCTCAACCAAGGAATATTTATCAGAATCATGTTCAGTATTAAGATCAGTTTATTTAGGTACATTAGCAGATGCATTATGTTGATCAGTTAAGGGTACCTCATCACATGACACCTATTCATTTGTCGGTCTGATATCTGCATTCACCTCATGTATAACAAGAGTCACTGAACTACTGGCTGTTTCAATCTTATCTGTCTCTGAGCTTCTATATTCAGTGTCAACTGATCCATCATCCGATGCCTTAATGGTCTCAACACTACAATTTATTGATTGTACCCGACATTCATTCACCTTTCTGATCACAGCATCCACTTCATGTGTGACAGGAGTTACTGAGCTGCTGGTTACATCATTATTTGTTGTCACTGGTATTTTGCATTCAGCAATACCCGACCTTTCAACTGATACCTTACCCGACTCATCACAACTATCTCTCAATTGCACTTGACACACATTCACGTTTTCATCTTTTTGTGCAGCTTCCTCAATGTACTTTTCCACATTATCCATGAGTTGGATAAATGTCTCAATGAATGCGTTAATTTCCATTCCAGTGTGTCTTTTGAAGGACATGTCAGTCATGTGATGATCATAATCTGATGAGAATTCCCTTCTAATGAATGACTGAAATTATTTGTAGATCACTTGAAGTGCAGCACTGGAACTATCCTTTTGAACCTTCTCTTTGTCAAGTTGTAGCTGTTGGAATCACTCCTAAACTATAATTCAAGTGTTAGTTATTCTTATGTAATAGGTAGCTTATTATAGCCTTTATGTTTGTTATTAGCCTTAAGCTTATGTAGAAGGCCCATGAGCTTAGGCCCAAGCCCATAGGAGAAAGGAAGGGAACTAGGAGTGTTGCCCTAGCTTCCCTCATATAAATACTCTTGTTAACCTTCATTTGAAGGTTGGTTGTTCAAGTTTTTCTCTCATCACATACTCTACGCATAACTGTCTTATTGTTTCGTGTGTGTGTTTGGTTTAACGTGTTCAACCGCCTCTATCTCTTTCTTGTTAGTTTGTGTGGTAAATCTACTAACCTAACAGTGGTATCAATCGCCTAATAGTTGAGTGAACATATTGTTTGAAGTGAGTTTTGGTCTCACGCTTAACTTGCGTCTCCATAACTTTGGCTTGATCAAAAATGTATTTTTTACACTTTTTAATCCAAGATTCTTGTCCTTTCAATGTTACAATGTGTTAAACTTACTGTTTTTGGCAAAAAGTTTCGAACTTTGTGTGTAGATCATCGTTTTTCATCTAGTTTTTGTACGAAGGTTCTATCCTACGCGTAACTATTTTAAGAGTTTAGGTTCATCAAGTTTCACACTTTTGTGTCTTTTGGTGTTATTGAAGCTATTTCATCACACAAAAACTGGTTTAGAAACAAATTTGAGCATAATCATATTTACGAGTAATCCTACGCGTAGCAAAACCCTAAAACTACGCGTAAGGTTATCCTTGGCTTGATCTTCGTTTTCGTGGTTTACTCCGTGTTTTCTTGCTTGGATTAGCCTGAAAATACGTCGACTTTGGATATCTTTTGCACTGTGAAGTGTAAAAGATCACTTGGGATAAAACCCTAAAATTACGCATAAGCATAAGCTTACGCGTAGAAATCCTACGCATAAGATTCATCTTACGCCTAAGCCTAGTCTTACGCATAAGATAATCCTACGCCTAACTTTCTACGCCTAACTTTTGTCTACGCATAACTTTAGAGTCTTTTCCATACTTACGCGTAAGCTAAATCTACGCGTAACTCATTACTGTTACGCGTAACTTTGGTGTTTTTACGCATAAGTGCTACTTGGATAATTGTGATTTCTATGCCTAAGGACACTTCATCAACAAAGGTTCATTCGACTACAAAGATCCATTTTTACCAACACAGGTTTTAAACATGTCACAACCACCATACTCTAACTATTTCCCTTACACTTATCCTCAAAGACAACAACAACTAAGTCCACAACATCAACAATGGAATCAACAACAAGCAATTTATCAACAACAATTTAATCAACAACATACTCCACAACTTGGAGCAATTCCTCCACCACAAATGGTTCAAACACCGCCAAGTCTTCAAGTTCAACCCTACACAAATGACTTCAATCAACATCCATCAAGGAACACTATGAAGGAACCCACTTGGTTTGCAAAGATGTGTGAAGCTTTAAGCAGCCAACAATCAATTCATGAGGCTGGATCACTTGATAGACCTCCAATGCTCACTCCAGGAAACTACGATCAATGGGTGATAAGGTTCTTTAGGTTTTGTGATCTGAAGAAGCCACATGGAAAGTTCTTAAAGAAGGTCATCTTGGAAGGTTCATTTGAGATGCCTACTGTCATTGTACCCGAAGATCCTAATGCCATTCCACCAAGAGATGAACAAACAAACATTGCTACTGTTGCAGATTTAAACCAAACAGAACTTCTACACTATGAAGCTGATGAGCTTGCAATGCAATATATCCTTTTAGGATTACCTAACCCAATTCTTCGAAGTGTTGATGCTCAAAAGACTGCAAAGGAAATGTGGGACCATATTCATCTTCTTATGGAAGGATCTGTACTCAATCAGGAGGATTTGGAATCCAAAATTTACTTGGCTTATAAACACTTCATGATTGAACCTGGAGAGACACTAGAGTCTTATCATCATCGATTTTCAGACATCATCAATGATTTGGATAAACACAACATCATCATGCCAAGAATTGCAGTGAATACTAAGTTCCTGAGTAGTCTTGGTCCTGAATGGGAGAAGTATGTCATTTTTCTCCGTCAAGCGAAGAATATGCATCATTCTACATATGGATTGTTGTACGATTACTTAAAGCCTCATGAAAAGGAAGTTGATAGGGAAAGGATTCTTCGTGCTCAAATTGCTCCACCTACACATCCGGAAAATCAACAACTTGCCTTATATGCTCAACAAAGTTATCCTCCTCAACAAGAAACTCAACCAAATGCCTCAGTCACACCAAATGATCAATCACAACAACCTCAACAAAATAAATTGGTTCCTTACAACAACAACAATGATCAAGTACTTCATAGTCAAACTAGTGAGGAATCCGATCCGTTCGAAGCATTGCAACAGGGATTTGTTATGATTGCTAATTCTTTTAGCCGTTATACAAACAAATCCAACAATCGTATTCGTTCCTCATCCAATACACGAAATCAGGCTGTTGTGAACAATGGACGAGTTGAAGTTCAGAATCGTGGTTATAGTCGTCAAATGGGAGGTGGTCAAGGGTTTAATGCTATGGGTAGGAATAACAACAGAGCTCAAGTGGTGGAACAGGGAAATGCTCAGAATGGGTTGAATGGTCTTCGATGCTACAACTGCAATGAGAAGGGACACCTGGCTAATGCATGCCCAAAGCCAAGGACTAAGGGCAGTGCTTATTTCAAAGAGGCTCTTCTTTTGGCTTTTAAGGATGAAGCTGGTGGATCTCTCACAAAAAAAGAACAGAGCTTTATGGCAGATGCAGACTCAGATGATGATATGGAGGACTTGCAGGCCAATGCAGCTGTTATGTTGATGGCTAATATGCAAGAGTTACACATGAGTGAAACAGGCCCAGTGTATGACACTGATGGCTTGTCTCAGGTACCCCGAACAAACCATCATCATATCTGAACTAATATCTCCGCCAATATCTGAATCCGGCACGGCTCAGACTGTTCAAAATGAGTCATCTACATCTCATTCTGACGATTTTCAAATAAACCCTGTAGTTACATTTGACGATCAAGATGACCTTATGATTTCCTTTGATAATCAAATTGACTCCGTGGTTGTACTTGAGGATCTAAATAATGATCATGTTGTGACTCACGTTGAACAAGCCGAACTGTTGCCTCATCCAGATTTTGCTCATTTAATTCAAGACCATCAAATCAAAATGGAAGAATGTTATGCATTAACTAAGGAATTAAAAAGCAAAAATGCACTGTTAACCAAGGATTTTGAATGCTTACAAATGCAACTCAACTTTTTCAAAACTCAAGAAAACCGTGAAAAAGGTTTTGAAGCCGCTTTTGCTAAATCTCATCAAAATGAAAAATATTTAGAGAGACAGATGCGTGATCTAGCCGCTTCGAAGAATGCTTTGTTGTCTGAAATAGAACAACTGAAACATGAACATAAAAAGCAAATTAACGCTCTCACCTTGGAAAATCAAAAAGCTAAGGCTGAGTTGTTAACTTGTCAAAAACAGTTCTCCGCATACCAAAAGCATTCAATGAATCGGGTAGATGATCTTCTTGAAGAAATTATCGGCTTGCAAAACAAAATTAAAGAGTTTAAAACTGTTGTTTACAAACATGGTGAATCAATAACAGCTATTGAAAAGTTTATTTTAAAACCCAATCCAAAAGAATATGGACCAAATCTAGCTGATTACAAACCAAAGCTTTCACTAAAAACATTCAAACCAAATCCTGAAGTTTCCAGTGAAGAATATAAAATTAATGATACTGTTATGAGTGTTGTTGAATATCATCGTCAAGAGGAATTAGATGCAGAAGACGAGAGTCGATCAAAATTAAAAACTGTTGTTTACAACAAACCTTTTAATTATTCAAAACCGGTCACTTTTGTCACACCAACGGATTCTTCTAACACACCAAGGGTTATCATCAAAACACCTGAGTCTTCTAATGTTAATCCCCAACCAGATTATGCACAAATTTATGGTCCTTTACCTTCCATCAGTGAAGTAAACTCAAAACCTGAAAATCGCAAAATTCTTAGATATTTTGATATTTTCATGGCTGACCTCAAAAATTTAGAACATGAGATAGAATATCATTCTGAAATCAAAGTTCAACACTTTCAATCGCCTCTGGCGCGAGAACAAAGAAACATTTTTCAGAAAAATCTTTTACCAAATGTTAAAAATTTGAAAAGTTGTGCATTGTCTTGGGAACGGGACTTTCATAAGGAACATGGAGTCATGAAGGTCGTTTTCGAGAAAACTGAAACATCTATTTCTAATACTAAACGTAAAAAGAAACTGTCGAGAAAAGATGTTGATCGACTCTTGAAAGATGTTATCTGTTCTGATATCCATAATGTTGTGTTATTCTATTCTTTGCCACATGCATCTGATTATATCTCTGCTGATTATGTTGACTCTGTGGTAACTGTTGAGAATACTGATAAGGTGCTTCAAATCGAGTCTTTAAAAGCTGAAAATGAACGATTACTTAACGAACTTTACAATGCAAAACGTCGTCTTAATTGGTGTGAAAAAGATATTCACAATCAACAACTTGGTTTTCAAAAGAAAATCGCTCAGTTGCAAACAAAATCTTTTGATCCTAAAATTGAGCAACTTGATGATCAAAACGTGTCTTTGAAAAGTCAAATCTCAAAATATGAACAAGAACTTGAAACAGTTAAACAGGAATATGGTGTCATATTTGATTTACTCAATAAGACTCGTCATGAAGCATCAAATGAACTTGATCACTATCTTGCTCACACTAGAGAAGTCATGAATTTTGCTGGTAATATTCGTTCTGAAAATCAAGATTTGATTCACACTATCTCTAAGTTAAGAGAAATGTTAGGAAAGTATGAACAAGTTCCGCCAACCATCATTAAGAGATTATCACCTGTAACACTTAGTAATCGTGCACCTAGAATCCCTACTGCCAAATCACAAGTTACTAATGTGCTTCCTTCTACTGAAACATGAATAGTTGCGTCTTTTCCAAACATCCGCACTTCACAGCCTAGGAGCACTCAATCGAAGAATAGGAAGTTGCGACCTAAGAAAAGATCAATAAGGAATGCTAAAGTAGAAGAACACCCTAGGACTATGAATAAAACTCATGTTGCTTCCACTATAGATATTGCGTCTGGCAAATGTAGTAGAAATAGTGATGTAACGAATGCTAAACCGTTAAGTACTTTTGATATTCAGATTGATGCACCTTGTGTTATTTGTCGTAAAAGTATGAATTCTGATTGTCATGACAAATGTGTTGCTAAAACTATAATCTCTCGTTTACGGAATCCTAAGAATCGGAATACCTCTAGGCCCACTAATCATTCTAAGTCTGTGCTTGGTAAACCGCCTTCTTTAGATTCTACGTCATGCGTTGTTGTCCCTGTAGCTCCAGTTTCACCTCCTAAGAATGTAGTATCACCTAGTGCATTCACAAAGACTAAAGCAAACAGTAGTTATAGATGGCAGAAATGGATATATAACACATTAGGATTTAAATGGATGCCTAAAGTTATTAATGTGTGTATGTCTACCATCACTGCTTCGGAACGCTCTAACATTTCGGGTTCCACATCTACTTCTATTCCATCTGTGTCGTCTGTGTGTAATGCAGGTGATACAGATCCTTCTCTGGATTGTTGATAGCGGATGTTCCCGACACATGACAGGCAACCTTAAACTGTTATAAAACTTTATTGCAAAGTTCATTGGCACTGTCAGGTTCGGGAATGATCACTTCGCAGCTATCATGGGCTACGGAGACTATGTCAATGGGAACATCGAAATCAGCAGGGTTTACTATGTGGAAGGCCTTGGTCACAATCTGTTTTCAGTAGGTCAGTTTTGTGATGGAGATTTGGAGGTTGCTTTCAGGGAGAAAACTTGTTTCATTCGTGATCTTCAAGGAAATGACCTTATGTCTGGCTCGCGTAATTCTAGTCTCTACACTATCTCTATGCAAGACATGGTTGCTTCATCTCCCATCTGCTTACTTTCAAAGGCAACATCAACAAAATCCTGGCTATGGCACCGTCGTCTCTCACATCTAAACTTTCAAACCATCACCAACCTTGCTCGACACAAACTAGTTGAAGGTCTCCCACGATTCCGGTATTCAAAAGATCACCTTTGCTCAGCTTGTGAACAAGGAAAAAGCACTCGTGCTCATTTTCCTTCAAAGGTGGAACACAACTCTCAGCATGTGCTTCATCTTCTTCACATGGATTTGTGTGGCCCAATGTGCGTGCAAACGATCAATGGCAAACACTACATCTTAGTAATTTTTGATGACTACTCACGATGGACTTGGGTCTACTTTCTTCGAAGCAAAGACCAAGCTCCACAAATGATCATCACCTTTCTCACGAAAATTCAAGTTCAGCTCCGGAACACCGTCCGCCAAATAAGAACAAACAAAGGAACTGAATTTGTTAACCAAATCCTTCGTGAATTTTATGAGAAAGTGGGAATTTAGCATCAAACATCTATTGCACGTACACAAGAACAAAACGGAGTTGTTGAAAGACGAAACCGAACGTTAGTGGAAGCTGCAAGAACAATGTTAATGAATGCTAAACTTCCAGATTACTTGTGGGCAGAAGTTGTATCTACTGTATGCTATACTCAAAACCGTTCTATGATCACAAAACGCCACAACAAAACACCTTTCGAGCTAGTCCACAACCATAAACCGAATCTCAAACACTTTCATGTATTTGGATCCCTTTGCTATCCGAATAATGATCGTGATGATTTTGGAAAGCTCAAAGCCAAAGCCGACATTGGAGTCTTTATTGGATATTGTGAGAATTCTAAAGGTTACCGGATCTGGAATCGTCGTACAAAACATGTGATGGAAACGATTCATGCTCATTTAGATGAACTCACGGAAATGGCTTCTGAGTATAACAGCTTAGAACCCGGACACAACCGTTTAAACTTCCCTCAACCCCCATCATCAGCTGAACAAAGCCCCCAGCTAACTCGTCAACAAATGGAAAGGTTATTTGCTCCTCTGTTCAGTGACGATATTGATGAACGTGCTTTAGGTGTGTCCGCTGTTTCTGCTGCTCAACCTGATAATATTCCTATACCTGATACACCTGCTACAACAACTACTGTTGAAGAAGCACCACCAGTTGACTCCACAACAAAAGTTGAACAAACCACTTCAAACAATGATGAACCGGCTGATGATATTCTGATTGATGTACCCCCACATGCAGATTTTGATCCAAATGCGTTCTTCAACCCGTTTGCTAATGAGACTGCTGCACCAGATGTCGCAGAATCTTCAACAAACCATTTGAATCCTCAGAATCTGCACAATGTATACCAACATCAAGCCTCTACACATCAATGGACAAAAGACCATCCTCTGGCTAATATTATTGGCAACCCGAATCAACCAGTCGTTACGAGACAACATCTTCACACAGATGGTGAACATTGCATTTATGCACTCACTGTCTGCCAATCTGAGCCTAAAAACATTAAAGAAGCAATGACAAAAGACAACTGGATTGAATCCATGCAAGAAGAACTCAACCAATTCAAACGTCTTGAAGTATGGGAACTGGGTGAAAGACCAACAGGGGTCTACGTCATTGGTCTCAAATGGATTTGGAAAAACAAATTGGATGCTGAAGGGAACGTCATCCGAAACAAGTCACATCTAGTTGCTAAGGGTTATCGTCAGGAAGAGGGAATAGACTTTGAAGAATCTTTTGCTCCGGTTGCTCGTCTTGAGGCTGTTCGGATATTTCTCGCGTTCGCGGCTCATAAGAAAATGACGGTCTTTCAAATGGATGTCAAAACTGCGTTTCTCAACGGACAACTGAAAGAAACGGTTTATGTCAGCCAACCCGAAGGATTCGTTGATCCATAGTGCCCGAACCATGTCTACAAACTGAACAAAGCGCTTTATGGTCTCAAACAAGCCCCTCGGGCATGGTACGATAAGCTATCATCTTTCCTTATTGCTAATAATTTCACCAAAGGTTCGGTTGACCCAACTCTTTTTATACAATATCACGGGGCACATATCTTAATTGTTCAAATTTACGTGGATGACATCATTTTTGGGTCTATACATAAAAAGTTTTCAATCGCTTTTGCAAAACTAATGAAGAAAAATTTTGAAATGTCCATGATGGGTGAACTTACGTTCTTTCTAGGACTGCAAGTTCATCAATCACCCCGTGGTATTTTCTTGAGTCCGTCCAAATATGCCCTTGAATTGTTAAACAAATTTGGAATGAAAACATGCGATACTTATGCCACACCAATGACTCATACCAAGAAGCTAGACGCTGATTTACATGGGAAATTAGTTGACCCTACCAAATACCGAAGTATTATTGGGTCTCTCATGTATCTAACAGCTAGCAGACCTGATATTGTCTTTGCCGTTTATCTATGCTCCCGTTATCAGTCGCGACCAACTGAAACCCACCTCTATGAGGCTAAAAGAATCCTCCGATACATCAAGGGAACCATTAACTTGGGTATCTGGTATCCGAAGGATTCTGGTTTTGAACTAATAGCTTTTTTCAGACGCGGACCACGCAGGATGCTTAGACTCAAGGAAAAGTACTTCAGGAGCTCTACAATTTCTTGGTGATAAACTGGTGTCTTGGCAATCAAAGAAGCAGGATTGTACATCGCTGTCATCAACCGAAGCAGAATATGTAGCCATGTCTGCGTGTTGTGCTCAAGTCATATGGATGAGAACACAACTCAAAGACTATGGTTACGTATTTGACAGAATCCCGATGTACTGTGACAATCGAAGTGCTATTGCGATCTCGTGCAACTCAGTTCAGCACTCGAAATCAAAGCACATCGATCTACGCTATCATTTCATCAAGGACCACGTGGAACAAGGTACCGTTGAATTATACTTCGTGGGTACAGAATACCAATTGGCAGATCTTCTCACCAAAGCCTTGCCTCCCGCTAGGTTTAATGAGTTGGTCCACCGGATTGGTATGAGGTGTTTGACTCAAGAGGAATTGGATGACCTCCTAAAACAGTCTTAAAAACCTATCAAACACCAAAATCTCTTTTGTAAATAATTTTTCAAAAACAAAATACAAAAATATAAAACCTGATAAAACAACAAAAATATTCTTCTAATCTAGTTTTCTTTCAACATGGCAAGTACATTTCTTCCATCAACACTTTAATCTTTCAAAATTCAATATTTTTCTGATCAAGTGTTGAGGAGGAGAAAATTATCACTTAACTGTTTTAAAACATCTGTGTACTTGCATGTTATTATATCCCAGTTGTTTCTTTTATCAATGGTGGTAAATTTTTCTGGTTAAATGACACTCCTCGGACTAAAATTTATAACCTTTCACAATTTACCTAAGTCGAGGGGGAGTTTCGTCAAGTTTCTTTCTTAACAATTTTGTTTGGTAACCAAAATGGAAGTTAAAAGGCTTTGTATGAAAAAGGAAAAGGTGGAGGGACCAAAACTGTCAAAAGATGAAAGTCATTTTCAATAAAACTCTTCCACCTAACTTCCACTTCACATTTATTACTCTTAACATAACAATATCCTACGCATACAAATCATTCAAGAAATCTGTGTTTTGGATCATCATTTTGTAAGTTGTTTCATAATCTTAACGTGTTTTTAAACATTGGTTTTGATTTCTACATGAATCCAACGGTCAAAACGTCGTATAATCTTGTTTTTGTGTTCTACGCGTATGCGTATGAACACATGATCAAGATTGTGTGTTTCTGGTTAAATGGACAGTGTCAAAACGTTTCTAAAACATAAATGATACCATTTTAATCATCAAAACTCACCCAGAATCACGAATTGAATTATTCGTGAAATTAGGGTTTATGCGTAGTCTTGGGTGTTTTCAAATGTGAAGGTTTTTGGTCATAATGATAGTTGTGTGATGTTGTTATAATGATGTATTGATGATATCTAGGCTTTAGATCTACCCAGAAACACTAATTGTTTGAGAATTAGTGATTAGGGTTTAATGTTCTTGAGAATTGGGTATTTTTGATTCACCACAAATTGGATGTTAAAACTTGGTTTATAGACTCTCACAACACCTAAGACCTACCAGAAAACGTTTGGTGCAAATCCTATGGTTAGAAATCATATGCGTAATTCATGAACCTTAGGGTTTTGACTTACGCGTATGACTTTCTACGCGTAAACTGTGTAATATGTTTCATGCCATAATCTGTTTCAACATGACTATACATGTTAAGATTGATGATATGATGGTTTTATTTCAGGCTTGCTACTCGTAAAATTCAGAATCAAGGTCGATTGTTACTCTACGCATAAGGATCACCTTACGCGTAGGCAGTTATTCGTAAGAGTAATCCTACGCGTAACTACTACGCATAAGGTTCTACAATGGGACTACGCGTATCCTGTGAAGGATATGCGTAAACAGTGACCTCTACGCATAAGGTCTACTCTTACGAGTAAGCCTTACGCGTAAGGTCTTTATACGCCTACGCATAAGCCCTACACATCAGGTCCCCTTTTCCTACGCGTAACATTTCTTACGCGTAAGTTAGGATCCTGCGCATAAGCTTTCGTCTACGCGTATATCACTTCTGTTTACGCGTAACTTTGCCAAATCTAGGCCTAAGCCTTGATAGACCTTCATTATGAATTGTTACGTGCACAAACTTGTTAATAAACAAATCATATCGTCACGAAACCAATAATGTCACTAATAAACTTAGTCGTTTAATATGTTGTGTTAAATATGTGATAACATAAACTTTAAAAACTAAAGTTAACTAACTCACAAAACTTATCACGACGACATTGGACTATTGAACAAACAAGTGAATTTGGACTCGTAACAATCTTTAACACTGTACATTCAATAATTAGACAATAAAACCTTCTGTTGACTAACATTATGTCTTTCGATATGTTGGTTCTTCTGGCTAATGTTATTTCAGATCATGACATGGCTGCTCAAATGAATGTGGATGCACCAGAAGTTCTCACAATTGCTGACATCTTCCCCAATGGCTATCCTAGAAAGATTGGAAAGAACAACCTTAGGGTTGACTTAGAAACCCTCACCTGCTCAGAATCTTCTTGTCTCATTGCTGTGGATATTCTAAGGAATCATCCCTACCAGAACATGCTCTCACACTCTTCTACTGTACCAGAAATCTACATTCAGCAATTCTGGAATTCTATGCAGAGGATCACATGTCAAAGTGCAGTGACAGTGACACTTAATCACAAACAAGTCACCATCACTCATGCAGACTTACGGGCTGTTCTTCTCATTCCTGAAATCGAGCCAACTGACTTCTTTGCCACACCTACTGAGGAGACAGTTCTACAATTCTTGCTTGATATTGGCTATAATGAAGCTTCAGGAGTTATCTCTAAGCATTCTCATGTAGAGCTTAAGAACATTCCTCAACCGTGGAGAACCCTCTACATCATCATCACCAAATCGGTCTCTGGTCGTGATAGTGGATATGAGCATCCTAAGCTCATGGAACTACAAATTTTCTGGTCATTAATCAACAAAAGGGACATCGAAATTGAAGCACTGTTATGGGAAGACATGATGTCATTTCACAAGAAACTTGGCTCAAAGATTCCCTATGTCAGATACACAAAATTATTGATCCAGAGATCACTTGGACTTCATCCCGATATTCCACAAAGGCTCAATGACCCAGACAATCATGATATGTTGACTGAGCCTACCCTATCAGTCAGAATCAAGGAATCGTCTACAAAGAAACAGGGTGCTGTATTACCTGATCACCTTTTGTCTAAAGAAATCAAAAAGCTCGAGACATACAAAAGGTATCTAGTTGCTGTAAAAGAAGGCAAAGTTGGTCATCTCGATGACAAGTCTTCTGGAACACCTATAAGGAGAACCAGAAGAGGCAGTGCAGGAAGTGCTGCAAGTACTGAAAGTCATAGGAAGTTTCCCAAGAGGAATCCTCCTCGTAAAAGGAATGTTCCTTCAAAGGAAGCTGTTCCCATTCCCTTACCTAAACCTGAACCGCAGAGAAAGCTAATTGACGAGGACTCAGAAGGTACTGAATCAGAAGAAGAGATTACGTACTCTGAAACTGCTAAAGATGAAACCACAACGGTATCTAAACCTCCCACTCCTCCAGCTGACATAGGAAAAGGAAAGACTCCTGTACTTGTGCCATTTGAAGAAAGCTCAGAAAGTGATGAAGAGCAACTAGATAAATCCTACAGGAAGAAGTTTAAATTCGTTAGACACCTTCAAAAGGCTGAAGAATTTGCAAAAGACCAAATGGGTGGCCCCGGAGGATCAAGTGGTGTTGCCCACTCTTCACCAGATCCTGATGCGGTTAATCGACCCGATAAGGGATCTGGTGCCACCACTCTTGTGCAACAACAAACGCTTGTGGAGGAGTCTACTGATTATAACATTGAGGAACCAGAAAAGGATAAGACTGAGAAAGAGAAAACTAATGAAGAAGCTAAGGCTCAGACTGAAGAAAAGGCTAAATCTGGACAAGATGACGAAGAGAATTATGATGATTATCTTCTCAACAGTCCAACTCGTTCCAAGGAGGATACTTCTGCACCTCCTAAGGACCCCGAGCCTCCTCATGTCTCCTCATCATCAGATTCTTCATCTCATTCCTCACCACCACCATCTAAAAGATCAACCAAATCATCATCCAAATTAGTGAAGAAGCCTACTCGATCTTGGATATCTCATGCTCATAAACGAATTAGGAATGCTGTCAAACAAATCAGAAAGAAAGACATCCTCCAAAGGAAGATGAATTTCTATGCTGATAAGATACAATATATTCATGATGATCTCGACAAGATGCAAGAGGAAAGGGAGTATGTCCAGAAGCTCATGAAAGATGATCTTCAAGGAAAAATGGATGAAATGATCAAAGGATACACTCAACAGTTCCTTATGGAGGTCGTTCCGAATCTGACAAAGCAGATGTATACCAGACAACTGTATCCAAATCTGTTGCATCTAGCCAAACAAGCCATGAAATCAACTCCGATGAATTTAAGCATCAATCCAGTTGAATCTACAATCTTCTCAGATGATGAATTGGTGAACCGTCTAGTAGCGCAAATGTCGACACACTCTGCAACGTTTGCCTCACATGAAGCTAAACTGTTTGAAGCTCTATTGGAATACCAACTCAAGTCCTCATTCCGAGAAGAAGCTGTTAGGCCCAAACGTTCAAGAGATGATGAAGACAAAGATCAGGATAAGGATAAACAGCCCAAACGCTCAAAGAAGTCTGATGTATCATCCTCTATTCAGTACTCGATGAAACCTCCACCACAACGGACTCCTACTCAACAAAGATCTTCTCCTCCATCTTCTACTGATAAACCTCAGGATTCATCTGAGTTACCGCCCGAGACTCAAAAAACCGGTGATCACTTTGAGTATACGGGTGGTGACGATGAGGAAGTCCGTGAGCCCCTACAACAACCCACCTCTCCCAAACAAGTTAAGAAACCAGAAACCTCATCTAGGCCAAAACAAAAGAAGAAGAAGGCGCCAATGACTGACGTCGTATCATGGTTAGATGAAGATACAACACAGGAGTTTGAATGGTTTTCTACACTTGTTAATTCCAGTCCCTACCCTGAAGAAGGTCAAGATCTGGTAGACGGTAATACTTTGGAGCATGCTAAGATTATGCAAGAAAAGTTCCATGTGAAGAAGATGACGAAATCCGAGTTGAGGCGAATCAAGAATGAAGCTTTTCAACTGTGGAAAGATAGCTCAGAAAGTGCCATCGAGGTCGAATATCACCTTGAAAACATTGCTCGAGCTATGTCTAACAACATGGATTGGCTCAACCCAGAAGCAAACATCGACTTCACCAAACGGGACAACCCTCCATATTACACCGACTGGTCTAAACCTCTAACAACAATTGGCCAACCAGATGAACCTAGGATCCCATTCAGATATTTCTTCAATAAAGACTTGGAATTTCTTCTACACAGTGGCGATGAATCAAGGAAATATGTTACATCTTTGACACTTCCATTCCCAGCAGCCATATACTCAAACTGCATAGCTATCGAGGAAAGAGCTAATCACTTGTTCTCCAACAAAGTGGAAGCATACGACCAAGATGCAATGTACGGGATTCATCATTGGCCGGAACGCCGAAGAATCTACTACCGAAGTTGCCAGGTTCAAAAGTCTCAACATGCAGTGTTCAGTACTAAGGATATCGTTGCCATCAAACACGTTGATCTGTCGACCAAATGGGACTACACTTTTCTCAAGAAGATTGTGGTCAAAAGGCAAGATGAACGGGATTATGCATTCTCTGAAGCTGACTTTGAGAATTTGTCTCTCAACGACATTGAAGACATGTACCTTGCTAAAGTACAGGGTCGCATGAGGCAATTTTCAACTGAAGTACAACGTGAATTCATCAAGTCACTGCTCATCTTCATTAGAAGCATAGTCATCAAAGAACGTGTAGAAGATCTCCAACTGGCTGTTGAATCATATCAAACCCGTGTTAACTTCACCCCACCTCAGCTTGATCTTCCCGACATCAACCAGCTCTCACAATATACACTCATCAGCAAACCATTCGGCGTCGTTTACCACAGTGAACTTTGACGAAATTGCTTAATGGCGTGTAGCGATCTTCACAAATTTGGGGATCACACTTTGAAGATGGTTAGGGACGGATTGGCTTATAGGTTGAAGGATATACGTCAAATGATTGGGTCTCCTAAGCGATGGAATTCTTAGGATCGAAGGGATGTGAGGAGAATCATCAAAATGATTGATGAAAGGTTGTATAGAAGGGATCAGTTCAGAAGATTGGAAAGCTATGTTGGTGGTCGACCCAGGATTAACATCACCGGCTTTTAACGCCCGATTCACACTCCTGGCGACATCTCTGGACTTCCTGGTACCCCTTGAATTGCCTCTTTCATTCTTAATTTGGATGTGTGATTATATATGTCAATGGCTTGTGCACACATAACAGTGTACAACCCGTTCTTGTCAAGAAAGGACCCTGTGGTACGCTTCAGTGCCACAATCCTTATAAAAGGAGCGGAAGCTTCTTACTTTTGAGTAAAACCTATCAAACCTTTCATTTTTCAAGGTTTTGCTCAAAAGGACAAGTACTTCCCCGTATAATTTTCAAAACCTCAACCGTTTATATCACTTGTTGAGGGGGAGTATTTGAATTAAAACTTTGTTCACAAATTGTTCATAGTGGTCATCTTCCCGCAACACTCGAAATGGTCATATTTATTCTCACCTTTTCAAAAATAACATTTTATATGCCATTTTTGAGGGGGAGAAAATTATGTGATAAGAAATATGTTGTGTAAATGCAAATGAATCTTTGTGTAATAGACTTAACCAACGGATTGACGGTACTAAAATGTTAGTAACTCGAAAAGACTTGTCCTGGACGGGTAATAATTTCAAGCTAGTTCGCTGGTAATGTAAACGTGTCTCGCAAAGGACTTGTCCGAGTAGAATGTACCATTCGAGAAACTCTTGGTAGACATGAACTCTGACGGGTTTGACAACCTTTCAAGGTTTGTTTACACCTTCAAGGTAGTTATTAGGGCTAGTTGTCACCTAAAAGCTGACAATGCAACTCTTTAACTATGCAATGTAACCGTGTCTCGCGGGGGTTTGTCTATATTGAGTGGATCAATTCAAAAAGTGCGCGCTCTTTCCTCACTGTGCAAATAACCGTTAAAACTCTCAAGCACATGTGGAGGGGGAGTATTTATGCAAAATCCTATCTCAACAGTGGTTCAAAATGTTTTTCATTCACAAACACTGTGAGAGATTTTCTTGAAAATTGGTTTTATGGCAACATAGGTTAGTCATGGAGTGATAAGGTGACTAAGGTTAGGAATAACCGTCCTATGATCCGTCAGAGCCGGAGGGATCTACCCAAGGACATCACAAATAGTTAGTACTTAGAAGTCCTTAGGTATGAATATAAAAAGGAGAAAATGAGAATTGGAGAAAGAAGGAGTTGAAGAATTAAAAAGAAATGCAAAGAAAAGGGTGAAAAGAAATAGCCCTCCAAATTATTCAACTTAGGGCAGACACCGGGTTCAATTCATATGCTACTGGTTGTCACTTAGTGATGCCGGTATTGAAGATTAAAAGTCGTCATGGACCCAGTGACGCATGCACTAAACCTTCTTAGCCACTCAAGTTTCTCTCAACAGAAGCTTGTTTTATTCTCACAGGGAACCTTACGTAAACTATTGGCTTTCTGTTATAGATCGCTGGTATTGAAGAAGGAGACCTGTTAGGTCACTAGTTTTACAAACACAAGTAATATAGAAAGAGATAAGGCGATTGAACAAGTAAAACACACACACACACACGATATTATGGAATGGTTAGGCGTAGATGTGATGAGAGAAATAACTTGAACAACCAACCTTCAAATGAAGGTTTACATAAGGTATTTATAGGAGGAAAGCTAGGGCAACACTCCTAGTTTCTATCCTTTCCTTAATGGACTAAGGCCTAGGCTTATGGGCCTTCTACATAAGCCTAAGGCTAATTACAAACATAAAGGCCATAATAAAGCTAATTATTACATATTAATTACTAACACTTGATTATGGTTTAGGAGTGATTCCAACAATCTCCCCCTCAAGTGTTGGTGATGAACGGTGATGGCGTTGATGTAATAGTAGCTCTGACGTCTTCTGACATTCTTCTTTCTTGTGAGAAGAATTGCCTCGAATCGAACAATCTCCCCAGTGTAGAGAGATAGTTTTCCTTGAGCAGTTATGCTTTGACGTCGTCATTAACTTTGTTCTTTGATTATTGTTCTTTGTGGTGAAAGTGATAGTATGTTGTTATCTGCATCAATTCTGCCTCAGGTCTGCTTCACCGCTACAGTGTCTCCACGTCATTCTTCAACATGCTCACACGCTCTTTGACGTTGGAATTCATTACTGATGAAGTTCTTTAAGTCTTTAGCTTTGTAGATTCTTTGATTTGACGAAGAATCATTCTGACTGTTGTGTTGCTTTTGGATAGAACTTCTATTAGTGATGATGTTGGCGTGAGCATGAGAAGAATCAGCACGATCATCCCGCTCCGGAGCTTCCATAAGAAGAAAACATTTCAAATGGTTAGTAATAAGCGGATTCCGGCACTTACAAGTTTGAACTTCGAGAGTGTTAACAGCATAGTGTGAAAACACAACTCTAATTCTTACAAAGGCCGTTCCTGAACTGGAGTCCCACAAGTGAGATAACGCGATGTACTGAAGTACACCTACAGTTCAGATGAGTCGCTGAGGTACACCGAAGCATCACCTCACGACTGTAGACCGTTTGAGACACACTAAGCGTAATCCATGGGGAGTTACCGAAGTGACCTGCTGTCAGGGCTGTTTGATGTTGACCCTGGCAAGAGTTTCCGTTCAATCACTGAGGATCACAGTTATGAACCTCTCATAAATGTTCTCGACAGATTTCTAAGATCTGTGAAGGACTCGATATGAACCACTGATGATCTTATTTGTTGATCAACAAATGATGAAATGTCAAGTGTACCTAAGAGATCTTTTGATGAATCTCGTGGCTCTAGACTCAATAGTGCGTTTTGGTTTTCCTGAGCGGAGACTAGGGAGAGGGTCTCCTTCTTCAATACCAGCGATCTCTAAGAGAACGCCAATAGTTTACGTAGGGTTCCCTGTGAGAATGAAACAAGCTTCTGTTGAGAGAAACTTGAGTGGCTAAGAAGGTTTAGTGCATGTGTCACTGGGTCCATGACGACTTTTAATCTTCAATACCGGCATCACTAAGTGACAACCAGTAGCATATGAATTGAACCCGGTGTCTGCCCTAAGTTGAATAATTTGGAGGGCTATTTCTTTTCACCCTTTTCTTTGCATTTCTTTTTAATTCTTCAACTCCTTATTTCTCCGATTCTCATTTTCTCCTTTTTATAATCATACCTAAGGACTTCTAAGTACTAACTATTTGTGATGTCCTTGGGTAGATCCCTTCGGCTCTGGCGAATCATAGGATGGTTATTCCTAACCTTAGTCACCTTATATCTCCATGACTAACCTATGTTTCCAATAAAACCACTGTTGTAAAGAATCTCTCAAAGGGTTTGTAAATGAAAAAACATGTTTGAACCACTGTGAGAGATAAGATTTTGCATAAATACTCCCCCTCCACATGTGCTTAAGAGTTTTAACGGTTAATAGCATAGTGAGGAAAGAGCGCGCACTTTTTGAATTGATCCACTCAAGATAGACAATCTCCCGCGAGACACGGTTACGTTGCATAGTCAAAGAGTTACATTGACAGCTTTTAGGTGACAACTAGCTCTAATAACTACCTTGAAGGTGTAGACAATCCTCGAAAGGTTTTCATACCCGTCAGAGTTCATGTCTACCAAGAGTATCTCGAATGGTACTTTCTACTTGGACAAGTCCTTTGCGAGACACGTTTACATTACTAGTGAACTAGCTTGAAATTATTACCCGTCCAGGACAATTCTTTTCGAGTTAATAACAGTTTAGTACCGTCAATTCGTTGGTTAAGTCTATTACACAAAGATTCATTTGCATTTGCACAACATATTTCTTATCACATAATTTTCTCCCCCTAAAAAATGGCATATAAAATGTTATTTTTGAACAGTTGAGAATAAATATGACCATTTCGAGTGTTGCGGGAAGATGACCACTATGAACAATTTGTGAACAAAGTTTTAATTCAAATACTCCCCCTCAACTAGTGATATAAACGGTTGAGGTTTTGAAAATCATACGGGGAAGTACTTGTCCTTTTGAGCAAAACCTTGAAAAATGAAAGGTTTGATAGGTTTTACTCAGAAGTAAGAAGCTTTCGCTCCTTTTATAAGGATTGTGGCACTGAAACGTACCACAGGGTCCTTTCTTGACAAGAACGGGTTGTACACTGTTATGTGTGCACAAGCCATAGACATATAAAATCACACATCCAAATGTAATAATGAAGGAAACAATTTAAGAGGTACCAGGAAGTCCAGTGATGTCGCCAGGAGTGCGAACAGGGCGTTGATAGCCGGTGATGTTAATCCTGGGTCGACCACCAACAAAACTTTCCAACGTTCAGAACTGATCCCTTCGAAACAACCTTTCATCAATCATCTTGATGATTCTCCTCACATCCCTTCGATCCTGAGAATTTAATCGCTTAGGAGACCCAATCTTGTGACGTATGTCCTTCAACCTATATGCCAATCCGTCCCTAACCATCTTCAAAGTGTGATCCCCAAACTTGTGAAGTTCACTACACGCCATTAAGCAATTTCTTTGAAGTTCACTGCGGTAAACGACGCCGAAAGGTTTGCTGATGAGTGTATATTGTGAGAGCTGGTTGAGGTTGGGAAGATCTAGCTGAGGTGGTGTGAAGTTGACATGGGTCTGATAAGATTCAACTGCCAGCTGAAGATCTTCTACACGTTCCTTGATGACTATGCGTCTGATGAAGATGAGCAATGACTTGATGAATTCACGTTGTACTTCAGTTGAAAATTGTCTCATGCGACCTTGTACTTTGGCAAGGTACATGTCTTCGATGTCATTGATAGACAAATTCTCAAAGTCAGCTTCAGAGAATGCATAATCCCTTTCATTTTGTCGTTTGACTACGATATTCTTTAGGAAGGTGTAGTCCCACTTAGATGACAGAACAACATGTTTGATGGCAACGATATTCTTAGTACTAAACACCACATGTTGAGACTTCTGAACCTGACAGCTTCTGTAGTAGATTCTTTGGCGTTCCGGCCAGTGATGAATCCCGTACATTGCATCTTGGTCGTATGCTTCCACTTTGTCAGAGAACAGGTGATTGGCATGTTCCTCGATGGCTATGCAGTTCGAGTATATAGCTGCTGGGAATGGAAGTGTCAACGATGTAGCGTATTTCCTTGAACCATCGCCACCATGTAAAAGAAATTCCAGGTCTTTGTTGAAGAAATATCTGAATGGGATCCTAGGTTCATCTGGTTGGCCAATTGTTGGTATAGGTTTTGACCAGTCGGTGTAGTATGGAGGGTTGTCCCGTTTGGTGAAGTCGATGTTTGCTTCTGGGTTGAGCCAATCCATGTTGTTAGACATAGCTCGAGCAATGTTTTCAAGGTGATATTCAACCTCGATGGCACTTTCTGAGCTATCTTTCCACAGTTGAAAAGCTTCATTCTTGATTCGCCTCAACTCGGATTTCGTCATCTTCTTCACCTGGAACTTTTCTTGCAAAAGTTTTGTATGCTCCAATGTATTACCGTCTACCAAATCCTGACCTTCTTCAGGGTAGGGAGTGTTGTTAACAAGAGTAGAGAACCATTCAAATTCTTCAGTTTTATCGTCATCTAGCCAAGATATGACGTCAGTCTGAGGCGTCTTCTTCTTCTTCTTTTTCGAAGGCCTAGATGATGATGCTGGTTTCTGAACTTGTTTGGGAGAGGTGGGTTGTTGTAGGGGCTCAAGGACCTCTTCATCGTCACCACCCGTATACTCAAAGTGATCACCGGTTTTCTGAGTCAGGGTGGTAACTCGGAATCGTCCTGAGGTTTATCTGTAGAAGAACAAGGATGGGACCTTTGTTGAGTAGGAGTCCGTTGGAGAGGAGGTAACATAGAAGATGATTCACCAGACTTCTTCTGATGTTTAGCTTCATCATTCTTATCCTGATCCTTATCTTCATCGTCTCTAGGACGTTTAGACTTTTCTGCTTCGAATCTACATGCTTCTTTGAGTTGGTAGTCCAGCAATGCTTGAAACAGCTTTCCTTCCTCAGAAGTAAATGTCCCAGATCGTTTAGACATTTGTGTGACAAGCTTGGCCACCAATTCATTATCTGAGAAAACTACAGGATCAGATGGATTGATTGTGATGGTTAAAGGTGTTGATCTTATAGTTTGCTTGGCTATCTGCATAAGATTCGGATATAGTTGTCTGGTAAACATCTCCTTTGTGACTTTAGGAATGATATCCTGAAGGTACTTGTTAGTGTAACCTTCGATCATTTCGTTCAGTTCCTCTTGACGATGACTTCTCATGAATTCCTGGATAAACTTCCTTTCTTCTTGCATCTTGTCATTCTCGTCATGTAGATATTGTATTTGTCGATTTGAGAAAGTTCAGCTTCCTGTATAGCATGTCTTTCTTTCTGACCTGTTTGACAGCTTTCATAATTCTTTCATGTGTCTGAGAAATCCAAGATCGAGGTGGTTTCTTCACAGATTTGGATATTGATTTGGTTGATTTCTTTGATGGTGGTTGGGAAGAGTGAGATGAAGAGTCTGATGAGGAAGAGACATGAGGAGACTCGGGGTCCTTGGGCGGTTCAGAAGTTTCCTTCTGTGAGCGTGTAGGACTTTCCAGAAGCAGCTTGTCATAATCAGCATCTTTATCTTTCTCAGACTTCTCAGTTTCAGTTTTCTCAAACTCATATTCGATAGTATCCTCTGCAAGCTTTTGTTGTTGCACAAGAGTGGTGGCACCAGATCCCTTATCGGGGTCGATTAACCGCATCAGGATCTGGTGAAGAGTGGGCAGCACCACTTGATCCTCCGGGGCCACCCATTTGGTCTTTTGCAAATTCTTCAGCTTTTTGAAGGTGTCTGACGATTTTAAATTTCTTCCTGTAGGATTGATCCAGTAGCTCTTCTTCTTCTTCAGAGCTCTCATCATAGGGCACAAGTGCAGGAGTCTTCCCTTTTCCTTTATCAGCTTGAGGACTAGGAGGTTTCGGTACTAATGGAGTGTCATCCTTTGCAGTTTCAGAGTATGTAATCTCTTCTTCTGATTCAGTACCTTCAGAGCTTTCGTCCACAAGCTTTCTTTGCGGTTCAGGTGTGGGAATAGGTTCAGCTTCCTTTACGGGAACAATCCTTTTACGAGGAGGATTCCTTTTGGGAAGCTTCCTATAACTTTCAGAACTTACTGCACTTCCAGCACTTCCTCTTCTGGTTCTCCGAGTAGGAGTTCCTGAAGGTTTTTCATCAAGATGACCAACTTTACCTTCTTTTACTGCTACTAGATACCTTTTGTACGTTTCAAGCTTCTTGAGTTCTTTAGATAGAAGGTGATCAGGCAGCACGACACCCTGCTTCTTAGTTGTCAATTCTTTGATTCTGATGTAAAGGATAGGTTCGGACAACAAGTCGTGATTGTCGGGGTCATTGAGCCTCTTGGGGATATCAGGATTAAGCCCAAGTGCTCTCTGGATCAAAAGCTTTGTGTATCTGACATAGGGAATCTTTGATCCAAGTTTCTTGTGAAATAGCGTCATGTCCTCCCATATCAGTGCTTCGATTTCGATGTCCTTCTTATTGATCAGAGACCAGAAGATTTGCAGTTCCATGAGCTTTGGATGCTCATAACCACTGTCACGACCAGAAACAGACTTGGTAATGATGATGTAGAGGGTTCTCCACGGTTGAGGAATGTTCTTAAGCTCCACGTGAGAATGCTTAGTAACAATCCCTGAAGCTTCATCATAGCCAATGTCAAGAAGAAATTGCAGAACTGTCTCCTCAGTAGGTGTGGCAAAGAAGTCGGTTGCCTCGATTTCAGGAATGAGAAGAACAGCCCGTAAGTCGGCATGAGTGATGGTGACTTGTTTGTGATTGAGCGTCACTGTCACTGCACTTTGACCAGTAATCCTCTGAATAGAATTCCAGAATTGCTGAATGTAGATTTCCGGTACAGTAGCAGAGTGTGAGAGCATGTTCTGGTAGGAATGATTCCTTAGAATATCCACAGCAATGAGACAAGAAGATTCTGAGCATGTAAGGGTTTCAAAGTCAACCCTAAGGTTATTCTTTCCAATCTTTCTCGGATAGCCATTTGGGAAGATATCAGCAATAGTGAGAACCTCAGGGGCATCCACATTCATTTGAGCAGCCATGTCGTGATCTGAAATAACATTAGCCAAAAGAACCAACATATCGAAAGACATAATGTTAGTCAACAGAAGGTCTTATTGTCTAGTTATTGAATGTACAGTGATAATGATTGTTACGAGTCCTAAGTCACTTGTTTGTTCAATAGTCCAATGACGTCGTGACATGTTTCGTGAGTTAGTTAACTTTAAGTTTTAAAGTTTATGTTATCACTTATGGTTCACAACAATTCATAATGAAGGTCAATCCAGGCTTAGGCGTAGAAATGATAAAGTTACGCGTAAACAGGAGTGGTATACGCGTAGTTGAAAGCTTATGCGTAGGATCCTAATCTTACGCGTAAGAAATGTTACGCGTACGAAAACGGGGACCTTATGCGTAGAGCTTACGCGTAGGCGTATAAGAACCTTATGCGTAAGGCTTACTCGTAAGAGTAGACCTTATGCGTAGAGTTCACTGTTTACGCATATCCTTCACAGGATACGCGTAGTCCCATTGTAGAACCTTATGCGTAGTAGTTACGCGTAGGATTTCTCTTACGCATAACTTCCTACGCGTAAGGTAATCCTTATGCGTAGAGTAGCAATCAACCTTGATTCTGAATTTTATGCATAGCAAGCCTGAAATAAAACATCATAACATCAATTTTGACACTCAACATTCATTCAATTACAGATTTAAACATAATCACTCATTTAAACTGTTAGGCGTAGAAAACCTTACGAGTAACCTAAAACCCTAGTTTCAGAATTTACGCGTATGAAATCTAGCCATAGGATATGCACCAAAGTATTTCTGGTAAGTCTAAGATGTTGTGAGAGTGTAATGACCAAGTTATAACATCTAAATCGTGGAGAATCAAAAATACCCAAACTTATGAACTTTAAACCCTAATTCCAAATTTTTAATCATTTAGAGTTTCTGGGTGGTTATAGAGCCTGGAAACCTTTAATTCAACATGATATGAGTATCACACAACAATCTTTTTGACCAAAACCCTTCACATTTGAAAACACCCAAATCAACTCATAAACCCTAATTATCAAAATCCATTAATTCGTGTTTCTGGGTGTATTTTGAGCATAGAAAAGACATCATTGATGTTGTTAAAGCATTTTGACACAATCTTTTTAACCAAAACACACAACAAATGATTATATGTTCTAACCCTTACGCGTAAAACACAAAATTCATTGAATCTTAAGTTTTAGCCGTTGGATTCGTATGAAATTCAAAACCATTGTTTAAAATTACGTTAAGAACACAAAACCACTTACAGATTGATGATCAGAAACACAGATTTCTTGAATGAATATTAGGCATAGGATCTTTTAGGTTAGAAGTAATAAATATGAGGGTAATGTTAGGTGGAGAGGTGTTTTATTAAAATATCTTTAACATTTTGACAGTTTTGGTCCCTCCACCTTTTCCTTTTTCAAACAAAGCCTTTTAACTTCCATTTTGGTTACCAAACAAAGATTTTAAGAAAGAAACTTTAACGACACTCCCCCTTGACTTAAGAAAATAGTGAAAGGTTATAAATTTTAGTCCGAGGAGTGTCAGTGATTCAAAAACATTTTTACCACCATTGATAAAAGAAACAACCGGGATAGAATAACAAGCAAGTACACTAATATTTTGAAACAGTTAAGTATTTATTTTCTCCCCCTCAACACTTGATCGTAAAAATACTGAATTTTGAAAGATTAAAGTGTTGACGGAAGAAATGTACTTGCCATGTTGAAAGAAAATTAGATTAGAAGAATATTTTTGATGTTTTATAAGATTTTATATTTTTGTATTTTGTTTTTGAAAAATTATTTACAAAAGATGTAGGATCATTATTTTTTTGTGTTGATGATTCGGGTGGTCTTGGATGATCAAAATACATGTTTTCCATCTTAGAGAGAGAAAGTAGAGAGAGAGAGAGGGTGTTCTTGCTAGAGGTTTACACAAAGGAAAGGTTAGATTGAATGAAGCACCACCCCTTCCATGGATGGAAGGGGTATTTATACTTACACAATACACGACCTCCTATCGGCCTGTGGATCAGGGATATAGTGGGTAAAGACCCGCCCTTCCTCCACGGTGAAACACTACGCTAAACTAAACTAATAACTAACTAATAAACTGATAAATAACTTAAACAACGACAAATCTATGAGCTAACATATGCTAGACCATTATTGGGGTGACCGACTCTTTAACATGGAATTTCCAATTCCTAACAATCTCCCCCTAAGGGAGGTCACCCCATGAAATATATTTTGTTTCCTAGCATTCTATCTTTGACTTCGTTCTTGAGCTCGTAGACTTGAATTCTTCATTTCTGCAATCTTTGTGCTTAAGTAGCGATTCTTCAAAGTCCGCACTGATTTGTACTTTTAGTGGAGGCTTTTAACTGATCCACATCTTTGATGATCTTCGAGCTTTCTTTGAGATCATCAGCCACAGCAAATCTCTCTGGATCATCCATAGTTGTGTTGCCTTCATGTGATGTTGTGACTTTTGGACCGACATGCTCACACTTTTGAATCATGACATCTTTCCATCAGAGTAGTGGAAGCCTTACTGGTTCATGATATTTGCAGCAGCGTAGCAGAACATAGTATAAAAATATCAGAACCGGGTTATGTAGATATGCACCAGTCATGATTTCTTCAATTAAGTGTGGATGCTGTGAGCATGCGGCTTTGGATTGACTCCTCAATTCTGATCAGCTGCAACCGTCCAAATGTACCTGCAAACAACAATTAGCAATAAAACACACGAAAGTGTCTTTGATGACTTTCGTTGAATTGAGGTACACGGCCCACGGTTCCCCGTTGATCAATATAAATACTGCCTGTGATCAGGTAAGATTCCTAAGAATCTCCTTGACAGGGTTTCGCAGCAGTTCAAGTTGTTCTCAAACCAGAACGTCTCAAAGAAGACAACACGGAGTGAGTGAACCAGCGAATTGAGATTCACTGATTGATGAAAAATGATTTGAAAAACAATCGCGTATTGCTTAGAAGAAAGAGTTTTGCAATACGACGAAGGTTTTATGAGAAAGATCAATTTTCAATCAAAATACTTTTTGTATTTGAAAATGAGTACACATTCGACGTGCTAGCGAAAAGAAGAGATTCGCACATCGAACGGTTTTTCTAAAAGTATTTTTCAATCAGAGATATTTTTTTTTGAATTTGAAAACATAAGTACACATTCGACGTGCTATAGAAAAGAAGGTTTGCACATCGAACGGTTTTTCCAAAAGTATTCGTCAAATCCATTCCTGGACCAAGGTTGATTCACGAGTGAATCTCCCCATCGTTTCTATCCAGTTGTCACAAGTTTGATCTTTTGAAAAGATCTCACATGTCACCCACCAAGAGCTTGTTTGATGTTGGCTCTAGAAGGATTTCCATCTTCATCGTGAATACTTTTACATACCACTAAGATGTTCTGGCAAAACCACAAGGATAATGCGTAGGACTCTCAATATATTCTTACTTTCCACATTGTGTGAAACAGCAAGTCATCATTAATTTTGTGTCCTAACGAGATATTGTGGATGATCTCTTGGCTCTAGACGCAATCGTGCACATTTGGTTCCTGTGTCGGAGACTAGGGAGAGGGTCTCCTTCTTCAATATCAACAATCTCTAAGAGAAAGTCGATAGATAATGTCGGTTCCTCGTGAGAATGAAACAAGTCCTTTTAAGAGGAACTTGAGTGGTTTGGGAAGTTGAAGTGTAGTGCGTCACTGGGTCCATGACATCTTGTCTTCAATACCGATGTTACCTTAGTAAACACCAGTAGCATATGAATTTGAACCCGGTTACTGCCCTAAGGTTGAATTATTGGAGGGCTATTTCTTTACACCCTTTTTCATATTCATTTCTTTTTCATTCTTCAACCCCTTCAGTGCTTACAGAGACTTCATTACTAGAACCTTGTTGGGTTTATTCCAGTACTAGCTCTGTCTCAGTCCGCACTCTTCCCATATTCTCATTTTTCTCCTTTTTTCAATATACCTAAGGACTCTACACTATCTAGTGGATTGTCCCTGGGTAGATCCCTCCGGTTCTGGCGGATCGTGGGAACAAATACCTAACCTAACCATCCTTATAACTCCATACATAAAGTAAAATGGTCGGTCTTTTGGTACAGTTCATTCTTTCATGAAACCAATTGAAAAATCATTTGGAAAAACAATCAAGGTACTTGTGACACGAGATCAAAGCATTTTGTACCCTAATAGTTTTGATCATTTAGAAAACCTCCCCCTCAACATGTGCGTATGATTTAGAAATTGTTTTATCACATAGAGGCAAGAGTTCTTTTGAAGCACATCCACAATCACAAGAGCCATTAAGAAACCATTTGAAAAACTCAATCAAGGTACTTTATAAATCACTTTAAAAAGCTTTTGTACCTCGATAGTTATGCTCCTCCTCAAAATGTGCTTCGAGATTCGAAAGCGTTTAGCACATATGAGAGAGCAGCCTGCACAATTAAATAAAAAATGATCACCTTTTATCAAAGTTCATTATTAAATTACAAATTCTCCCCCGATCAAAAATATCAAACCCTTTGAGATTTTGGATCCCAAGTGATTTAATTAGGTTTAGAAAACATTGGAGAAAATGTGGCCTTGTTTAAATACTCATATGGTTTTTTTGGATAAATCCTCCTCCTTAACATGTGCATTGTGTATTTGAAATCGTTTGGCACATGGAGGCAGGAGTGCCTTTGAAGGACTAAAACCAATTCCATTAAAACAGATTTGAGATTTAAATCACGACCTCTCACCTGATCAAAGATTTCAAACCATTTGAGATTTGTGATCCCAACTGATTTAAATCATTTAGAAAAATTTGGGGAAAGACGTGGCAAGATTCAATTTTGAAAGATGACAGATAAGGACCATTTTAAGACATTAAAGATTGTTAGTGTCAGGTATGATAGTTTTTAAGAGATCTTTTAAGTAAAACAAAATAATTTCACAATCAAACAAGAACAGAAAAAATTTCATTTTGAAAGACCTTGATTCTAAAGAAAAAATCATACCATGACATAACATTAAATCTTTAGATCACCACTTATATTGTACAATCCGGACTTTTATGAAGCAATATTTATTGAAAATAATTTATTTTAAATCACTCTCCCCCTCAATCGATGACCGAAGTCAATAATTGAGTGACTTAAGTTTTGATAAAATGAAGTCCGGTGATTTTCAAAATTAAGACCAATTTATTTTCAAAACAATATTTTTCCATTTTCAAAACAATTTAATTCAATTTACTCAAAAATTGTTTAAAAATGGTATCCTGCACAAAGATTCGTTAGGTGGTTGAGCCGCTTATGTTGTTGTTGCTGTAGGGTTTGGAAGAAAAACCATCTGCTGATGCAGTGAGACTTCTTCTTACGTTGCATTTTGAATGCCAACTGAGGTCAAATTAAGCTCCGTTTCTTCAATCACTTAGAAGAAAACCATCTGCTGATGCAGTGAGACCTCTTACGTTGCATTTATGCCAACTCTCCATAGAAGTCCAATTAAGCTCCGTTTCTTCATTTTTCAACCCAAGAAATAGTTACCCTTTCCTTTCGGCATCCAATCATCTTCAATTGTGGGATCCGGATCGGGAACATTCTTATATCCATGATATCTGCATACGTTAGTGAACACACATACATATATATGGTGGTCGACATCACCCAAACAACAATCGACTAATAAAAGTCAATTCAACATATCAATCAGTTCATTTAAATGTATGGGAAAAATGTGTTCATCAAACTCTAATTATCTAATCCTAGCAATCATATCCTTGGCACCTAGTCCATCAACATAGGTTAACATCAATTTTAATTAAGCATATTAGGATAATTAAGAAAGCTCGTTAGAAGATATAGATTTGAAAACATTTTCCCCCTCAACCAATAACTCATTTTATAAAAGATTTTAAAAGTGCTGAAGTCATTGATTGAGTTTCCAAATTTTATAAAAACTCTGAATCTGATTGATTTTAAGCAACTCATTTTCCACCATTTTTGAAAACACAACAAATATTTTTCTGAAGAATTTTAGACGGAAAAACATTTGTGTAGGAACATCAGTCTTTTTGACGACATGCTTTCCTTGTTTTGTTTTAGGATAAGTGCACGAAATATTTTGAAAAAAGATTTAGCACAACACTTTCCTTCCTTTAAAGAACGGGTTGCTATCTGAAATAATAGCAAGCCATTGTTTAAGCATGGGTTACAGTCAGAAGTAACTGCAAGCCATTTTTGAAGTGCGGGTTACAGTCAGAAATAACTGTAAGCCATAGTATGTGACATGTTTAGAAAAAAATATTTACACCTCCTGCTCGAACTTCATCTATGGTCCCGTGCCATTATTGAATGACATTTCTAAGACCGTAGATGTTATCGATACCAGAAGACATGTCTTGAGAAAAACATATTTTTGGTATTTTTAAATTTTCTGATTTTTATGGATTTTTGATGATTTTATATTTTTCTATTTTTTTTTGTTGGTTTTATATTTTTGTATTTTGATTTTTGATAAATATTTACAAATAGAATAGATGATATAGTTTAAGAAGATGATGATATGAGTACTGAGATAAGGATATCGAACAGCACGTTGTAAAAGATAGAAGTCATCATCTCTTAAACATTCACCACCAAAGCTTCCAAGACTTTTGAATCGAAGATAGAAATTGAGCCACTTGAAAGTGAGACTCTGGCAGCTTCCCCCCAAACCGAAAATCCTTTAGTTGAGCAGATTCAAAGCTTTCTTACAAGCTTCCCTTAGCCAGGTGCACAAAGAAGCACACCATTATCATCGAACTTGCTGCTCCTTTTAAGAATAATCATCGTGATTCATCGTTCGAGGTTATATCATCCAATAGAACAACAACAACGTATCATCCCACACATAAAACAATCTTCTCAAATTCCTTTTCTACTGACGTCCGAAGCGATCCATTCCAAAAGGTGTCAAGAGAACAATTCCCCCAAGTAGTTGAATTGATGCAGTCAGCTTCTTTGTATAATGCTCAAGAACTCTCCCGAATACACATCATGAGGGGAATGAAGAGCACCTTCCCATGTTCACATTTTTCTTCCCTGATGAACGTGTATGAAGCTCAAGAACCCGAAGTACACCAATATCCAAGAACTCTCCCGAATACACATCATGAGGGGAATGAAAACACCTTCCCATGTTCACATTTTTCTTCCCTGATGATCGTGTATGAAGCTCAAGAACTCTAAGTACACACATTCCCACCGAAAGAATAACTGATAACACCTCCCTCATGTTACACATTTATCTCCCCTGAATATGTCGCACTTGTTTACCTCTTTTATCTTCAGAAACTTTTTCTAACATCACTTCCCCCACGTAGATGAAATACTAACACTAAACGCCTTGATGAGTAAAACCTTGAGTTTCTCTGCGGTCATGACATTTGTTTTCCCGGGATATCTTCAATTACTTAGAAGAATTAGGTTCATCAAGTTTACTCGTCATGAGTCAAACCTTGAGTTTCTCTGCGGTAATAACATTTGTCTTCCCGGGGTATCTTCAATTTCTTAGAAGTATTAAGTTCATCAAGTTTACTCGCGTTTAGGTGCTTATCTCCTTACCCCTTGCTAGTTTTGACACTTCAGAGTCAGCAACATAGTATAAGCCCAAATACTTGAAATCTTTATGAGAAGAACACTTGAACTCTTGTGAGAATCAACATGCTGAAGACTCTCTCTGACTATTTTTATCAACCCTTATGTAGACAATTTGAAGTGACCACTGAAGAAGAAAAACCCGATATACCATACTTGAAACTGAAGTCAACTTCCCCACATTTGTATCTTAAGCTTGCACCTAATGATGGAAGAACGGTGTCGAGAATTTATGCTTCAAGCAAATCTCTAAGTACTCACTACTCAAGCAAAGTATGAGACATTAACACCTCTTGCGATTATCCACACCGTCATATGCGTGTGACACTGAGTAAAACAAAGTAACTCCTAATAGTGATAGTTAACCAGGTCTTCAACCATCCACCTCGACTGCTGGTAACTAGATAAACCAAGTCTTCAACTCAAATTCTTAAGCCCGAGCAAGTTATCAAATAAGAACACGCCTTTGTGAAAGTCAACTTCAATCTCAAATAAGTGATAAATGATTAACTCCGAAGTAATCAACTTGTGTCAAATGTCCAATACGTGAAATAGTCAATAACAACGTCTCGAGGAGTCACTGCTAAAGAATATGAGCAAGTCTAATTGGGGATTGAATCTGACATATAACTCTCTCCCAATTAGTGCTCTCCCCTAAACCGACAATCTGTTTGATAAATGCCCAGATTAAGAAGAAGTCTTTAGATCGTTAAATGCAACTCGTCTTTAGTCTTCTAACATGTAGCAGAAAATGTAGAACAGACTGTAGACTCGACCTTCTTCAAGATTGTGCAGTTGGGGAATAGATAGTTAACATCTTCAACCCACACCAAAAAGCATCTCACCAAAAAGCATCCCAATTAACTTACATCTTGCATATCCCCTTAGCTAAAATCCCTCCCAATCAAACAAGAACAGAAGGATGTTCATCAAGAAAATCAGCAATCAGGCCTCAACGAACACACAAGATGGTAACACCAAACTACCAATCACATCAAACAAGAACAGAGAGATTGTTCGGAATTATCATGTTGATGTATACGTGAAGCATTAACCGGAAGCACTTAGTCGATAAACTCATCAATCCGAGTGAAGATGTCAACCAACGGCTCTTAGAAGAACAACTCCATGTGAAGATGACCCGATAAGAAGAAGCTCAGTTCTTACATGAGTTAGGAGCCGTTTGACCATATATTCTCAAATATTAATCAATCATGCAAAAAATTCACACTTCTTCTCCCCCTCAAGAATTGCATACGGAGATGCCATTCTTGATTAAATAAGTGAAAATCATCCGAATGTTCTATTCACACTTCTCTCCCGCAAAATAAGCACGTGATGTCACCATCTTCATTATAATCGAGCAAGTGGAATGAGAAAAACAATCAGTGGTAGCCCGGTTCACTTGATGACTGAAGCGCATGGAAAACGTATGAAGCATGTTGATGAGAATGGTCATAATAAGAAGATTTCTCTTCTTCAGAAGATAAAGCGCACTGACACATACACTTTTCTTTTCTTTAGAGTATGAGGCTTGAACTGAAGTATTCAAACGTCATAAGAAGATTTCTCTTCTTTCGAAGATAAAGCGCACTGAGACGTACACTTTTCTTTTCTTTAGAGTACGAGGCATGAACTGTTGTGTTCATACGTCATAATCTCTCTCTTTTTATCTCTCTTAGCAAAACATGTAATCAACCCCATTATTATTCAGTAAGCTCTTTGTAGTGACAGCTGATGGTGAAAACCCAATATGATGAATTTGATCCTGAAGTAACCTACCCCGAACTCGTGACTTAAACTTGCACATATGTAACAAAGAGCGGTGCCGAGAATTCATGCTCCATTGAATCTCTTAAGTACTCTATACTCTTCAACCAACCAACCATCAAGTAATAGACGTACATTACCTCTTGAAAAACCACAATTGAATGTGACACTGAGCACTACAACGTAACTCCTTAAAGTGATAGTTATTTTGAGGTGATAAGAGCCCAATTCCCCCAAGTGGTAAAAGAAAAGGTAAAAGTCACTCAACAATAACTAGATTTCCAAGTCTTCGTTTTTGAAAATAAGTTCGAACAAGGATCTTGAAGAATCTTCATCCATCCATCCCCGATACCTTTAGATACTAAGTACACTTGCTCGTGATATTTCACTTCAACCTCAAATAAATAATACTGAATTAACGCCGTTGTCACATCTTCTGTTTAAAAACTCAACTCTAGCCTCCTTTGACGTTTTAAATGAACTCTGATAATGGTTTCATCCCGACCATTGTTAAAAGCACGTAACCCCGTAAAACCATGTAATAACCAAACTGCCATGACAATAATCCAAACACACATCCAATTCATAAAATACACCCTTTTATCCCTTGTTCGAAGCAGAAACCGTAACACCAGCATCAAATAAGATCCAGAAATACACTTTCCTCCCTCCAGGATGGTTCCATCATCACGGGATTATACAATTCTATGGTCTAAACCAGGAAATAGTTTCTTTCGCGGGATTTTACAAGACTAAGAATAAACCGTAAGATAGATCCGGAAATGCACTTTACTATTACCAGGATGTTTCCATTGTCACGGGATTTTACAAGTCTATGATTTAAACCGAGAAATAGATTCTTTCGCGGGATTTTACAAAATCAAGACAAAACCGTAAACAATGTCAGCTCGAATGTGTTATGACAACTTTGGTTTCAGTGAATATCTGTTTTAGGGGAACATGTCACGGTTCATCAACAGTTCATTATCCAAAATCAACAACATCAACAACCATCCAATCAACACTTTGGTAAACACATCATTCACGCATTCTGTCGGCAATTGTAGTGACAACATGGTGAAGTAAACCCGATATGCCAAACTTGATCATGAAGTAAAATTTTCCAGATTTGTTACTTAACCTTGTACTAATCCTTGTGAAGAAGAAACAGTGTACCCAATGTACAAAACCTCTTGACATTCTCAAAAGAGTGAGACACCGAAGTGATAGCAACGTTGTTAAGCGAGAAAGAATCACAAATGTAACTAAATAGCCAAGTCTTTGTCACTCTCTATAAATGCCCAAACAAGTCATCTTCTCGAACGGGTAGAAAGAAAGAAGACGAAAATAAGTAAACGCGCCTGGAGAACCACACTTCAAATCCAAATAAGAAATACCGTACAAACAACCCCGTAGTCAACTTTGTTCAAATAGCAATTCAATCCGTGACGAAATATTATCCGTGAAAATGTGTACACCAAAGTATCAAATCGCATATCACAACCACTCTCAATATCATACCAAATCACAACAAATCTTATCAAGCATTTCACAACTCATCATCAAATCTGTTAACCCATCTCACATAATCCAACTCATATACAATCAATCCAAATTAGAGAAGCCCATCATGTAGTCCACACAGGAATCCCGCCCGAGAAATATCAATTCAAGCTCATATCCGATTATAATCATTGTCATATCACTCATTCACAAGAATGTACCCCAATTAACACAATGTATTTAAACACATTGGATATTTAATAATTATTCAGCCCAACCAATACAATGCGAGCCAAAAAAAATAATCAAACCCCTGTCCAGCTCAACAATCGGATGAAAAGCCCAATCAATTTTCTCATATCAACCCCGATTCACTTAAGAAGTCCAATGACAATTAAAAGAAGTTGAACCCGATCCATATAGCACACTAATTACTGGTTATACAAATAACTCAACTTATAACCCCAATAAATAAAAAGAAGTGTCTCCATGGTCAAAGTTGACATACGTTGCAAATTCAAGCCGTGGATACATAATCTCGTGATGAATTTTGTGACCAAAGTATCACTCTTGCCAAGTAATTATTAAAGCATAAATATTATAGCAATTATATTTGCATAATATGTACGTTTGATAAACATTCAGCCTATAGCATTTGATACGGGCTCACATCCTTTGGAACTTGATGCATGATCCAGTCCAGATATATCAACTTACATACACGGCCCACCACAAATTATTCAAACAGATCCAGTAGTAGTTTGAAACCGGATAAAATCCTTGTCAACCCTAATATTGGGGATTATATAAGACCACTAATACCACAGAACCCTAATTTTACTCACAAATTTCTATCCGCCTCTCTCTCTTGAAAAATCACTCAAACCCTAAAATACATTTCACATAATATCACGCCCCCTTTTCACACAGCAAAAACAAACCCTAATCACAAGTAAGTCGCCTCCAGATCTCTCTCAACAGTCATTGTTCACAAGAAAGTTCCGTATAACACAAATTACATCAAAACATACAACATCCACAACATAAGATTAAGTCCGAACGAAAACCAAGTTGATCTTTAGACTTCATGACTCGGATAAGACAATTCCAGGCCACAGGGATGGCATAAGACTTGAAGACAGCCACGATATTTAGCATCAAATCAAGGGTAACGAGATCCAATCCAAACGAACACGGGTAGGTATTAAGGATGTATTCGTTTATATGTTGTTTAAATCGATAACTTAGAAAAATTACAACACAATTGTTGTTTGTTTTTCTTTGAGACTCGTACACATAAATTAATACCGAATGAAAGAAAACAATGAAGTGACACAGTTTTGTTGTTTCTTTGAAAACGATTCGGATATAATCGAAAAGCATTTATATCGATGATGACTTCATTTGGTTGATTGATTTTTGTTTGAACTTAATCATCTAATAATCCACCAAAAAAGAAGCTGAGATAGAACCCTTTTTATATTCAATAACTTTTGATCTTGATTTGGATCTGTGATGTATGTCGTGGATATCGGCCCTTGATGGTCATGATGTCATTATAAACGAGCAAACCGAGATCATGAGAGGTTAGCATATTTGATGAGTTTTGAGTCTCAATGTTACTCGAGTCTTAGTTGTTGGCATGAGATAGTAGTACATGTTGTGAGACTTGTTGTGAGGTCTTGGTATAGACTGATGATGTTTGGATGAATCTGAGGTCGTTTGAGTCATGTGGTCATGGTCTAGAATGAGTCAACTTGGTCGTGGTCTGTATTCTTCTTCATCCTTTCTGTCCAAAACAAGTCGCTAACCATATTTCAGTTTGACTCAAAAGTCAAACCAGTACAAGTCGCTACATTATTCATAAGCAAGTCGCTAGCCAATTTTTCAAACCAAGTCGCTACCTAATTTATCAAACCAAGTCGCTACCTGATTTTTCAAACCAAGTCGCTATGACTTTTTGACTCAAAAGTCAAAAACTTCAACTCGCTAACTGAGTCCAAGTTGCTAACTTATCAATATAAGTCGCTAGGTCAATAAGGTTTGCACAACTCGCTACAAAACTCAACACGCTACCATGAGTAAATACTCAAGGCAAGTTGCTAGCACATATACAAGTCGCTACACCTTATAATTCAAGTCATGTCGCTAACAAATTCAGTGAATCTGGACAGAATACATACAAGTCGCTAGTAAGAATTTTTGACATTTTTTCGATGAGTTTTCCGACCATTATTCCGACCATCTTCATATTTACCCAGAAAAACTTGCATAAAAGTGTAACCTTTTGACCCATTTGACCACGAAAATAGATGGTTGACCACATAAATATATTACAGATTTAATCTTGGCAGAAAATAACTAGTTGGTATTATTTTGGACAAGACAAAAAAGAAACAATAATGGCCAAGACATATTTGATCAAAACAAGAATAGACATATACTGTTAAACACAGTTTTTGACCATAATAATAGACGGAAAGGATTAGACCAACAAATATAGTACCAAAACAGCTTACAACATCATTCAAAAACCAACATAACCATGATACAAAACCACACAAATCAAATATAACACAATAACCTTGGCTCTTGATACCAATTGTAGGATCATTATTTTTTTGTGTTGATGATTCGGGTGGTCTTGGATGATCAAAATACATGTTTTCCATCTTAGAGAGAGAAAGTAGAGAGAGAGAGAGGGTGTTCTTGCTAGAGGTTTACACAAAGGAAAGGTTAGATTGAATGAAGCACCACCCCTTCCATGGATGGAAGGGGTATTTATACTTACACAATACACGACCTCCTATCGGCCTGTGGATCAGGGATACAGTGGGTAAAGACCCGTCCTTCCTCCACGGTGAAACACTACGCTAAACTAAACTAATAACTAACTAATAAAGTGATAAATAACTTAAACAACGACAAATCTACGAGCTAACATATGATAGACCATTATTGGGGTGACCGACTCTTTAACATGGAATTTCCAATTCTTAACAAAAGAGATTTTGGTGTTTGATAGGTTTTTAAGACTGTTTTAGGAGGTCATCCAATTCCTCTTGAGTCAAACACCTCATACCAATCCGGTAGACCAACTCATTAAACCTAGCGGGAGGCAAGGCTTTGGTGAGAAGATCTGCCAATTGGTATTCTGTACCCACAAAGTATAATTCAACGGTACCCTGTTCCACGTGGTCCTTGATGAAATGATAGTGAAGATCGATGTGCTTTGATTTCGAGTGCTGAACTGAGTTGCACGAGATCGCAATGGCACTCCGATTGTCGCAGTACATCGGGATTCTGTCGAATACGTAATCATAGTCTTTGAGTTGTGTTCTCATCCATATGACTTGAGCACAACACGCGGACATGGCTACATATTCTGCTTCGGTTGATGACAGCGATGTACAATCCTGCTTCTTTGATTGCCAAGACACCAGTTTATCACCAAGAAATTGTAGAGCTCCGGAAGTACTTTTCCTTGAGTCTAAGCATCCTGCGTGGTCAGCGACTGAAAAGGCGATTAGTTCAAAACCAGAATCCTTCGGATACTAGATCCCCAAGTTAATGGTTCCCTTGATGTATCGGAGGATTCTTTTAGCCTCAGAGAGGTGGGTTTCAGTTGGCCGCGACTGATAACGGGAGCATAGATAAATGGCAAAGACAATGTCAGGTCTGCTAGCTGTTAGATACATGAGAGACCCAATAATACTTCGGTATTTGGTAGGGTCCACTAATTTCCTATGTAAATCAGCATCTAGCTTCTTGGTATGAGTCATTGGTGTTGCATAAGTATCACAGGTTTTCATTCCAAATTTGTTTAACAATTCAAGGGCATATTTGGACTGACTCAAGAAAATACCACGGGGTGATTGATGAACTTGTAATCCTAGAAAGAACGTAAGTTCACCCATCATGGACATTTCAAAATTTTTCTTCATTAGTTTTGCAAAAGCGATTGAAAACTTTTTATGTGTAGACCCAAAAATGATGTCATCAACGTAAATTTGAACAATTAAGATATGTGCCCCGTGGTATTGTATAAAAAGAGTTGGGTCAACCGAACCTTTGGTGAAATTATTAGCAATGAGGAAAGATGATAGCTTATCGTACCATGCCCGAGGGGCTTGTTTGAGACCATAAAGAGCTTTGTTCAGTTTGTAGACAGGGTTCGGGCACTCTGGATCAACGAATCCTTCGGATTGGCTGACATAAACCGTTTCTTTCAGTTGTCCGTTGAGAAACGCAGTTTTGACATCCATTTGAAAGACCGTCATATTCATATGAGCCGCAAACGCGAGAAATATCCGAACAGCCTCAAGACGAGCAACCGGAGCAAAAGATTCTTCAAAGTCAATACCCTCTTCCTGACGATAACCCTTAGCAACTAGACGTGACTTGTTTCGGATTACGTTCCCTTCAGCATCCAATTTGTTTTTCCAAATCCATTTGAGACCAATGACGTAGACCCTTGTTGGTCTTTCAACCAGTTCCCATACTTCAAGACGTTTGAATTGGTTGAGTTCTTCTTGCATGGATTCAATCCAGTTGTCTTTTGTCATCGCGTCTTTAATGTTTTTAGGCTCAGATTGGCAAACAGTGAGTGCATAAATGAAATGTTCACCATCTGTGTGAAGACGTTGTCTCGTAACGACTGGTTGATTCGGGTTGCCAATAATATTAGCCAGAGGATGGTCTTTTGTCCATCGATGTGTAGAGGGTTGATGTTGGTATACATTGTGCAGATTCTGAGGATTCAAATGGTTTGTTGATGATTCCGCGACATCAGGTGCAACAGTGTCATTAGCAAACGGGTTAAAGAACGCATTTGGATCAAAATCTATAGGTGGGGGTACTTCATTCAGAATATCATCAGCCGGTTCATCATTATTGGAAGCGGTTTGTTCAACTGTTGTGTTATCTTCAACAGTAGTTGTTGTAGCAGGTGTATCAGGTATAAGAGTATTATCAGGTTGAGCAGCGGAAACAGCGGATACACCTGGAGCACGGTCATCAATATCGTCACTGAACAGCGGAGCAAATAACTTTTCCATTTGTTGACGAGTGAGCTGGGGGCTTTGTTCAGCTGATGATGGGGGTTGGGGGAAGTTTAAACGGTTATGTCCGGGTTCTAAGCTATTATACTCAGAAGCCATCTCCGTGAGTTCATCAAAATGAGCATGAATCGTTTCCATCACCTGTTTTGTACGACGATTCCAGATCCGGTAACCTTTAGAATTCTCACAATATCCAATAAAGACTCCAATGTCAGCTTTGGCTTTGAGCTTTCCAAAATCATCACGATCATTATTCGGATAGCAAAGGGATCCAAATACATGAAAGTGTTTGAGATTCGGTTTATGGTTGTGGACAAGCTCGAAAGGTGTTTTGTTGTGGCGTTTTGTGATCATAGAACGGTTTTGAGTATAGCATGCAGTAGATATAGCTTCTGCCCATAAGTAATCAGGAAGTTTAGCATTGATTAACATTGTTCTTGCAGCTTCCACTAACGTTCAGTTTCGTCTTTCAACAACTCCGTTTTGTTCGGGTGTACGTGCAATAGATGTCTGATGCTGAATTCCCACTTTCTCATAGAATTCATGAAGGGTTTGGTTAACAAATTCAGTTCCTTTGTCTGTTCTGATTAGTCTGACGGTGTTGCGGAGCTGAACCTGTATTTTCGTGAGAATGGTGATGATCATTTGTGGAGCTTGGTCTTTGCTTCGAAGAAAGTAGACCCAAGTCCATCGTGAGTAGTCATCAACAATTACTAAGATGTAGCGTTTGCCATTGATCGTTTGCACGCACATCGGGCCACACAAATCCATGTGAAGAAGATGAAGCACATGTTGAGAGATGTGTTCCACCTTTGAAGGAAAATGAGCACGAGTGCTTTTCACTTGTTCACAGGCTGAGCAAAGGTGATCTTTTGAATACCGGAATTGTGGGAGACCTTCAACTAGTTTGTGTCGAGCAAGGTTGGTGATGGTTTGAAAGTTTAGATGTGAGAGACGACGGTGCCATAGCCAGGATTTTGTTGATGTTTCCTTTGAAAGTAAGCAGATGGGAGATGAAGCAACCATGTCTTGCATAGAGATAGTGTAGAGACTAGAATTACGCGAGCCAGACATAAGGTCATTGCCTTGTAGATCACGAATGAAACAAGTTTTCTCCCGGAAAGCAACCTCCAAATCTCCATCACAAAACTAACCGACTGAAAACAGATTATGACCGAGGCCTTCCACATAGTAAACCCTGCTGATTTCGATGTTCCCATTGACATAATCTCCGTAGCCCATGATAGCTGCGAAGTGAGCATTCCCGAACCTGACAGTGCCAATGAACTTTGCAATAAAGTTTGATAACAGTTTAAGGTTGCCTGTCATGTGTCAGGAACATCCGCTATCAACAATCCAGAGAATGATCTGTATCACCTGCATTACACACAGACGACACAGATGGAATAGAAGTAGATGTGGAACCCGAAATGTTAGAGGGTTCCGAAGCAGTTATAGTAGACATACACACATTAATAACTTTAGGCATCCATTTAAATACTAATGTGTTATATATCCATTTCTGCCATCTATAACTACTTTTTGCTTTAGTCTTTGTGAATGCACTAGGTGGTACTACATTCTTAGGAGGTGAAACTGGAGCTACAGTGACAGCAATGCTTACCTTAGAATCTAAAGAAGGCGGTCTACCAAGCACAGACTTAGAATGATTAGTGGGCCTAGAGGTATTCCGAGTCTTAGGATTCCGTAAACGAGAGATTATAGCTTTAGCAACACATTTGTCATGACAATCAGAATTCATACTTTTACGACAAATAACACAAGGTGCATCAGACTGAATATCAAAAGTACTTAACGGTTTAGTATTCGTTACATCACTATTTCTATTACATTTTCCAGACGCAATATCTATAGTGGAAGCAACGTGAGTCTTATTCATAGTCCTAGGGTGTTCTTCTACTTTAGCATTCCTTATTGATCTTTTCTTAGGTCGCAACTTCCTATTCTTCGATTGAGTGCTCCTAGGCTGTGAAGTGCGGACGTTTGGAAAAGACACAACTATTCCTGTTTTAGTAGAATGAAGCACGTTAGCAACTTGTGATTTGGTAGTAGAGATTCTAGGTTCTCGATTACTAAGTGTTACTGGTGCTAATCTCTTAATGATGGTTGGCGGAAGTTTTTCATACTTTCCTAACATTTCTCTTAGCTTAGAGATAGTGTGAATCAAATCTTGATTTTCAGACCGAATCTTACCAGCAAAATTCATGACTTCTCTAGTGTGAGCAAGATAGTGATCAAGTTCGTTTGATGCTTCATGACGAGTCTTATTGAGTAAATCAAATATGACACCATATTCCTGTTTAACTTTTACAAGCTCTTGTTCATATTTTAAGATTTGACCTTTCAAAGACACGTTTTGATCATCCATTTGCTCAATTTTAGGATCAAAAGATTTTGTTTGCAACTGAGCGATTTTCTTTTGAAAACTAAGTTGATGATTGTGAATATCTTTTTCACACCAATGAAGACGACGTTTTGCACTGTAAAGTTCGTTAAGTAATTGTTTATTTTCAGCTTTTAAAGACTCGATCTGAAGCACATTATCAGTATTCTCAACAGTTACCACAGAGTCAACATTATCAGCAGCGATATAATCAGATGCATGTGGCAAGGAATAGAATAACACAACATTATGGATATCAGCACAGATAACATCTTCCAAGAGTCGATCAACATCTTTTCAGACAGTTTCTTTTTACGTTTAGTATTAGAAATAAATGTTTCGGTTTTCTCGAAAACGACCTTCATCACTCCAAGTTCCTTATGAAAATCCTTTTCCCAAGCTAATGCACAACTTTTCAAAATTTAACGTCTCTTTGTTCTCGCGCCAGAGGCGATTGAAAATGATCAATTTTGATTTCAGAACGATATTCTATCTCATGTTGTAAAATTTTGAGGTCAGCCATGAAAATGTCAAAATATCTAAGAATTTTTCGATTTTCAGGTTTTGAGTTTACTTCACTGATGGAAGGTAAAGGACCATAAATTTGTGCATAATCTGGTTGGGGATTAAC
>BPTQ01000006.1:105275686-105306476 GCA_019973895.1 Chrysanthemum seticuspe
CTTTGCAAGAAATGTATATTTATAATTTTTATGACCTCAATATATTTTATACCCGTTAAAATTTATTATTTGCTAACGCTACCCTAAATGCTTAAATATGCTTACAAGTTACTAACTATCTTAATTAAATTATATCTACATTATACTTACTCATTTAAAAAAAAAAAAAAAAAAAAAAAAAAAAAGAAAACATAAACACAACAAGTAATATGGTTGTCGACATCTTGATGACTCACTCTTAAAATCTACATAATATCTTACAACAATATTGTATTATACACATTCATATCTCATTTTATCATTTCACTTCATTGTAAACCAAAAACCATTCTCTTTCTCTCTTTCTCTCCAACATTCGGCAGCCACAAGACCAAGAAGAGGAAGCTTCAAAATTTTAATAGACAAGTTTAATTATACACTAGTATCATTTGTTGCAAAGGTTTTGTAATACAAACCTCAAGTGATTAGGAAAAACCTTTTGTCCATTAAACCTCATCATATCACTAGTAAGCATTCCTAGTCATATTTTTATCTCATATTCATTTTTGTGGTCATATCATTTTATTGGTGAAACATGCAAATCTCATGATATTTATACCATTTTTAAGGTTTTTAAGGTTTTTATGTGCTAAATATATATAATCCATCCTATAATTACTCCTTGTTATATTTTAGTTTTGGTGATATCTAGGAACCCATGACACCCTAAGAAGGTGTATGGTAGGATTAGAATAGCTTCGGAGTTGTTTTGAATGGGTTAGAATAGGTTTGGCGCGAGAAAAACTCTTTTCGACAAGTATAAATAAGGGTCTGATCTTATTTTGTATTTCTGGAAAATCTGACAGTAGGCACGAATTTTTTACCTTGATATTTAGAAAATATACTTTAAAACGAATCCGTGGCCGCTTGAACGGATTAAAACGGAGTTATAACGAAGAAGTTATGAATTTTTCAAGTTTGACGACGAAATATATATTTTCTGAAATTTCAGCAACCTATTTTAGTTTTGTACGAGTCAAAAACGAGTCCTAAGCTTCATAAATTATTTCGACTTATCAAAAATATATTAGTATACTTTGATACGAAGCTAAGGACGTATAATACGTAGAAAACGGATTTGAAACGACTAAGATATACACGTTTTCATAAAATTGCCGTAACTATTATTTTTAGAAAAACTATATTATTTTTTACGAGACAAGTGTTACGGTAACCAAAACGACCATGTTGAAGGCTGTTTTTAACGATGATGTGGAACTTCTTGTAACGAGATGTCTTCTAATAAAATTAAGATCACCAAGCATATTTTCCAAAACGACTAACCGTTTGTATAGCGGGGTTGTAATAAATTATTTATGGTTGCTTAAACTTTGCCGAAACTCACTTTTAAACAACATTTTGAACAAAATCACCATAATTAATCTCTATTATCATTATGTTCGAGACCTCTATGACGAAAACTCATGTACTAAAACTTATAGATTTTGATACAAGCTTTCCAGAACCGTCAAGTTCGTTTCCTAACGTTCGACGTACACCATTTTACGACTAGCTTTTCGAAGCCATTTTTGTCACTTTCATGAAAATTCCGACGACATGATTTTACTACGAAAAGTTAAAATTTCACAATAAATCATTACGAAACCATTGTAGGATGACATTTTGACGTAAATACTTGTAAAGTGATTTAAGAATGGTCAAGACGTCAAAAGAGTATTTTTCGACGATAAGTATTATTTTTCAAAACTCGCAAATGGTATAAATAACATACGAAATGCATGCATAACATTACATCATAACTCATTACATATCATATCATTCGTTATAGGTCCAGATTAAAGTATTCCGATATACCTCAGTGTACTCACTCTTGTCATCGTACCAGTTTACCAAGTGAGTTTTCATAGCCCCGATTTATTCAAGTTTATACTTATTTTCAAACTTACGGGGGAGAATACATTGCACATCATTTTTATTACGATGCCAAGTATATCAAATTCATTACATTGCTTAAGTTACCACGCTGCCAGTTAAATGTCCCCATTTCATATGCATGAGCCGTTAATTTCCTAGAAGCGTGTGTGAGTGGATAGATCTATCGAGGGTGACACCTCCATCCGGGTTGGTGAATCCCAACTAGTCATACGGATGCATTTCATTCATAAACATTATTAGAGTTGTTTGGCAAGACACTCTGTTGGGGCGAACATCAGTCGGAGCTTCGGTATCATGCGCTTAAGCAATTGTAACATTATTTTGTGACATCATTGTCATACCTGATTTATACTTGTGGTAGTCGTATTAACATTTACATAAACCTATGAACTCACCAACCTTGTGTTGACACTTTTAGCAATGTATTTTCAGGTAACTAAGGTATTCACTTCATGGCATGCATTTGGACACATCATGGAGTCGCGGTGACGACGCGTCTCACTTGGGTTTTACGCACTTTAAAACATCGTTTGAATTGTAACAAACTTATTTCCGCACAAGTTGATTTTCATTTTGGGACCTATATTTTGTAAACTCTGATTATTTTATTAAATCAAACGACGTATTTTCCAAACGACACTTTAGGTCGTTCAATATAACTGTGATTGTGATGCTATGACAGTCAATCCCCAGGAATTCCATTCCGCTGCAAAACAGGTAATTTGGGGGTGTGACAAGTTAGCAAAATAATGATCTATAGTATCCTCATCCGATATTGAAAATTGTTCATATTATTGAACAAATAAATCTATTTTATTGTTTTTAACTTGTTGATTACCTTGATGAGTTACAACTAAAGAATTCCAAATTTCTTTAGAGGTTATAAGCATGGAAATTCTTTCGAATTCTTTTTTGGGTAAAGCATTATATAAAACCATTTTAGCTTCACTATTTTTGGAAAGCTTTTTCTTAATATCATCGGTGAGTTTATCATGAGGTATGTTAACTAAGTTTCTATTTTCATCTTTTGCAGTGGCTTCAAAATCGCCTTCAACAATGATGTACCAAAGATCAATATCTTTAGACTTCACATATGTTTCGAATCTATTTTTCCAATATATAAAACCATTAGTTTCAAGTAGTGGAGGTCGTTGCATAGATTGCCCTTCCTTGTAATTTTCAGAACCCATAGTGATCGAAAAGTTTTTAAAATACGGTTTACTTTAAGACTTTTATAAACTTAGCTCCTGATGCCAATTGTGGAAAACTAGAGGGGGGTTGAATAGTTTTGCCGATTTTAAGTTAGTTTTAAAAAACTTTTAGATTCGATGTTATGTGAAATCGTATGGATGTAGAGATAGTATAGATCTAAGAGTAATGCAACTAAGGTAAGTAAAGTAAAGGTAGAAATGACACAACCGATTTATAGTGGTTCAGCTACAAGGACACCTTCCTTGCCCTACTCCACTCCCCGAGTCACCTACTTGAGAGTTCAAGCACTATGTCAACAAACTCCTTCAACTTGGTGGAGAAGCCTTCACAACGTTTCTTACACCTTTTTCTGGTACAAAGCTAAATATCGAGTCCGTCACACGGAGGACCAAACCAACACTACTATAACACAACAAATATGTGAAATATGAAATACAAGATCTACGCTACAAAAATCTTGTGGAGGAACAAATCAATCAAGGACCCCTTGCTTGGATGACTTGTAGAATGCTCGTGATCTCGCCTTAGAGAAGGACCTATATAAGAATCACAATAGAAGAAAGAAGAACAACTCTATAGATCAAGTGATCTTTTGTTAGAAGAGTGTAAAAATATATGAGAGAGTTTTGTAAAAAGAGGGGGTAAGTAAAAATGAAGAAATGACTCTCTATTTATAGGCAAATTCTTGCCACTGTTGCACGGATCCCACGGATCCCTTGCTTGAGGGATCCGTCTAGTGTAACTCTAGGGATCCGTGGGACGCTCCTCTTTGCCCATGGGTTTTTGGGTTATGGGCCATGGATCATGGGTTATGGGTTGGTCCATGGGTATTTAATTAGATACAATATATCTAATAGATGCAATGCATCTAGTCAATGGGTATGGGTTAACTCCATGGGTTATGGATATGCTCCATGGGTTGTGGTTTTTACCCATCCTAGTAAACTATTACAACAAATGAATTATTACAACAATTTGTATTAAATGACTATATGTAGATGCTTTACAAAAATAATATGTATCCTTATAGTTTTACTTATGATAACATTATATGTGTTATCAACAAAACACAAAGAGATCACTAAATGTTAATAAACGTTTTTACAGTTTATTTGTATTAACACAAGTGAATGAGTTGATGGAGATGACCACACGTGATCATAAAGAGGAATTTCGTGAGCATGTGGACATGGTCAAGGAGTTTTTACTTCCAAGAAAATCGCGACAAGATGAATTCGATGATACAATGTTGACATTCGTCAACAACCAAGAGAAAGAAATACAACGCCTCGAAGCTCACATAAGAAAAACCCGCGACATTTTCTTGGAGCTAGCGGACAACTTCATGATGAAACTACGTGAAGAAATCGCAAAGAATGATATAACTAGAAGGATCAATGTGAGCAGATAATCTTGTTCTTTGCTCTATTACAGAAGACAGAAAGTTGAAGGGCCAATGTTGCCTATTTCAAACATTTAAACCGAATTGGCGGTTAGATTAGTTATGTTAGTTATTTTGGAGAACCATCATGTCGTTTGGATGTGTCCATTCGAAAACTATATATAGATGAACATGATACAGAATGTTAGGTCACTAGTTTTACAACACAAGCATCAAGAGAAGAGATAGAGAGGCGGATGAACAATAAACCAAATACACACACACGATATAATGGTATGGTTATGCGTAGAGTGAGTGAAAAAGTAAATTGAACAACCAACCCTCAAGTGAGGGTTATACAAGAGTATTTATAGGAAGGGGAGCTAGGGCAACACTCCTACTCCCTTCTTTTCCTTAATGGACATGGGCCTAAGCTCATGGGCCTTCTACATAAGCTTAAGCTAATAACAAACATAAAGGCCATAATTAAGCTAACTATTACATATGAATCACTAACACTTGATTTAGGTTTAGGAGTGATTCCAACAATCTCCCCCCTAAGTGTTGGTGATGAGTGAATATGAACGGTTAAGGTGTTGATGTAATAGTAGCTTTGACGTCCTCTGACATTCTTTTTTCTTATGAGAAGAATTGCCTTGATTTGAACAATCTCCCCAGTGTTGAGAAATTGTTTTCTTTAAACAGTTTTTCTTTGACGTCATCTTTAACTTTGTTCTTTGATCATTGTTCTTTGTGATGGTAGTGATAGTATGTTGTTGTTGTCTGCATCAAGTCTGCTTCGCTGCTCCAGTGTCTCCACGTCATTTTTCAACATGCTCACACGCTCTTTGACGTTGGATTTCAGTACTGATGAAGTTCTTTAAGTCTTTGACTTTGTAGATTCTTTGGTTTGACAAAGAATCATTCTGACTTTTGTGTTGCTTTTAGATAGAACTTCCATTAGTGATGATGTTGGCATGAGCATGTGAAGAATCTGCACGATCATTTCGCTCCATCGCTTCCATAAGAAGAAAACATGAAAACGGTTAGTAATAAGCGGATTCCGGCACTTACAAGTTTGAACTTCGAGAGTGTTAACATCATAGTGTGAAAATACAACTCTAATTTTCACAAAGGCCGTTCCTGAACTGGAGTCCCACAAGTGAGATAACACGATGTACTGAAGTACACCTACAGTTCAGATGAGTCGCTGAGGTACACCGAAGCATCACTCGATCACGACTGTAGACCATTTGAGACACACTAAGCGTAATGCACGGGGAGTTACCGAAGTGACCTGTTGTCAAGGTTGTTCGATGTTGACCCTGGCAGGAGTTTCCATTCAATCACTGAGGATCACTATTGTGAACCTCTCATAAATGTTCTCGACAGATTGCTAAGATCTGTGAAGGACTCGATAACGTACCACTGATGTTCTTATTGTTGAACATCAAGTGATGAAATGTCAAGTGTACCTAAAAGATCTTTTGATGAATCTCGTGGCTCTAGACTCAATAGTGCGTTTTAGTTTTCCTGAATGGAGGCTAGGGAGAGGGTCTCCTTCTTCAATATCAGCAATCTCTAAGAGAAAGCCGATAGATTATGTATGGTTCCCTGTGAGAATGAAACAAGCTTCTATTGAGAGAAACTTGAGTGGCTAAGAAGGTTTAGTGCATGCGTCACTGGGTCCATGACGACTTTTAATCTTCAATACCGGTGTCACTAAGTGACAACCAGTAGCATATGAATTGAACCCGGTGTCTGCCCTAAGTTGAATAATTTAGAGGGCTATTTCTTTTCACCCTTTTCTTTGCATTTCTTTTTAATTCTTCAACTCCTTCTTTCTCCGATTCTCATTTTCACCTTTTTATAATCGTACCTAAGGACTTCTAAGTACTAACTATTTGTGATGTCCTTGGGTAGATCCCTCCGGCTCTGGCGGATCATAGGACAGTTATTCCTAACCTTAGTCACCTTATAACTCCATGACTAACCTATGTTTCCATAAAACCAATTTTCAATAAAATCTCTCACAGCGGTTATGATTGTAAAACATTTTTTACCACTGAAAGAGTTTGATCTTTTGCAGAAATACTCCCCCTCCACATGTGCTTAAGAGTTTTTACGGAAATCTGCACAGTGAGGAAAGAGCGCACACTTTATGAATTGATCAACTCAAGATAGACAATCCCTCGCGAGACACGGTTACGTTGCATAGTTAAAGAGTTACATTGTCAGCTTTTAGGTGACAACTAGCTCTAATAACTACCTTGAAGGTGTAGACAAATCGCGAAAGGTTGTCAAACCCGTCAGATTTCATGTCTACCAAGAGTTTCTCGAATGGTACATTCTACTCGGACAAGTCCTTTGCGAGACACGTTTACATTACTAGCGAACTAGCTTGAAATTATTACCCGTCCCGGACAAGTCTTTTCGAGTTACTAACAGTTAAGTATCGTCAATTCATTGGTTAAGTCTATAGCACAAAGATTCATTTGCATTTACACAACATATTTCTTATCACATAATTTTCTCCCCCTCAAAAATGGCATATAAAATGTTATTTTTGAAAAGTTGAGAATAAATATGACCATTTCGAATGTTGCGGGAAGATGACCACTATGAACAATTTGTGAACAAAGTTTTAATTCAAATACTCCCCCTCAACAGGTGATATAAACGGTTGAGGTTTTGAAAATCATACGGGGAAGTACTTGTTCTTTTGAGCAAAACCTTGAAAAATGAAAGGTTTGATAGGTTTTACTCAAAAGTAAGAAGTTTTCGCTTCTTTTATAAGGATTGTGGCACTGAAGCGTACTACAGGGTCCTTTCATTACAAGAACGGGTTGTACACTGTTATGTGTGCACAAGCCATTGTCATAAATAATCACACATCCAAAATATTATGAAATAGAAGCAGTTCAAGGGGTACCAGGAAGTCCATCAATGTTTCCAGGAATGCGAACTGGGCGTTGATAGCCAGCGAGAGCAATCCTGGGACGACCGCCTACAAAGCTCTCCAGAGTTCTGAACTGGTCCCGTCGATACAACCTTTCATCAATCTTTCTGATGATCCTTCTCACATCCCGTCTTTCCTTGGAATTCCATCGCTTTTGTGACCCAATACCTTCATGAATATCCTTCAACCTATAATCCAATCCGTCCCTAACCTTATTCAATGTGTGATCCCTAAACTTGTGAAGATCTCTACACGCTATCAAGCAGTTTCGATGTGTTTCACTAATGTAAACCACTCTGAATGGTTGGTTGATGAGTGTGTGTTGTGAAAGCTGGTTAATGTCGGGAAGATCTAGCTGAGGTGGAGTGAAGTTGACACGGGTCTGATATGATTCAACTGCAAGCTGGAGATCTTCTACACGTTCTTTGATGACTATGCGTCTGATGAAGATAAGCAAGGACTTGATGAATTCACGTTGTACTTCAGTTGAAAATTGTCTCATGCGACCTTCTACTTTGGCAAGGTACATGTCTTCAATGTCGTTGATAGACATATTCTCAAAGTCCGCTTCAGAGAATGCATAATCCCTTTCGTCTTGCCTTTTGACCACAATATTCTTGAGAAAAGTGTAGTCCCATTTGGACGAAAGATCAACATGTTTGATGGCAACGATACTCTTAGTACTGAACACTTCATGTTGAGACTTCTGAACCTGGCAGCTTCTGTAGTAGATTCTTCGGCATTCCGGCCAATGGTGAATCCCATACATTGCATCACGGTCATACTCTTCCACTATGTTGGAGAACATGTGGTTAGCTCTTTCCTCGATGGCTATGCAGTTAGAGTATATGGCTGCTGGGAACGGAAGTGTCAGGGATGTAGCGTATTTCCTTGAACCATCGCCACCGTGTAGAAGAAATTCCAAGTCTTTGTTGAAGAAATATCGGAATGGAATCCTAGGCTGATCTGGTTGGCCAATTGTAGGTAGAGGTTTAGACCAGTCGGTGTAATATGGAGGGTTGTCCCGTTTGGTGAAGTCGATGTTTGCTTCTGGGTTGAGCCAATCCATGTTGTTAGACATGGCTCGTGCTATATTATCGAGGTGATACTCAACTTCAATAGCACTTTCCGAGTTGTCTTTGAGAAGTTGAAATGCTTCATTATTGATTTGCTTCAACTCGGATTTCGTCATCTTCTTCACACGGAATTTTTCTTGCAGTAATTTCGCATGCTCCAATGTACTACATTCTGTAACCTCTTGGCCTTCAGCTGGGTAGGGAGTGGAATCAACAAGCTTCGAGAACCATTCAAATTCAGTATCATCCTCGTCTAGCCATGACAAGACGTCAGTCATAGGTGCCTTCTTCTTCTTCTTCTTAGACCTAGATGAAGATTCTGGTTTCTTAACTTTGTCGGGAGAGGCGGGTTGTTGTTGGGGCTCATGGAATTCCTCTTCGTCACCACCCGTATACTCAAAGTGATCACCGGTTTTCTGAGTCTGGGGTGGTAACTCAGAAGAATCCTGAGGTTTTTCAGTAGAAGAGCGAGGAGGAGACCTTTGTTAAGCTGGAGTCCGTTGGGGTAGAGGTTGCATAGAAGATGATTCACCAGACTTCTTCGGGCGTTTGGGCTCGTTATCCTTATCCTTATCTTTCTCTTCGTCGTCTCTTGGATGTTTAGGCCTTTCAGCTTCTTCTCTGTATGATGACCTGAGTTGGTATTCCAGCAATGCTTCAAACAATTTACCTTCGTGGGAGGAAAATGTTTCAGAGCGTTTCGACATTTGAGCTACCAGCCGGTTCACCAATTCATCATCTGAGAAGATTGTGGGTTCAACTGTATTGATGTTTACATTCATTGGAGTTGATTTCATGGTTTGCTTGGCCAAATGCAAAAGATTCGGATAAAGTTGTCCGGTGTACATCTCCTTTGTCAATTTAGGAACTACGTCAAGAAGGAACTTGTGAGTGTATCCTTTGATCATCTCGTCCATTTTCCTTTGAAGATCATCTTTCATGAGCTTCTGGACATATTCCCTTTCAACTTGCATCTTGTCGTTCTCATAATGAAGATATTGAATCTGATCAGCGAAGAAATTCATCTTCTTGTAGAGCACGTCTTTCTTTCTGACCTGTTTGACACCTTTAACGATTCGTGTCTTAGCTTGAGAGATCCAAGATGCAGTTGCCTTCTTCACTGATTTGGATGTTGATTTGGTTGATCCTTTTGATGGTGGTGGTGAGGAATGAGAAGATGAATCCAATGATGATGAGATGTGAGGAGACTCCGGGTCCTTCGGTGGTTCAGAAGTTTTATCCTTTGAACGTGTAGGACTATCCAGAAGAAACTTATCATAATCAACATCTTTATCTTTCTCGGACTTTTCAGTTTCTGGTTCTTCAATGTCATACTCAGTAGAATCTTCCACGCGCTTTTGTTGTTGCTCCAAAGTGGTAGCACCAGTTCCCTTATCGGGTCGATTAACTGCATCAGGATCTGGTGTAGGTTGAACTTCACCACTTGACCCTCCGGGGCCACCCATTTGATCCTTAGCAAATTCTTTCGCAACGTGTTGGAGTCTAACGAATTTGAACTTTCTCCTGTAATCAGTTTCCAGAGGCTCTTCATCTGATTCTTCTTCTTCTTGTTCAACTACTGGAGTCTTTCCTTTTCCTTTATCTGTCGGTGGACTGGGAGGTTTCGGTACTGCTGGAGTGTCATCCTTTGCAGTTTCAGTATAGGTAATCTTTTCATCTGATTCAGTACCCTCAGATTCCTCGTCCGTTAGCTTTCTTTGTGGTTCAGACTTGGGAATAGGAATAGGAACAGCTTCTTTAGACGGAACTTTCCTTTTGCGTGGAGGATTTCTCTTGGGAAACTTCCTCTGACTCTCAGTGCTTGCAGCACTTCCTGCACTTCCTCTTCTGGTTTTTCTTGTAGGAGTACCAGAAGATTTTTCATCAAGAAAGCCAACTTTGTTCTCTTTCACAGCTGCCATATATCTTTTATAAGAGTAGAGCTGTTTGATTTCATCTGAGAGAAGGAGATCTGGCAACACAACACCTTCTTTCTTGGTAGTTGACTACTTAAATCTGACTGTTAGAGTGGGTTCGGACAACACGTCAAGATTTTCGGGGTCATTGATTCTTTTGGGGATATCTGGGTTGTATCCAAGTGCTCTTTGGATCAACAGTTTTGTATATCTGATATAAGGAATCTTTGAGCCAAGCTTTTTGAGGAATGTCATCATGTCATCCCATATCAGAACTTCAACTTCGATGTGTTTCATGTTGATCAGAGCCCAAAAGATTTGCAGTTCTACGAGCTTGGGGTGCTCATAGCCGCTGTCACAACCAGAAATGGATTTTGTGATGATGATATAAAGGGTTCTCCAAGGCTGAGGAATGTTTTTAAGATCCACGTGAGAATGCTTATTAATAACCCCTGAAGCTTCGTCATACCCAATATCAATCAAGAATTGCATAACAGTCTCTTCAGTAGGTGCAGCAGAGAATTCAGTTGGTATGATGTCAGGAATGAGGAGAACAGCCCTTAAGTCTGCATGTGTGATGGTAACTTGTTTGTGATTGAGTGTCACTGTTACCACACTTTGACCTTTGACCCTCTGCATTGTATTCCAGAATTGCTGTATGTAGATCTCCGGAACAGTGGCAGAGTTGGTGAGCATGTTCTGATAGGGATGGTTCTTCAGAATATCCACTGCAATGAGACATTAAGATTCCGAGCAGGTGAGAGTTTCAAAGTCAACTCTGAGATTGTTCTTTCCAATCTTCATTGGATAGCCATGCGGGAAGATATCATCAATGGTGAGAACGTTTGGTGCATCCACATTCATTTGAGCTTCCATGTCGTGATCTGAAACACATTTATCTAAAAGAACCAACATATCGAAAGACATACTGTTAGTTAACAAATGGTTTTATTGTTTAATTATTGAATGAGATATGTTAATGATTGTTACGAGTCCAAAGTCACTTGTTTGTTCAATAGTCCAATGATGTTGAGAAAAGTTTCGTGAGTTAGTTAACTTTAAGTTTTAAAGTTTATGTTATCACTTATTTTCACAACATATTAAACGTTTAAGCTTATTAGTGACATTTATTGGTTTCGTGACATTATGATTTATTTATTTACAAGTTTGCACGCGTAACAATTCATAATGAAGGTTTGATCAAGGCTTAGGCGTAGAAATGGTAGCTTATGCGTAAACAGGAGAAATATATGCGTAGGCGCAAGCTTATGCGTAGGATCCTTACTTACGCGTAAGAAATATTACGCGTAGGAAAAGGGAACCTTATGCGTAAAGCTTACGCGTAGGCGTATATGAAACCTTACGCGTAAGGCTTACTCGTAAGAGTAGACCTTATGCGTAGAGGTCACTGTTTACGCATATCCTTCACAGGATACGCGTAGTCCCTTTGTAGAACCTTATGCGTAGTTATCTAACAACCTTGATTCTGATAATTTTACGTGTAGCAAACCTGAAATAAGATCATCATAACATCAATATTTACACATTCATTCATTCAAAACAGATTAAGGCATGAAAAAACACATCAAATAGTTTACGCGTAAGATAACATATGCGTAGACTTAAACCCTAGAGCTCAAAAATTACGCATATGAAATCTAACCATAGGAATTGCACCAAAGTGTTTCTGGTAAGTCTTAGAGGCATAGTAAGTTGTTCTATCCAATTTTTAACATCAAATTCAAGGCCAATCAAGAAAACCCAATTCGTATGAACTAGAACCCTAATTTCAATTTATGAATCATTAGTGTTTCTGGGTAGTTTCTGAGCTTAGATATGATTAATTCAACTTGAAAACAACATTATACAACAATCTTTAACACCAAAAACATTCACATATGAAAACACCCAAACCCACGCATAAACCCTAATTTCTAAAGTCCATCAATTCATGTATCTGGGTGCATTTTGAGGATTAAAATGATGTTAGTGATGTAAAAGAAACGTTTTGACACAATCCTTTTAACCTCAAACACAAAACACATGATCATGTGTTCTAACCCTTACTCGTAAAACACAAAAGTCATTGAATCTTGAGTTTTAACCGTTGGATTCACATGAAATTCAAAACCATTGTTTAAAAACTTGTTAAGAACACAAAATCACTTACAAATTGAAGATCAGAACACCGGATTTGAAGATTGATTTTTATGCGTAGGATTAGTTAGGTTTGTGTAATAAATGTGAAGTGAAAGTGTTAGGTGGAAGTTTTATTATAAAAGAGTTTGTGCTTTTGGCAGTTTTAGTCCCTCCACCTTTTCCATTTTCATCCAAAGCCATTTAACTTCCATTTTGGTTACCAAACGAAGAATATTTGGAAATGACTTTGACGACACTCCTCCTCGACTTAAGAAAATAATGAAAGGTTATAAATTTTAGTCTGAGGAGTGTCATAAACCAGAAATGTGACCACCATTATTAAAGAAAACAACCGAGATAGTATAACATGCAAGTACACAGTTATTTTGAAACAGTTAACTATTTATTTTCTCCCCCTCAACACTTGATCGGAAAAAATACTGAATTTTGAGAGATTAGAGTGTTGACGGAAGAAATGTACTTGCCATGTTGAAAGAAAAATAGATAGAAGAATATTTTTGTGGTTTTATCAGGTTTTATATTGTTATATTTTGTTTTTTGAAAAATATTTACAAAAGAGAGTTTTGGTGTTTGACTGGTTTTAAGACTGTTTTAAGAGTTCATCCAATTCCTCTTGAGTCAAACACCGCATACCAATTCGGTGGACCAACTCATTAAACCTAGCGGGAGGCAAGGCTTTGGTGAGAAGATCTGCCAATTGGTATTCTGTACCCATGAAGTATAATTCAACTGTACCCTGTTCCACGTGGTCCTTGATGAAATGATATCGAAGATCGATGTGCTTTGATTTCGAATGCTGAACTGAGTTGCATGAGATCGTAATAGCACTCCAATTGTCGCAATACATCGGGATTTTGTCAAATACGTAACCATAGTCTTTGAGTTGTGTTATCATCCAGATGACTTGAGCACAACACGCCGACATGGCTACATATTCTGCTTCGGTTGATGACAGCGATGTACAATCCTGCTTCTTCGATTGCCAAGACACCAGTTTATCACCAAGAAATTGTAGTGCTCCGAAAGAACTTTTCCGTGAATCCAAACATCCTGCGTGATCAGCATCTGAAAAAGCGATTAGTTCAAAACTAGAATCCTTCGGATACCAAATCCCCAAGTTAATGGTTCCCTTTATGTATCGGAGGATTCTTTTAGCCTCAGAGAGGTGGGTTTCAGTTGGTCTCGACTGATAACGGGAGCAAAGATATACGGCAAAAACAATATCAGGCCTGCTAGCTGTTAGATACATAAGAGACCCAATGATACTACGGTATTTGGTAGGGTCCACCAATTTCCCATGTAAATCAGCGTCTAGCTTCTTGGTATGAGCCATTGGTGTGGCATAAGTGTCACAGGTTTTCATTCCAAATTTGTTTAACAATTCAAGGGCATATTTGGACTGACTCAAGAAAATAGCACGGGGTGATTGATGAACTTGCAGTCCTAGAAAGAACATAAGTTCACCCATCATGGACATTTCAAAAATTTTCTTCATTAGTTTTGCGAAAGCGATTGAGTACTTTTTATGTGTAGACCCAAAAATGATGTCATCCATGTAAATTTGAACAATTAAGATATGTGCCCCGTGATATTGTAAGAAAAAAAGTAGGGTCGATAGAACCTTTGGTGAAATTATTGGCAATGAGGAAAGATGATAGCTTATCGTACCATGCCCGAGGAGCTTGTTTGAGACCATACAGAGCTTTGTTCAGTTTGTAGACATGGTTCGGGAACTCGAGATCAACGAATCCTTCTGGTTGGCTGACATAAACCGTTTCTTTCAGTTGTCCGTTGAGAAACGCAGTTTTGACATCCATCTGAAAGACCGTCATATTCATATGAGCCGCGAATGCGAGAAATATCCGAACAGCCTCAAGACGAGCAACCGGAGCAAAAGATTCTTCAAAGTCTATACCCTCTTCCTGACGATAACCCTTAGCAACTAGACGTGACTTGTTTCGGATTACGTTCCCTTCAGCATCCAATTTGTTCTTCCAAATCCATTTGAGACCAATGACGTAGACCCCTATTGGTCTTTCAACCAGTTCCCATACTTCAATACGTTTGAATTGGTTGAGTTCTTCTTGCATGGATTCAATCCAGTTGGCTTTTGTCATTGCGTCTTTAATGTTTTTAGGCTCAGATTGGAATACAGTGAGTGCATAAATGCAATGTTCACCATCTGTGTGAAGACGTTGTCTCGTAACGATTGGTTGATTCGGGTTGCCAATAATATTTTCTAGAGGATGGTATTTTGTCCATCGATGTGTAGAGGGTTGATGTTGGTATACATTGTGCAGATTCTGAGGATTCAAATGGTTTGTTGATGATTTCGCGACATCAGGTGCAGCAGTTTCATTAGCAAACGGGTTAAAGAACGCATTTGGATCGAAATTTGCAGGTGGGGGTACTTCATTAAGAGCATCATGAGCCGGTTCATCATTGTTGGAAGCGGTTTGTTCAACTGTTGTGGTGGAGTCAACTGGTGGTGCTTCTTCAACATTAGTTGTTGTAGCAGGTGTATCAGGTATAAGAGTAGTATCAGGTTGAGCAGCGGAAACAGCAGATACACCTGGAGCACGTTCATCAATATCGTCACTGAACAGCGGAGCAAATAACCTTTCCATTTATTGACGAGTGAGTTGGGGGCTTTGTTCAGCTGATGATGGGGTTTGAGGGAAGTTTAAGCGGTTGTGACCGGGTTCCAAGTTGTTATACTCATAAGCCATTTCTGTAAGTTCATCAAAATGAACATGAATCGTTTCCATAACCTGTTTTGTACGACGATTCCAGATCCGGTAACCTTTAGAGATCTCACAATATCCAATAAAGACTCCAATGTCAGCTTTGGCTTTGAGCTTTCCAAAATCATCACGATCATTATTCAGATAGCAAAGGGATCCAAAGACATGAAAGTGTTTGAGATTCGGTTTATGTTTGTGGAGAAGCTCAAAAGGTGTTTTGTTTTGGCGTTTAGTAATCATAGAACGGTTTTGAGTATATCATGCAGTAGATACAGCTTCTGCCCATAAGTAATCTGGAAGTTTAGCATTGATTAACATCGTTCTTGCAGCTTCCACTAACGTTCGGTTTCGTCTTTCAACAACTCCGTTTTGAATAGGTGTACAAGCAATAGATGTCTGATGCTCAATTCCCACTTTCTCATAAAATTCTCGAAGAGTTTGGTTAACAAATTCAGTTCCTTTGTCTGTTCTTATTTGGCGGACGGTGTTCCGGAGCTGAACTTGAATTTTCATGAGAAAGGTGATGATCATTTGTGGAGCTTGGTCTTTGCTTCAAAGAAAGTAGACCCAAGTCCATCGTGAATAGTCATCAACAATTACTAAGATGTAGCGTTTGCCATTGATCGTTTGTACGCGCATCGGGCCACACAAATCCATGTGAAGAAGATGAAGCACATGATGAGAGCTGTGTTCCACCTTTGAAGGAAAATGAGCACGAGTGCTTTTCCCTTGTTCACAGGCTGAGCAAGGGTGATCTTTAGAATACCGAAATCGTAGGAGTCCTTCAACTAGTTTGTGTCGAGCAAGATTGGTTATAGTTTGAAAGTTTAAATGTGAGAGACGACGGTGCCATAGCCTGGATTTTGTTGATGTTGCCTTTGAAAGTAAGCAGATGGGAGATGAAGTAACCATGTCTTGCATAGAGATAGTGTAAAGACTTGAGTTACGCGAGCCAGACATAAGTTCGTTTCCTTATAGATCACGAATGAAACAAGATTTCTCCCTGAAAGCAACCTCCAAATCTCCATCACAGAACTGACCTACTGAAAACAGATTGTGACCGAGGCCTTCCACATAATAAACCCTGCTAATTTCGATGTTCCCATTGATATAGTCTCCGTAGCCCATGATAGCTGCAAAGTGATCATTCCCGAATCTGACAGTGCCAATGAACTTTGCAATAAAGTTTGATAATAGTTTAAGATTTCCTGTCATGTGTCGGGAACATCCGCTATCAACAATACAGAGAATGATCTATATCACCTGCATTACACACAGACGACACAGATGGAATAGAAGTAGATGTGGAACCTGAAATGTTAGAGGGTTCCAGAGCAGTTATAGTAGACATACACACATCAATAACTTTAGGCATCCATTTAAATCCTAGTGTGTTATATATCCATTTCTGCCATCTCCAACTAGTATTTGCTTTAGTCTTAGTGAATGCACTAGGTGGTACTACATTCCTAGGAGGTGAAACTGAAGCTACAGGGACATCAATGCAGTTCTTAGAATCTAAAGAGGGTGGTCTACCAAGCACAGACTTAGAATGATTAGAGGGCCTAGAGGTATTCCGATTCTTAGGATTCCTTAAACGAGAGATGATAGTTTTAGCAACACATTTGTCATGACAATCAGAATTCATACTTTTACGACAAATAACACAAGGTGCATCAGACTGAATATCAAAAGTACTTAAAGGTTTAGCATTCGTTACATCACTATTTCTATTACATTTTCCATATGCAATATCTATAGTGGAAGCAATGTGAGTCTTATTCATAGTCCTAGGGTGTTCTTCTACTTTAGCATTTCTTGTTGATCTTTTCTTAGGTCGCAACTTCCTATTCTTTGATGTAGTGCTCCTAGGCTGTGAAGTGCGGACGTTTGGAAAAGAGACAACTATTCCTGTTTCAGTAGAAGGAAGCACGTTAGCAACTTGTGTTTTGGCAGTAGGCATTTTAGGTTCACGATTACTAAGTGTTACTGGTGCTATTCTCTTAATCACAGTAGCTGGAAGTTGTTCATACTTTCCTAACATTTCTCTTAACTTAAAGATAGTGTGAATCAAATCTTGATTTTCAGAACGAATATTACCAGCAAAATTCATTACTTCTCTAGTGTGTGCAAGATAGTGATCAAGTTCGTTTGATGCTTCATGACGAGTCTTATTGAGTAAATCAAATATGACACCATATTCCTGTTTAACTTTTACAAGTTCTTGTTCATATTTTGAGATTTGACTTTTCAAAGACACGTTTTGACCATCTAGTTGCTCAAATTTTGGATTAAAATTGTTTGATTGCAACTGGTGGATTTTGTTTTGCAAAGCAAGTTCACGATTTTGACAATCTTTTTGACACCATTGAAGACGACGTTTTGCATTTGAAAGCTCGTTTAAGAGACGTTCGTTTTCAACTTTTAAAGACTCGATCTGAAGCACATTATCATTATTCTCAACAGTTACAACATTATCAACAGTATCAGCAGAGATATAATCAGATGCATATGACACAGAATTCAATAACACAACATTATGGATATCAGCAAAGATAACATCATTCAAGAGTCGATCAATATCTTTTATCAACATTTTCTTTTTACGTTTAGTATTGGTAATAGATGTTTCCGTTTTCTCGAAAACTACCTTCATCACTCCAGGTTCCTTATGAAAGTCCCGTTCCCAAGACAATGCACAATGTTTCAAATTTTTAACATTTGGTAAAAGATTTTTCTGAAAAATGTCTCTTTGTTCTCGCGCCAGAGGCGATTGAAAATGTGAACTTTGATTTCAGAATGATATTCTATCTCATGTTGTAAAGTTTTGAGGTCGGCCATGAAAAGGTCAAAATATCTAAGAATTTTGCGATTTTCAGGTTTTGAGTTTACTTTACTAATGGAAGGTAAAGGACCATAAATTTGTGCATAATCTTGTTGGGGATTAACATTAGAAGACTCAGACATTTTTATGATAACCCTTGGTGTGTTAGAAGAATCCGTTGGTGTGACAAAAGTGACCGGTTTTGAATAATTAAAAGGTTTGCTGTAAACAACAGTTTCTAATTTTGATCGACTCTCGTCTTCTGCATCTAATTCCTCTTGACGATGATATTCAACAACACTCATAACAAAATTATCAATTTTATATTCTGCACTGGAAACTTCAGGATTTTGTTTGAATGCTTTGGTTTGTAATCATCAAGATTCGGTCCATATCCATTTGGATTGGGTTTTAAAGTAAACTTTTCAATAGCAGTTACTGACTCACCATGTTTGTAAACAACAGTTTTAAACTCTTTAAGTTTGTTTTGCAAGCCGATAATTTCTTCAAGATGATCATCTATTCGTTTCGTTGAATGCTTTTTGTATGCAGAGAACTGTTTTTGACAAGTTAACAACTCAGCCTTAGCTTTTTGATTTTCCAAGGTGAGAGTGTTAATTTGCTTTTTATGTTCAAGTTTCAGTTGTTCTATCTCAGACAACGAAGCATTCTTCGAAGCGGCTAGATCACGCATCTGTCTCTCTAAATATTTTTCGTTTTGATGAGATTTAGCAAAGGCGGCTTCAAAACCTTTTTCACGTTTTTCTTGAGTTTTGAAAAAATTGATTTGCTTTTGTAAACATTCAAAATCCTTGGTTAACAGTGCATTTTTACTTTTCAAGTCCTGATTTACTGCACGACATTCTTCCACTATGGATTGTTGGTTTTTAAGCCACAGATCAACCTCTGGACGAGGCACAAGTTCGGCGTGTTCAACGTGAGTCACCACATGATCATTATTTAGATCCTCAAGTATAACCACATAGTCAATTTGATTATCAATGGAAACCATAAGGTCATCTTGATCGTCAAATGTGACTACGGGGTCTAATTGAAAATCGTCGGAATGAGATGTGGATGACTTATTTTGAACATTCTGAGCCTTGCCGGATTCAGATGTTGGCGGAGATATTAGATCAAAGATAAATATGGTTTGTTCGGGTACCTGAGACAAGCCATCAGTGTCATACATTGGGCCTGTGTCACTCATGTGTAACTCATGAATATTAGCCATCAACATAATAGCTGCATTGGCCTGCAAGTCCTCCATATCATCATCTGAGTCTGCATCTGCCATAAAACTGTGTTCTTTGTCTGTGAGAGTTCCACCTGCTTCATCCTTAAGAGCCAAAAGTAAAGCCTCCTTGTGATAAGCACTGCCCCTAGTCTTCGGCTTTGGGCATGCATTAGCCAGGTGTCCCTTCTCATTGCAGTTGTAGCATAGAAGACCATTCAACCCATTCTGAGCATTTCCTTGTTCCACCACTTGAGCTCTGTTGTTATTCCTACCCATAGCATTAAACCCTTGACCACCGCCCATCTGACGACCATAACCACGATTCTGAACTTCAACTTGTCCATTGTTCACAACAGCCTGATTCCTGGTGTTTGATGAGGAACGAATGCGATTGTTGGATTTGTTTGTATAACGGCCAAAAGCATTAGCAATCATAACAAATCCTTGTTGCAATGCTTCGAACGGATCGGATTCCTCATTAGCCTGACTATAAAGTGCCTGATCATTGTTGTTGTTGTAAGGAACCAATTGATTATGTTGAGATTGATGTGATTGATCATTGGGTGTGATAGTTGCACTTGGTTGAGTTGCTGGTTGAGGAGGATAACTGTTTTGAGCATACAAGGCAAGTTGTTGATTTTCCGGATGTGAAGCTGAAGCAATTTGAGCACGGAGAGTCCTTTCCTTATCAACTTCCTTTTGATGAGGCTTCAAGTAATCGTACAAAAATCCGTATGTAGAATGATACATGTTCTTCGCTTGATGGAGAAAAATGACATACTTCTCCCATTCAGGACCAAGACTACTCAGGAACTTAGTATTAACGGCAATTCTTGGCATGATGATGTTGTGTTTATCCAAATCATTTATGATGTCTGAGAATCGATGATGATAAGACTCTAGTGTCTCTCCAGGTTCAATCATGAAGTGTTCATAAGTCAAGTAAATTTTGGATTCCATATCCTCCTGATTGAGTGCAGATCCTTCCATAAGTAGATGAATGTGTTCCCACATTGCCTTTGCAGTCTTTTGAGCATCAACACTTCAAAGAATTGGGTTTGGTAATCCTAAAAGGATATATTGCTTTGCAAGCTCATCAGCTTCATAGTGTAGAAGTTTTTCTGGATTCAGATCTGCAGCAATAGCAATGTTTGATTGTTCATCCCTTGGTGGATTAGCATTTGGATCTTCGGGTACAATGACAGTAGGCATCTGAAATGGACCTTCCAAGATAACCTTCTTTAAGAACTTTCCATGTGGCTTGTTCAGATCACAAAACCTAAAGAACCTAATTACCCATTGATCGTAGTTTCCTGCAGTGAGCATTGGAGGTCTATCAAGTGATCCAGCCTCATAAATTGATTGTTGGCTGCTTAAAGCTTCACACATCTTTGCAAACCAAGTGGGTTCCTTCATAGTGTTCCTTCATGGATGTTGATTGAAATCGTTTGTGTAGGGTTGAACTTGAAGACTTGGTGGTGTTTGAACCATTTGTGGTGGAGGAATTGCTCCAAGTTGTGGAGTATGTTGTTGATTAAGTTGTTGTTGATAAATTGCTTGTTGTTGATTCCATTGTTGATGTTGTGGACTTAGTTGTTGTTGTCGTTGAGAATAAGTGTAAGGGAAATAGTTAGAGTATGGTGGTTGTGACATGTTGAAAACTTATGTTGGTAAAATGGATCTTTGTAGTCGAATGAACCTTTGTTGATGAAGTATCCTTAGGCGTAGAAATCACAATAAACCAAGTAGCACTTATGCGTAAAAACACCAAAGTTACGCGCAACAGCAAGAGTTACGCGTAGGTTTAGCTTACGCGTAAGCAGGGAAAAAACACTAAAGTTATGCGTAAACAGTAAGTTAGGCGTAGGATTACCTTATGCGTAAGACTAGGCTTAGGCGTAAGATGAATCTTATGCGTAGGATGTTCTACGCGTAAGCTTATGCTTATGCGTAAGTTTAGGGTTTTTAGCCCAAGTGATCTTTTACACTATCACAGTGCAAAAGATATCCCAACTCGACGTATTTTCAGGCTTATCCAAGCAAGAAAACACGGAGTAAACCACGAAACTGAAGATCAAACCAAGGATAAAGTTACGCGTAAGTTTAGGGTTTTGATACGCGTAGCTTTACTCGTAAAAATGATTTTGCCCAAAGATGTTTCTAAACCAGTTTTTGTGTGATGAAATAGCTTCAATATCACCAAAAGAACACAAGAGTGTGAAATTTGATGATCCAAAGCATAAAAAACGGTTACGCGTAGGATGAAACCCACGAACAAAAACAAGCTCAAAAACGAATATCCACGCGTAAAGTTTGAAACTTTTTGCCAAAAACAGTTATTTTAACATCTTAAAACATTGAAAGGACAAGAATCTTGGATTAAAAAGTGTAAAAAACGTGTTTTTAAGCGAACCAAAGTATCTCGTACGTTTTACGCGTAGGACCGAAACCCACTTCAAAAACAATACGATTCACCCACCTAGTAGGCGATTGATACCACTGTTAGGTCATTAGTTTTACAACACAAGCATCAAGAGAAGAGATAGAGAGGCGGATGAACAATAAACCAAACACAGACACACGATATAATGATATGGTTATGCGTAGAGTGAGTGAAAGAGTAAATTGAACAACCAACCCTCAAGTGAGGGTTATACAAGAGTATTTATAGGAAGGGGAGCTAGGGCAACACTCCTACTCCCTTCCTTTCCTTAATGGACATGGGCCTAAGCTCATGGGCCTTCTACATAAGCTTAAGCTAATAACAAACATGAAGGCCATAATTAAGCTAACTATTACATATGAATCACTAACACTTGATTTAGGTTTAGGAGTGATTCCAACACAGAATTTGTTAAGTAAGAACATATTGACAAGTTATCTCTTAATTGCAATTTCATTATATTTGTTTTACTCGATCATTTGGGACCAACATTTGGCATCAAGAGCCTGCCTATTATACACTCGTTACATCAATACAACCATCATCTCAAATACGAGATTCTGTAACCAGAAAACAGAAACCAAAATCTGTTGTTAACGAGTACCAAAAAAAACCAGAAACTTTTGAACGAAGAAGAAGGAACCAAAAAAAAAGACGCGCTGAAACCTTTTTGTTTCAGGAAGAAGAAGAAGAAAGACACAACGTATTATCAACCATACGCTGCCTGGATAACTTGATAACGCAAGGAAAGTAGTGCACGACCGTACTTGTGTAGAAATTGCATACTACAAGCCACCAAACTGTGGTGACTTGATACACACGTTGATTTGATTTGGAACGCAGCAAGTAAGACTTTTGTAATACTCGTTTGTTTTTTTTCAAATCATACAACGAAGACAAACCTTTTGCCGAGACAAAAGAAGAGAAGAAGAAAGACGTACATAAGAAAAAAGAGAGAACGTTGCTTGAAAAGAAGAAAAGGTACCGAACCAGAAAACAATCAAACTGTTTTTGGAGAAACGCTCGCAATACAAAGAAGGACAACAACAGGAGCATCTTGATCATTTGCTCACAAGGATACCATTGATATATCCATAGGTTGTTGTAGACACGGTGTGGATTAAAGAAGAAGGAGTATTGTGGAACGCGGACAAGCAACGAGGGCAACAAGGATATCACTTGTTGACATTTGAAAGAAATTACCGAGACTAATTTCTGAAACGTTTTGTGTTTTATTCGAGACTTGGAGATAAAAAAGCAAGTTTCGACACAAGAATTCGAGACTTGGAGATAAAGGAAGTAAGTTCAACAAAAGAAAGGACAACGTGATACAAGGGAAAAGAAAAACATAGTTGGTATATTAAAGTACCGACAACAAGGGAAATGCGCGTGACAAATACAGGTCACACGAAAAATCTTAAACTTTTGGAATTCCTTTCATATTTATAGTATAGATACATATTTTATACTATTAGAAATCCATAGTTCCATATTAGGATTCCCGGATAACTATTTATGTTCCTATAGTATTAAGTGATACCACTAGTTAGAAATCCCTATACAAATTAGAGAGTAAAGATCATAAGCACTATCAAAATGGCCGGTGACGATGCAAGTGGCAGTAACACTGCACCAAAACCCGTAACCCCTATGACACAGTATCAATGCCCAAAACTCAAAACCACAAACTACACAGTTTGGACTATACAAATTAAGGTGATACTAGAAGCACAAGGATTATGGGAAGCAATAGAACCTAAGGTTGATACACAAGTAGATGTTAAGAAGGATAAGGCAACAACCGCCTTCTTATATCAAGCGTTAACCGAGGATGTTATCTTACAAGTAGCAAGTTGCAAAACAGCAAAAGAATTATGGGATTCGTTGAAAAAGAGACACGTTGGAGAAGAAAAGGTGCAACAAGCACGATTACAATCACTGATGATTGGATTTCAGACTCTTCAGATGAAGGAGGATGAAACGGTGGATGCATTTACAACCAAACTGAACGGCTATGCCACGAAGGCAACAGAATTAGGAAAGACGTTGGATGAATCACTATTAGTACAAAAACTACTAGATTCCACACCAGATAGGTTCATTCAAATAGTAGCATCCATAGAACAGACGAATGATCTCGATGACATTACGTTAGATGAGATTGCAGGAAAACTTAAGGCATTTGAGGAAAGGATAAAACTATGAAAGGGAGGACAAGTAGATAGACAAGATAACTTATTATTTGCACAAGGCGAACACTCTAGAAATAAGAAACGATTCACCAAATATAGAGGTAGATCAAACTATTCACGAGGAAACTGGCAGAATAAAGGAAATAGAAACAACTCGAATGGAGGAAACTCATCCCACTCAGATAAATCAAATAATGGAAAACAAGGATGGGATAAGAGCAAAATCACATGCTATAATTGTGGAAAACTCGGACATTACAAGAAGAATTATAGAAGTCCACCAACAACTCAGGAACAGTCAAACCTTATCTTAGAAGACGATGAACCATCATTGCTAATGGCTACACACGAAACTGAAGAAATCTTGTTAAATGAAGAAAAAGTACAACCCCGAAAATATGCTACGACAGATGCTAGCATATGGTATCTAGATAATGGTGCAAGTAACCATATGTCAGGCACCAAAGGCCATTTTAAAGATATTGTCGAAAACATCACTGGACGTGTTCGTTTTGGAGATGGATCGTATGTAGAGATAAAGGGTAGAGGTGTAATACTATTAGGATGTAGAAACTTACAACAGAAGATGATTTCGGATGTTTACTACATTCAAAACCTCAAGAGCAACATACTTAGTCTAGGACAACTTACTGAAATAGGTTGCAAGATCATCATGGATGGAAACTTACTGACTTTGTATGATAAGAACAAGAAGTTATTGATGAAGGTAGAACGATCTAAGAATCAACTTTACAGTATTAGATTACATATAGTAGCACCTATATGTCTCTTAGCAAACGTAGATGACCAAGCATGGTTATGGCATGCTAGATTAGGTCACCTGAACTTTGACGCAATAGACAAAATGACAAGGAAAGGTTTAGTGGATGGATTACCGAGAATAAAGCATGCAGGACAAATCTGTGATGCATGTTTATTAGGAAAACACATCAGAACACCATTTCTAAACCAAGCTAAATTCAGATCAAAGAACCGATTGGACTTAGTATATGGAGATCTTTGTGGTCCCATAAGTCCAACAACACACTCCGGAAAGAAGCTCATCTTCTTATTAGTCGATGACTGCACACATTTTATGTGGGCTTACTTTCTAAACTCGAAAGATCAAGCGTTTAGCACATTCAAGGAATTTAGACACCAGATCGAATCAAAGTTAAAGTCGAAAATAAAGATGTTACGAACCGATAGAGGAGGTGAATTTACATCACATGAATTCACCAAGTACTATAAGGAAAATGGAATTGAGAGACAATTGACAGCACCATACTCACCTCAGCAGAATGGTGTAGTAGAGAGGAGAAATAGAACAGTGTTATCAACGACTAGGAGTATGATGAAAGCAATGAAGTTACCCTTAACTTTTTGGTCGGAAGCAGTAAGGCACGCCATTTACATACTCAACAGGGTACCGACGAAAGCCTTGGAAGATAAAACACCATATGAAGCCCTCTACAACAGAAAACCAAACCTAGAATACCTAAGAATGTTCGGATGCACAACTTATGCTAAGGTTACGATACCTCACTTGAAGAAGCTAGATGATAGAAGCATTCCAATGATTTACTTAGGAGTTGAAGAAGGATCAAAAGCATGTAGGCTATATGATCCAGTAGGAAAGAAGAAACATGTTAGTAGGGATGTAAAGTTTATGGAAACGAAACCGTGGGATTGGAATAATAATGAAGAGGATACGAGTACTGAGGATACATTTTGGACTAGCTTTGTAATAGATGGAGTTGACTATGATAATCCTACACCAGTCAACATAGAAAACACCGACAACACGTATCAAGAACAAGAACCTGTACCAGATCCACCCTCACCAATCACACCACCATCATACACTTACAACCCTAACTCAGAAGATGAAGAAAGAGCTACTATAAGTTCATTAGAGAGCTCAGATCCTAGATTTGATCATAGACCTATAAAAGGTTTAAAGGATATTACGAAAATCTACCAAACTGCACGTGAAGTAGAAGCACCAAGCTTATTCTTTACAGAAGAAGAACCCCGTAATTACAAGGAAGCATTAAAAGACGAGAAGTGGATTGAGGCCATGAAAATTGAATTAGATTCAATCAACAAAAATAACACATGGACCCTTACCACATTGCCTGAAAATCAGAAAGCAATAGGCCTAAAATGGGTTTATGAAACCAAAAGAGATGCACAAGGAAGGATCATAAAGTATAAAGCAAGATTAGTAGCAAAAGGTTATGTACAAGAACAGGGAATAGACTTCAATGAAGTGTTTGCACCAGTTGCTAGGATAGAGACAGTTCGATTGATATTAGCACTAGCAGCATATCATGGATGGCAAGTACACCACTTAGATGTAAAATCTGCATTTTTACATGGAGAATTGAAGGAAGAAGTCTATGTTACACAACCGGAAGGTTTCATTCAACAAGGAAACCTAAGAAAAGTCTACAAGCTAACTAAAGCTTTGTATGGCTTAAGACAAGCACCGAGAGCTTGGAACGTGAAGCTTGATCAAACATTAAAGTCACTAGACTTTAAGAAATGTAATCTAGAACAAGCAATCTACACAAAGAGAAGCAAGACTTCTACACTTATCGTTGGAGTATATGTGGATGATCTGATAATCACAGGCACTCCAAAGAAGGAAGTAGACTTGTTCAAATCCTAGATGAAAGATAAATTTGAAATGAGCGACTTAGGGTTGCTAGCATATTACCTTGGGATAGAAGTTACACAGACAGGAGGAGAAATTACAATCAAGCAAACTGGATACATTAACAAGATCTTGAAAGAAACAACCATGACGGACAGTAATGATATGAAGACACCGATGGATCCCGGCACTAAGTTGGTCAAGGCGGAAGATGGAAACCCAGTTGACGCAACTTATTACCGAAGCTTAATTGGAAGTCTCAGATACTTACTACATACAAGACCAGATCTTAGTTATTTAGTCGGACTACTCAGCAGATTTATGCAAGACCCGAAGGATCATCACCTGAAGGTAGTAAAACAAGTAATCCGATACATCAAAGGAACAAAAGACCATAGAGTAATATACAAGAAAGACGGAAGCTGCAAGATTACAGGATACAGCGACAGTAGTTATGGAGTTAATACAGATCAAGGAAAAGGAACTACTGGAATAGTATTTTACTTTGGAGAGTCACCTATTACTTGGTGTACTCAGAAGCAACCGACAGTAGCACTCTCATCATGTGAATCAGAATTCATGGCAGCTACTGCAGCAGCATGTCAAGCCTTATGGCTAAAACGATTACTCAGTGAATTAACTGGATTAGAAGAAAAGAAGATAACGCTTAGAGTTGACAATATATCAGCAATACAACTCGTAAAGAACCCATTATTTCACGGAAGAAGCAAGCATATAGACATTCGCTATCATTTCATTCGGGAATGCGTAGAGAATGGTCATATCAACGTAGAATACGTAAGCGGAGAACTTCAAAGAGCAGATATCTTAACTAAAGCATTACCAAGACTCAAGTTCGTGACTATACGACAAATGCTCAGAGTTCAAAACTTAGGACGAAGCAACGATCAAGATTAAGGAGGAGAATGTGAGCAGATAATCTCGTTCTTTGCTCCATTTCAGAAGACAGAAAGTTGAAGGGCCAATGTTGCCTGTTTCAAACATTTAAACCGAATTGGCAGTTAGATTAGTTATGTTAGTTATTTTGCAGAACCATCATGTCGTTTGGATGTGTCCATTCAAAAACTATATATAGATGAACATGATACAGAATTTGTTAAGTAAGAACATATTGACAATTTATCTCTTAATTGCAATTTCATTATATTTGTTTTACTCAATCATTAGGGACCAACAATCAAAAAGGTATATGCAATACCGGAACCCATGAGTATAATTCCTGAACCCTCTTCAATTCTAAAAAACGAGACAATCTGTTGGGATATGAAAGTGCTGAAGATATGAAAGTACTGTAAACTGCAAAGTACTGGAAGAAGTCAAAGAGTCAAAGTACTGCTAAAGACAAAGTCAAAGTACTGCACTATGAAGTTAAAGTACTGCAAGAACAAAGAACTGTTATATTCGTTTATGGAAAGTATTGTATTCTATGTTTAGATTACTTGTCGTACAAGAATACAAATTGTAAACCGAATAGGATATCCTTGAGCCTATAAAAGGACTCCTAGATTGGTATTAGAGATACGATTTATAGAACAAGTTTATGAGTTTTAGAGTTTACGAATTCATAAGTTATTTAGTGTTTTAGAGAGAAGTTCGATAATCTTAGAGTTGTTTAGAGTATCTGCAAAATAAGCAGATTTAGAGTTTATAATAAAAGATTATTCTTCTTAGCTTTGTTAAGTAAATTCCGCGTACTTGATAAAGATTGCTCAGTGTTTCTTTGTTAATAACTTAGGATTTATCCGAGGTTATTAAACCTTAACAAGCTAGTTAAGTTAGTTTGATTAAAGTATATCGATCCAACAAGTGGTATCAGAGCTTGTGTGGAAACTCTGACTAGGAAGAAATCCTACTTCAACAATATTCAAGATGTCGACTGAAGCTGTTCCACCACCCTCAATCACCTCACTCAGAATTCCAATAATCAAGAAGGGAGAATATGATCTCTGGTGCATGAAGATGAGGCAGTATATTGCCATTACAGACCATGCACTATGGAATGTAATTGTGAATGGGAATGAAGTAGTTACAGAACCCATTAATGTTCCTGGACAACCAATAGCACCAAAGGCAGTGTTGGGATATGAACGTGTTGAAGATATCAAAGTACTGAAGATATGAAAGTACTGTAAACTACAAAGTACTGGAAGAAGTCAAAGAGTCAAAGTACTGCTAAAGACAAAGTCAAAGTACTACAAGATAAAGTCAAAGTACTGCTAGGACAGAAGAACTGTTATATTAGTTTATGGAAAGTATTGTATTCCACGTTTAGATTACTTGTCGTACAAGGTTATCAATTGTAAACCGACTAGGATATCCTTGAGTCTATAAAAGGACTCCTAGATTGGCATTAGATGTACGATTTCAGAAAAAGAGTTTTAGAGTTTACGAATTAAAAGTTTAGAGAAAAGTTCGAATATCTTAGAGTTGTATTAGAGTATCTGCATAATAAGCAGATTTAGAGTTTATTAATAAAGTTTTCTTTTTAGCTTTGTTAAGTAAATTCCGCGTACTTGATAAAGATTGCTCAGTGTTTCTTTGTTAATAACTTAGGATTTATCCGAGGTTATTAAACCTTAACAAGCTAGTTTAGTTTGATTAAAGTATATCGATCCAACAAGTGGTATCAGAGCTTGTGTGGAAACTCTGACTAGGAAGAAACCCTACAAAATTCAAGATGTCGACTGAAGCTGTTCCACAACCCTCAATCACCTCACTCAGAATTCCAATTATCAAGAAGGGAGAGTATGATCTCTGGTGCATGAAGATGAGGCAGTATATTGCCATTACAGACCATGCTCTGTGGAATGTAATTGTGAATGGGAATGAAGTTCCTCAAGAACCCATTCAAGTTGCTGGACAACCTTTACCTCCAAAGGCAGTTTTACCACAAGCAACTATAAGGAATCAAGAGAAGGCTCTAAATATTCTCTTGTCTGCCATTCCAGATGGACATCTTCTCAAGTTTCATGATGCTAAAGATGCCAAGCAGCTCTGAACTGCTCTCAAGACTAGATTTGGAGGGAATGAAGCCTTTAAGAAGATGCACAGAAACTTGCTGAAACAACAGTTTGAAACATTCACAGTAGGAGAAAGAGAGAGTCTTGATGCTGCATATGATAGGTTTCAGAATCTCCTCAACATGTTGGAGTTATACAAGGCAGAAGTATCAGTTGAGGATGCTAATTTGAAGTTTCTAAGGAGTCTGCCATCTACATGGCATGTGATTGCTACTATGATCAGAGGACAACAAGGACTGGATGTTATGGACTTCGATGATCTTTATCATCAATTGAAGGTGTATGAACATGAGATGAGTGGTCAACCAAATTCTAAATCTCACAGTATTGCTTTTCTATCATCTGAAAAGAAGAGCAGTACTTCCAAAAGTACTGTTTCTCCTCAAAGTACTGTTTCTCAAAGTACTGCTGTTTACAATCCCCCATCATATACTCAGCAGGCCCCACCATCAACCACTGAGGGAACGTTTCACTGGTCAGAAAACTGTTAACTTCGTAAGTTAAAATCTAAACAGTTTTCAATAAGGAACAAAACCAAACTTTAGTTATAAAAACGGACAGAAGAAGTACATGAAAAACTAAGAACGTCACTAGTTTCGTTGAACGGTGGACTATAGTTAAAGGAGTTCACGTAGAAGAAGTTAGACACGATCTAGGAGAAGTATTCACTGTCCATTCGAACGAACAACACGTTTCTTCCTCGTGTGTTGAAGTAGACTCAAGTTTCACCAACTACCACCCCGGACGACTCATATACTACCCCCTAACATTTGTCGTCATGAAACTCTTTGTCATGAAACTCCTCTTTGTCATGAAAACCTTCATGACGAGAAGAAAAGTCTACTATCTTTTCGTTATGACACTCTAAATCTTAAACCAACTGGTGAGTAGAGTACAAGTATGTGGAAGTTAACTACTATTTCTAGTAGCTTCAGGTATTGTAGGTCAGGAACAACAGGAGACTAGTATCATCGTTAGTGTACGGTACATCTACCGTCTGAGGAATCTTTG
>BPTQ01000006.1:105307417-105318971 GCA_019973895.1 Chrysanthemum seticuspe
GTTTAACACTTGATAAATCCTTGATAGTTTATGAATGACTTGGTGGATTTCGTTTACTAAATCAAAGATAACCTTAAAGTTAGTTTATGAATGAATAAGTGGATTTTGTTTACTACACTTAAAGGTGACTTCAAAGAGTTAGGGAGAAACGCATACCCTACAACCTTAGACACACAACGCAACTAGGAATAAGGACGTGACAATTCAACCATCAATAGGACGTGACAATTCAGTAGGTAGAATTGGATAGCTAGCAAGGAGTAATACATCATAAGTAGATACGCTTCACGTTACTGGTAGACCCCTAATTTAGTTAGTACCTTTTGGGATAGTTGACTAGCAACTAATTCCACCCTCCCCAAATCCATACCCCGAGATTCGTACCTTTCAATTTCATAAAATATAAAAATACAAAAATAATCATCCCTCACCTTTAGACTTAAATCGATATACACTTCAGCCTAACGACACTATTCCCCTAGAGAACGATATCAATACCCGTGGCTTACCCTAATTACTACACTACAACGATTAGGTTCACTGCCTAGGGTGTTATAAAACTTGCTCGAAGAAAAGGAAGTTTCCTTGACCCCGAACGACGCGTGTAGCGTTATCAGAAGGTGCTGATTATACTAACTTAGATGATACATATGAAGTTACACAGTCTCCAATCTTACGAATTCATAAGAATCATCCAACAAATCAAATCATTGGTCCTTCTACTTCTGGAGTTATGACAAGACACAAAGCTAAGGGTTTCACAAAACCTCATAATGCTTTACTTAGCTTTGTGTATAAACAAAACAGGCTAAATCATAAGGACCATCAAACCTGCTTATTCACCTGTTTCATCTCTCAAGAGGAACCCAAGAACATTGCTCAAGCTTTGACTAAAGAAAGCTGGGTTGAAGCTATGCAGGAAGAACTTCTTCAATTTAAACTTCAAGAGGTTTGGGTTTTATGTGACCTTCTAGATGGGAAGAGAGTTATTGGAACCCGATGGGTCTTTAGAGTTAAAAGAGATGAAAGAGGCAATGTTATCAAGAACAAGGCAAGGTTAGTTGCTCAGGGTTATAGACAGGAAGAAGGGGTAGATTATGATGAGGTATTTGCTCCTGTGGCAAGGATTGAAGCAATTAGAATCTTTCTTGCTTTTGCTTCTTATATGGGTTTTCAGGTATACCAGATGGATGTCAAGAGTGCCTTTCTGTATGGTACTATTACTGAAGAGGTGTATGTGAAACAACCTCCGGGTTTTGAAGATCCTAAGCACCCTAACAAAGTCTATAAGGTGGTTAAGGCTCTATATGGTCTTCATCAAGCACCTAGAGCTTGGTATGAGAGGCTTTCTACATTCTTATTAAAACATGGATACAGAAGAGGAGCTATTGACAAGACCTTGTTTATCAAGAGAGACAAGAAGGATATAATGTTAGTACAGGTGTATGTTGATGATATTATCTTTGGGTCTACCAAACAGTCCATGGTTAAGGAGTTTGAGCAGCTGATGCAGAAGGAATTTCAAATGAGTTCAATGGGAGAGTTAACATTCTTTTTAGGACTTCAGGTTAAGCAGTCCAAGGAAGGAATTTTTATTAGCCAAGACAAGTATGTTACTGATATACTTAAGAAGTTTAATTTTGATGATATGAAGGCTGTTACTACACCGATTAAATCTATCAATTCATTGGGAAAAGATGAAGATGGTCAGCCTGTTGAAGTCAAGTTATACAGATCTATGATTGGCTCTCTTATGTATCTTACTGCATCAAGGCCTGATATCATGTTTGCAGTTTGTTTATGTGCCCGATATCAAGTTTCACCAAAGATCTCTCACCTGAATGCTGTCAAGAGAATATTCTGTTATTTGAAACAACAACCTAAGTTGGGGTTGTGGTATCCTAAAGAGTCACCTTTTCACTTAGAAGCTTTTTCAGATAGTGACTATGCAGGTGATAACTATGATAGAAGATCCACAACTGGTGGATGCCAATATCTTGGAAGAAGGTTAGTTTCATGGCAATGCAAGAAGCAGACAATTGCAGCAACATCATCTACTGAAGCTGAATATGTAGCTGCTGCAAGTTGTTGTGGTCAAGTTTTGTGGATGCAGAATCAACTCTTGGATTATGGGTTCAACTTTAAGAATACTTCTATCAATATTGATAATGAGAGTACTATTTGTATTGTGAAGAATCCTGTGTATCATTCCAAGACAAAGCATATTCAGATTAGGCATCACTTTATCAGAGACTGTTATGAGCATAGGCTCATTAATGTGGTTAAAGTTCACACGGATGACAATGTAGCTGATCTACTCACAAAAGGTTTTGATGTGTCACGATTCAATCACTTGGTCGTGAGCATTGGAATGATTAACTACTAAGCTATGTTTAAGGGGAGGACTATAAGATGTTTGATATAGTCCTGTGTATTGCTTGAGGGGAGGATGTTAGTTTATACTTAGATTATTTGCAGGTTTTTGGCAAAGTACTGTATTTCCTGAAAGTACTGCTTTTCGTGAAGGTACTGCATCTTTACAGGGTGATGTTTCTCTAAGTCCTGAGGTTCAAGCAGAGATTGAGAGAACTCCTACTCCATCTCCTCAACCATTTGTTTCTGGTTCAGAGGAACATTCACAAGTTCACGGTGATGCTTCTACAATTCCTCGTGAAGGTTTAACTATGGATAACTATGCTTTGACAAAGGCGCTTGCTAGGTTGAACAAGACAGTCGAACGTCAAGCTAAAACTATTCGGAAGTTGAAGCGTAACTACTTCTGGTTGAGAAATTTTGTTAAACCCTATATTCAAGGTTTCAACTTATGGGTTAAGGAGGAGAATAAACGTCGAAAAGCACTTCGTAAGGAATTGAAAAGAAAGACGGTTCCTAAATCATCTTCTGTCAACTTGGGGAGGAATTCAGAAAAGGATAATTTGAAAGAAGATGTTATGAAGGATAAAGAATCTGAAGAAGATGTTACAAAGAAGAAAGAATCTGTAAGTACTGCAGAAAAGATTATTTCAGAGGAACAAGAAGAAGTGCAAGTTCAAGGTACTGATGAGCAAGGTACTGAACATCAAAGTACTGATACATCTAGGCCAGAAGTAATAACACCAATAACTCCAAGGGTTTTGAATTTTGAAGAAGAAGCTGGTCCTTCTACAGTTGTTATGGAGGAAGAGGAGGAACCTAGATTTAAACCTATTCATTCACCAAGTGATGATGAATTAGTTGCTACAATTCTTGATCTGTCACAACCAAGAGGAGGTGTTACTATTAGAGAAGCACAAGAAGAAGAACAACCAAGAACTGATCAACCTGCAATTGATCCAAAAGACAAGGGAAAAGGTGTTTTGGTTGAAGTTAAGAAAAAGAAGCTTACTTTGGCAGAACTTAGAGCATTTGAAGTTGCAAGGAATGAAGCTGCAGCTAGAAAAGTTCAAGAAGAGATGAATGCTAAAGATAGAGAAGAACGAGAAGCTCAAGAAGCTTTGGATAGAGAAGCAGCTCAAAAAGTGCAAGATGAATTGAATGCTGAAGCTGCTGAACCTTTACAGTCTCCAACACCTGTTAGATTCATGTCAAGAAGACCTAATTTAGCTAAAGAAAGGAATGCAATGATGGCATATCTAAAAAGCAGAGGATTTAAAGGATTACAGAAGCTAAATTATGTGGATATGAAGAGATTATATGATGCTGCGAGAGAAGCTTATAAGAAAGATGTTGCAGGCATTAAAGATTTTAGAGATGAAGCTTTTTGGACTGAAGCTGAAAGGAAGAAAAGCTTAAAAAGGAAAAGAAAAACTGAAGCTACAGATGTTCAGTTTTCAAAGAAAGAGAAGGTTGAATTAAGATCTGAGACTAGTGATGAATTGAAGAATTATCTCAGAGTGGTAGATTTTGATTATACAGATGAAGATAATGACATGAAGATGAACAGATCAAAGATCAGTGCTTTCAAAGTTGAGAAATCTAAGAATGGAGATTACATGGTTTTTCACAAAGAAGATAAAAGTTTCAGAGTTTTTAAACGGCTATGGGACTTGCTGCATATCATAGACAGAGTAGATCTATTCTATTTGTATCATGTAGTAAAGACTTATTTTGAAGATAATCCGTTAGAAGGGATTGGATTGGTTTTACAAGGGGATCTCATAACCATGTGGGAAACTGATGAAAAGAGTACTGATGATATTTGGAAGGATCAAGAAAACTGGGAGATAGTTTGCTGGAGATTCTTTGAAGAATCTGGAGTTCATGTTTTGGAGCTGGAAAATGGAACAATGATTCACATGTTTGCAGAAAGAAGATATCCTCTTACTGTTGAGCTAATGAGAAGAATGCTAGAGCATGGGATGGAAGTAGAAGAGGATGATGAAACTGCTTGCATGGTGATCAATTTGTTTATAGACTGGACTACCATTGCTGAGAATGATATATAACTGGTATGATTTTTGAATAAATACTTTTTGATATCAGTAATTTTATTCAAAGTACTGATAAGTCAGACAGTACTTTCATCAAAGTACTGTTTGCTGCATTAAACCAGTTAAATGAATTTTAGAAGAAACCTTTTGCTACATAATAAATATTTTCTGAAATAAAGGTTGAATAAATGGTTTTTGTGATGATAACATCAATAGGTTATCAATCCACCATGGTTACAAAAGGATTGACTAATCCATGAGCAAACGGCTCTGGTAAAGATATATCAAATCCGTTTTTAGTTGACAACTTGCTAATAAGTTGGATGGTCATTAACTCACCATATCAGTAATGTGAAGAGTTGGCTAGCCCACAAGAAATGGCTTGTGGTAAAGGCAGTGGAAAAACCATTATTGGTAATTAGTTCACCATTAGATAAAAGAACTAACTAGTCCAGAAGGGTACAGCTTTTGGTAAAGACAAAACAAATCTGTTGATAGCTGGTGGTTTGCTAAAAACCATATGGTTATCAATGTACCATGGTCTTACACACCAAAACATTTGGCTACTCCAAAGATAATGGCTTTGGTAAAGAGTTCTAAATCCATTGAATTTTCAATGATTCACTTAGATATGATGAGAATAGTATGCAACTTAAACTTGAATTATTGTACACATTGTCATATGTTGCTGTGTTGCTGAAAAGATGGAGATTGCTGAATGTTGCTGTGAAGAAAACAATTCTAAGAGATACTTTGACAAAAGCACAGATTCTACAAAGATATAATCTAAAAACTAAAGAACAATCCATTTTAAAGATGAAGATGTTAAAGATATATTCACAAAGGAACTTGAAGTCAAGCAAGTAGAATTCAAGTTAGGGGAGGATTGTTGGGATATGAACGTGTTGAAGATATCAAAGTACTGAAGATATGAAAGTACTGTAAACTGCAAAGTACTGGAAGAAGTCAAAGAGTCAAAGTACTGCTAAATACAAAGTCAAAGTACTGCAAGATAAAGTCAAAGTACTGCTAGGACAGAAGAACTGTTATATTAGTTTATGGAAAGTATTGTATTCCATGTTTAGATTACTTGTCGTACAAGGTTATCAATTGTAAACCGACTAGGATATCCTTGAGTCTATAAAAGGACTCCTAGATTGGCATTAGATGTACGATTTCAGAAAAAGAGTTTTAGAGTTTACGAATTAAAAGTTTAGAGAAAAGTTCGAATATCTTAGAGTTGTATTAGAGTATCTGCATAATAAGCAGATTTAGAGTTTATTAATAAAGTTTTCTTCTTAGCTTTGTTAAGTAAATTCCGCGTACTTGATAAAGATTGCTCAGTGTTTCTTTGTTAATAACTTAGGATTTATCCGAGGTTATTAAACCTTAACAAGCTAGTTTAGTTTGATTAAAGTATATCGATCCAACAGGCAGTCTTACCAGCAGCAACCCTAAGGAATCAAGAAAAGGCACTAAACATTCTCTTATCTGCCATTCCAGATGGTCATCTTCTCAAATTTCATGATGCTAAAGATGCTAAGCAGCTCTGGGCTGCTCTCAAGACCAGATTTGGAGGGAATGAAGCCTCTAAGAAGATGCACAGAAATTTGCTGAAGCAACAGTTTGAAACTTTCATAGTTGGTGAAAGAGAGAATCTTGATGCTGCATATGATAGGTTTCAAAATCTCCTCAACATGTTGGAGTTATACAAGGCAGAAGTGTCAATTGAGGATGCTAATTTGAAGTTTCTAAGGAGTTTGCCGTCTACATGGCATGTGATTGCTACAATGATCAAAGGACAACAAGGATTGGATGTCCTGGACTTTGATGATCTCTATCATCAACTGAAGGTGTATGAGCATGAGATGAGTGCTCAAACAAATTCTAAGTTCACAATATAGCTTTTCTATCATCTGAAAAGAAGGGCAGTACTTCTGTCAAAAGTACTACATCTCCTCAAAGTATTGTTTCTCAAAGTACTGCTGTTTACAACCCCCCTTCATATGCTCAGCAGGCCCCATCACCTACCACTTTGCACTCAGATGAAGTAGTATGCTCCTTCTTTGCACAACAAGCTAGTTTACCTGTCACTTATGAAGAGGATCTAGCACAGATTGAAGAAGATGCACTTGAAGAAATTGATATCAGGTGGCAAGTTGCTATGATCACTGCAAGGATCAAAAAGTATATGAAGAAGACAGGCAAAAGTATTGATTTCAAACCAAAACAAGGAATAACTTTTGACAAATCACAAATTGAATGCTTCAATTGTCAAAAGACTGGTCACTTTGCAAGGGAGTGCAGGTTTGCTAAGTATCAAGCAAACAGAACATCTGAGAAGCCAAAACTTGAGCTCAAAGAAATTCCAATTACTGAAACAAAGGCCTTGGTTGCTCAAGAGAAGTTATCAGAAGTTGACTGGAGTGAAGAGTTTGATGATGAACCGGTGACTTACTGTATGGTAGCAGTGGAAGATGCAGTTAAAGACACAGTGGAAGCATTGGACTGGAGCACTGCTTTTGAAGAAGAACCTGAACATGCTGCTTTGGAATCTAATGATGGCTTTGGAGGATTTGATTGGAGCAAAGAAAGTGAAGATGATCCTGTTCTTCTTGCTATGGTGGCTGCTTCACCAACTCAGTCTCCTATCTCTGAGGTATGCTCAAACTGTTATGAGTTTTATCTAAAATTACTTAACAGTTATGTGATTGAAAGAGATAATTATGTTAGGGCTAGGTCTGAGGTAGCAGGTTATCAAATCACTTTAGAGTTTATGGAAGCCAAAATATTAACTCATGAAAATAATGAAATGGCTTGGGCTGAAAAATATGAACAACGGGATTACCAGTTAAAACTTAGTGAATGGAAACTAAACTGTAAAATTGCTGAAATGGAGAAATTAACTAAGGAAAGAGATGAATTGTTAGCTAAGTTTGCTGCTTGGGGAGAGTCTGGCTTGTCCCATGTTGCTTATGTTGAAAAACAAAGAAGGGCTTACATTAGAACAGGCTTAGGATTTTGAATGGACTTTAGTAACATAGATGAAAACCAACCTAGTGATTAGGATGATGGTGATTTTGAGGACATAACCACTAGTGATGATGAACTCATTAACTATGTAGATACATCTAGTAATGAGGGCTCAATGAGTGAACCACCTCCTAAGTATAAGAAAGACAAGGGATACAATGTTGTCCCACATCCCATTAGTTATCAACCCATAAGGCCTGATGTTTCTCGATTTGGAGTAGATAGTCTAGAGTTTAGGAAGAAGCTTGTAGCTCAATCTAGGTCTGAAAAACCCAAAGAAGCTGTTGAAAATAATGTTCAAAATCAAGCAGTACCTTTAAAACAAAGTACTGCTCAACAAGCAGTACCTTCTGCAAAACCTTTTCAAAACAGTACTGCTAAACCTTTTGGGGATAACTTTGGTCAAAACAGGTTTTATCATTCACCAAGAAGGCAGAATAATTTTGGGCATAGACATAGAAGAAATCACTTTGGACATATGGGTCAAAAACTGTGTTTTGTGTGTTATAGTCCTAATCACTTAATCAAAGATTGTGATCGACACTCAGAATATCTTAGCAAATTTCCAAAGAACAGATCTGCCAACCACACACCTAGAGAGCACAAACCAGTTTGGAATAATTCAAATAGGGTTAATCACAGAAACTTCACACCAGATCATAGATACCCACATCAGAGAAGACCTTTTTCAAAACCTTCAGTATCACACAGTACTTTCCAAAGTACTGCTCAGCCAAAACAAGGTACTGATCACACTACTTGGAATAGGAATCCTTGGAGATCTCACTATCAACCTAGAAGGTATTACAATACACATAGGGGATCTAGATCACAGGAACCACGTGTTAAACCAGAATGGGTTAAGAGGGAAGGTACTGCTGAGGGACACACAATACTTTCAACAAAAAGTGAATCTGATGTTTTTGTGATACAAGAAAATGCTAATAATCTTGTAAATGAGATTTATGTTGAAAAACTAGAAAGTTTTGAAAATCCACATGTTAAAGATCATAAGATAATTTTGGATCATCATTTGAAAGATAGTGGGAATTACATACTCAAAGAATTTGAGTTTGTAACTCCACAAGGGGAACACAAGTCAGTAATGGCTTGGGTTCCTAAAAATCACTAACTTTTTTCTTTGTGTGCAGGGCAACCCAGAAGAGGAGCATAAAGATCATTTAATTATGGATAGTGGTTGCTCTGGAAGTATGACAAGAGACAAAGAGATTCTGTCTGATTTTAGAAATATTAGTGGAGGAAGAGTTGCATTTGGGAATGATCCCAATGGAGGAAAGATTACTGGAAAAGGAACTATCAAAGCAGGGCTTATTGACTTTGAGAATGTTAGATATGTGAAGGAGCTTAAATTCAACTTGCTCTCAGTCTCTCAAATTTGTGATAAAAAGCATCTTGTGTTATTCACTGACACAGAATGTCTCATCCTTTCCTCTGACTTTAAACCCGTTGATGATGACATGGTAGTACTTAGAGTACCAAGGACAAATGATGTGTATAGTTTAGACATGAAGAGTCTATATTCTTATGGAAGAGCAACCTGTTTGGTGGCTAAAGCAACATCTGAAGAGGCACATCAATGGCATAGAAGATTGGGCCATGTTAATTTCAAGAATATCAACAAACTGGTCAAAGGCAATCTAGTTAGAGGTTTACCTTCAAAGACTTACAAGAATGATCAATCATGCTTGGCATGCAAAAACGGTAAACAACACAAAGCTTCCTGCAAGAAGCTTGAGGAAAGAACTATTAGAGAACCATTGGAGCTGTTACATATGGATTTATTTGGACCTGTCTCTGTGGCAAGTTTAAATAAGAAAAAGTAGTGTTTGGTTGTTACAGATGACTGCAGTAGATTCAGTTGGGTTTTCTTTTTGGGTTTTAAGGATGATACTTTTGATGCTATTCAGACTCTTATAATAGCTCTTGAAAATCAATTGAGACTCAAGGTTAGAGGTATTAGATGTGATAATGGAACTGAGTTCAAGAACAAGCCTATGGATGACTTTTGTGCAAATAAAGGCATAAAGAGAGAGTTTAGTATTGCTAGAACACCACAGCAAAATGGTGTTGCAGAGAGGAAGAATAGAACTTTGATTGAAGCAGCAAGGACAATGCTAGCAGATTCCCATCTCCCTATTCAATTTTGGGCAGAAGCTGTAAGTACTGCATGCTATGTACTTAACAAAGTCTCTGTTACCAAACCACAGATGAAGACACCCTATGAATTGCTAATGGACAATAAACCCAACATTCGTTTTATGAAGCCTTTTGGATGCCCTCTCACCATTTTAAACACTATTGATAATCTGGGGAATTTTGATGGCAAGTCTGAAGAAGGATACTTATTGGGTTATTGCACTAACAGTAAAGGCTTTAGAGTATACAACAGAGTTACTAAGAAGATTCAAGATTGTCTTCATGTTGAATTTTTAGAAGATCAAGACAATGAGAAAGGTAAAGGTCCTGATTGGATGTTTGATCTTGAGGTTTTAACTCCTTCAATGAATTATGTACGTGTTAGAGAAGAAAATCAATCTATGAACAATGGAGAAGATTTACAATATGTTGTTCATGGAGTTCATATTAGATCTGATGTTGTTCCTGATGAAGATCCTGTAAGTCCAAAACAACGTACTGATGTTCCCAAGCAAAGTACTGATTCTCCAACACAAAGTACTGTTGCACCACAATCCTCATTATCTGCTGAGGATCAATCTATTCAAGAGGAACTTAATCAGATGCTTCTTCAAGATGTATTAGCACATTCTTACACTGATGAACAAAGGAGAGCTTATGAAGAGGCAAAGAAGAAGAACAAGACTGCAGAGTACTCTCATAGTACTTCTGACAGTACTTTCGACCAAAGTACTGTTGCACCTGTTGACAGTATTTTAGATGATTTGGATGATCCTACCATGCCTGGATTAGAAGAAACTGATGATGAGCTTGAAGATGAAGGTATTTTCTCAGATTCCAATGAAGGTGCTGATTATACTAACTTGGATGATGCATATGGAGTTCCACAGTCTCCAATCTTACGGATTCATAAGAATCATCCTACTGATCAAATCATTGGTCCATCTACTTCTGGAGTTATGAAAAGACACAAAGCTAAGGGTTTCACAAAACCTCACAATGCTTTACTTAGCTTTGTGTATAACCAAAACAGGCTGAATCATAAGGACCATCAAACCTGCTTATTTACTTGTTTCATCTCTCAAGAGGAACCCAAGAATATTGCTCAAGCTTTGACTAAAGAAAGCTGGGTTGAAGCTATGCAGGAAGAACTTCTTCAATTTAAACTTCAAGAAGTTTGGGTTTTATGTGATCTTCCAGATGGGAAGAGAGTTATTGTCACTAGATAGGTCTTCAGAGTGAAAAGAGATGAAAGAGGCAATGTTATCAAAAACAAGGCAAGGTTAGTAGCTCAAGGCAATAGACAAGAAGAAGGAGTAAATTATGATGAAGTATTTGCTCCTGTAGCAAGGATTGAGGCTATTAGGATATTTCTTGCTTTTGCTTCATACATGGGTTTTCAGGTTTACCAAATGGATGTCAAGAGTGCCTTTCTCTATGGTACTATTACAGAAGAGGTGTATGTGAAACAACCTCTAGGTTTTGAAGATCCTAAACACCCAAACAAAGTCTACAAGGTGGTTAAGGCTCTTTATGGCCTTCATCAGGCACCTAGAGCTTGGTATGAGAGGCTTTCTACATTCTTATTACAACATAGATACAGGAGGGGAGCTGTTAGGAATTAGAAATTCCAGGTATTAAAGAGTCGGTCACCTCAAGTATATGTAATCGTTAGAAAGCTCGTAGTCGTAGTTCTTTTAAGTTAAGTAGTATTTAGTTAAGTAACACTGTGGAGGACGGACGGGTCTTTACCCACTGTATGCCTGATCCACAGCCCGATGTGTGGCGATTTATGTAAGACTATAAATACTCTCTACCTCCCAAGGTAGAGAGTTGGAGCTCATAATAATATCTTTCACTTTCTCTCACTAAGTTCCCTAAACCTCTAACTTTCTCTCTCTAGAATTCCATTTATACGCCACTTTGTGTTATGG
>BPTQ01000006.1:105323524-105538101 GCA_019973895.1 Chrysanthemum seticuspe
AACGTCATTTCAATGAGTTATTTGAATCAATTAAAGTCACTCGTAACAAAAACAACGAACAAATAGCTTCATTGCAAAAGGAAATTGAGAATCTGAAGAGTCAGGTAAAAGGGAAAATGCCAATGACCAATGGGGAGAATGGTGGATCAAAGGTTCACTCTTGTAATAAATATACTTTGTCTGTGACTTATGTCCCTCCTCATCTAAGGAACAACAAACTTGCTATTCAAACATACTTCTCATCCCTTAAGGATTGCCTAGAATGTCTGCGTGAGATTGTTGAAGAGGATAAGTTAGAGAAACCTCATGATAATGCAATTGGACATGCATGCTTATATGCCAAACGATCTCAAGAAATCTTAGAATGCTTGATCACAATATGCCCAAAGTCATTAGGTGAGAGAGTTAACCCTTTGATTCCATGCTCGATGCCTAATGCCAAGTATGATATGCACTCGATTCCCAATGTTTTGAATGTGAACCGTAGTGTGCCTTTAAGTAGTTCAGATTCTAGATCTGTCAATGCTAAGAAAGAGAACTCAAGTGTGCCTTCTAGGAGTACAAATCTCAGTACCTCTAGTTTTAAGAATGTGAACCGTAGTGCACCTGCATGTAGTTCAGATCCCAGCACATCTAAACAGGTGATGCAAAGAGTAGTTAAAACAACTAATGTTCCCATTCCCTCTACAGGAGTAATCAGTGACATTAAAGGGAGCAGGTCAAAGTCTCAAGACAATACAAGGAATGATAGGACCTCGCAAGCTAAGAATGTGCACTGGAAAAGAGTAGAAGAACAATCTAGGAACCTTAAGCTTGAATCGAATAAAACGAATCGTGTTGATTCTAGTATTAGCCATAGGCGTACTGTAATTAATTCGAATTCTGATACTATTTGCAAACCTTGTACTGATGTCTTCTTGAATTTTGTTTCTAATCATGAATGTGGTGTTAATGTTCTGCCTAATGATGTTAATTGTCCAGTTAATATTGTTAATGCTAAAATTCATGCTAAGAAGGCTAAAAGGCAAAAACGAAAGAAAGTTAGAAAACAGTGGAAACCCACAGGAAGAACATTCAGTAAAATAGGCTTTTATTGGATACCTGTTGGTCATAAGACTAATCAGATAATGCCCACTAGAAAATGGATGCCTACTGGTAGAACTATTCCCTTAAGAAGTGATCACACTGTGAACAGGGCTAATACAGACACTAGTATTGCATCTAGTCACAATAATTCCATTGCCTCACTTTCTGATATGAATGCTTCTATTTCTGAAGTGGGTGTTCCAACTGTTGCTACTAACCAAATGGAACCCATTCTTGCATGGGGATCCCAATTATCCAGTTATCCATTCTTGTCTGTGTTCAACTGCATATCGTTCAAATCGTTCTGTGGTACCTGGACTCAGGCTGTTCCAAGCATATGACTGGAGACCGGTCGCGGCTCATGAACTTCGTGAGCAAATTCATCGTGACAGTTAGATTCGGTAATGATCATTTCGGTGCTATTATGGGTTATGGAGATTACGTTGTTGGTGATAGTCTCATCTCTAGAGTATACTATGTGGAAGGTCTGGGTCATAATCTGTTCTATGTTGGTCAATTCTGTGATTCTGATCTAGAAGTAGCCTTCAGAAAACATACCTGCTTTGTTCGAGATCTTAATGGTAAGGAACTATTAAAAGGAACTCGTAGCTCAAATCTTTACACCATCTCTATCGATGACATGATGAGGTCTTCTCCAATCTGATTGTTATCAAAGGCTTCAAAAACAAAGCCATGGTTATGGCATCGTCGTCTCAATCACTTGAACTTCGGCACCATCAATGATCTTTCCAGAAAGGACTTAGTTGTAGGTTTACCTAGACTAAAGTATGAAAAGGATCATCTTTGTTCAGCATGCCAATTGGGTAAAAGCAAGAAGTATGCCCATAAACCCAAACCTACTAACTCTATCACAGAAGTTCTTCATATGATTCATATGGATTTATGTGGACCAATGAGGGTGCAGAATATCTATGGGAAGAAATATGTGTTAGTTGTGGTTGATGATTACTCTAGATTCACCTGGGTCAAGTTCTTAAGGACAAAGGATGAAACTCCTGATATCATCATCAAACTCATCAAACAGCTGCAGGTTCGACTTAACAAAATCGTCAGAATTATCAGAACAGACAATGGAACTGAGTTTGTCAACAAACAACTTAGTGAATTCTATGAAAGCGTTGGAATCAGCCATCAAAGAAGTGTACCCCGAACTCCTCAACAGAACGGTGTAGTTGAAAGACGAAATCGAACTCTTGTTGAAGCCGCTAGAACAATGCTGATTTACTCAAAGGTTCCAATGTTTCTCTGGGCTGAAGCAATTGCCACTGCATGCTACACACAAAATCGTTCCCTGATTCACACTGTACATGGAAAAACTCCATATGAACTTGTCCACAACAGAAAACCTAATCTCTCTTTCCTTCGTGTGTTTGGTGCATTGTGTTACCCAACTAATGAGGGTCAAGACTTGGGCAAACTTAGGGCTAAAGCTGACATTGGAGTATTTGTAGGATATGCACCAAACAAAAAGGGATACCGAATCTACAACAAAAGAACCCGAAATATCATGGAAACAATTCACGTTACGTTTGATGAGCTGACCGGTCAAATGGCTCCTGGACACTCCAGCTCAGGACCTGCACTTCAAAACAGTCCCATTGGTTCATCTCTTGTTCCAAACTCTTCTCAAGAAACTCCATATGTACCTCCATCTGAAGATGATTTAAAGAAACTGTTTGATCCTATGTTTGATGAACTGTATGATTCAATTACTAATGAGGTGTTGATTCCTACAACAGAGGATGCTCATATTCCAGTGAATGAAGTCAATCCCTCAGTCTCAATATCTCTAAGTCAAGAAGCACCTGCTGCTGATCCTTCAGTCTCATCAACAAATGTACATCATGGAAATGTTTCTGGCATCAATGATGAAGTTAATCCCTTTGCTACTCCTGAAGATGCTCCATTTGAAAACATATTTGCTACTCCTGAATCATCATCAAAACCATCTTCTTCAGGAGACATCGACTCAGCTACCTCAGTTCCTCAACAACTGCCACATGAACACCTCAGAAAATGGACTCACGATCATCCACTAGACAACATCATTGGAAATCCCTCTCGTCCTGTATCAACCCGGAAACAACTTGCAACCGATGCCTTATGGTGCTTCTTCAACTCCGTACTATCTAAGATCGAACCAAAAGATGTTAAAACTGCCATGAATGAAGATAGCTGGTTCAATGCCATGCAAGATGAAATTCATGAGTTCGATCGAATTGATGTATGGGAGTTAGTACCTGCTCCAGACTGTGCTATGATTATTGCTCTTAAATGGATCTTCAAAGTGAAACTTGATGAGCATGGTGATGTGTTGAAGAACAAGGCTCGATTAGTTGCTAAAGGATATCGTCAAGAGGAGGGTATAGACTTTGAAGAATCTTTTGCTCCAGTTGCTCGAATCGAGGCAATCAGAATCTTTCTGGCTAATGCTGCTAGTAAGAACATGGTAGTCTATCAGATGGATGTGAAGACGGCATTTCTGAACGGAGATCTTAAAGAAGTCGTCTACGTCAGCCAACCTGAAGGATTTGTGAATCAAGAGCATCCTACTCACGTTTATCGTTTGAAGAAGTCTCTTTACGGCTTAAAGCAAGCTCCAAGGGCATGGTATGATACACTGTCAAAGTTTCTTCTATCAACCGGATTCAGCAAAGGAGCAGTTGATCCTACATTGTTCACCAGGAAGTCAGGCAAACATTTAATTCATGTTCAAATTTATGTTGATGATATTATTTTTGCCTCGACAGACCCAATGGAATGTGATCATTTTTCGAATGAAATGAGTTCAAAATTTCAAATGTCAATGATGGGACAAATGTCATTTTTCTTGGGATTACAAATTTCACAAAGTCCCGGAGGCATTTTCATAAATCAATCTAAATATGCAACAGAGATCTTAAAGAAATTTGGATTTGATTCAAGTGACCCTGTTGACACCCCCATGATTGACCGAACCAAACTAGATGAGGACCACTCAGGTATCATGATTGACCAAACGAAATATCGTAGTATGATTGGATCCCTGATGTATCTCACTGCTAGTAGACCAGACATCTTGTTCGCTGTTTGCATGTGTGCTAGATACCAGGCTAAGCCTACTAAAAAGCACCTTGAAGCAGTTAAACGGGTCTTTCGGTATCTCCAAGGAACCATCAATATGGGTCTTTGGTACCCGAAGGACACCGGTATGTCACTAACAGCCTATGCAGATGCTAATCATGCAGGTTGTCAAGATACACGTCGAAGTACGTCTGGAGGTGCTCAGTTTTTGGGTGATAAGCTTGTGAGCTAGTCTTCAAAGAAGCAAATGAGTACTTCTATTTCCTCTACAGAGGCTGAATACATAGCCATGTCTTCCTGTTGTGCTCAAATCTTATGGATGAGATCTCAATTATCTGACTATGGCTTTGTATTCAACAAAATCCCTCTGTACTGTGATAATAAAAGTGCTATTGCTCTCTCATGCAACAATGTTCAACACTCAAGAGCAAAGCACATCGACATTCGACATCATTTCATCAGGGAACAAGTGGAAAAAGGTGTAGTGGAACTCTATTTTGTGAGGTCTGAATATCAGTTAGCCGACATCTTCACCAAAGCTCTTCCTAGACTTGGCTTGAAAAGCCTTCAACCAGAAAAAATGGTTTATTGTCATTTCAGGCAGTAACCAAAGCTCTTCCTAGAGAACGTTGTTCGAATTCTTAAAAAAAAAAAAAAAAAAAAAAAAAAAAAGGTGTAGTGGAACTCTATTTTGTGAGGTCTGAATATCAGTTAGCCGACATCTTCACCAAAGCTCTTCCTAGACTTGGCTTGAAAAGCCTTCAACCAGAAAAAATGGTTTATTGTCATTTCAGGCAGTAACCAAAGCTCTTCCTAGAGAACGTTGTTCGAATTCTTAAAAAAAAAAAAAAAAAAAAAAAAAAAAAAAAAAAAAAAAAAATCAAAAAATATTTTGGGAGAAAGAGAAACAATGGTTTATTGTCATTTCAGGCAGTAACCCGCTTTTTAAAAGAAAGAACAGAGCCATGTTTTACCATGTTTTCAAATTCCATGCTCTGATTCTATAAACATTTATCTGCTGAAAACCAAATGCTTTGAAAAATAACTCGGTCTCTATTTTTGATAATCATCAGGACTTATTTGTCAAAATCTCTATCTCTCAATCAACAACCTATGTCATTGATTGAGGGGGAGAATGATTTCAATTAAATTAAAAAGTTATTTGGCATTAAATTGTTTTCAAAAGATATACATGCATGTTTTATCAATGGAGTTTAAAGTCTTTAAATCTGATCCTTATCAGTTAAAACACTCTCATAATCAAGTCACAATTCCCCTTAAAAGCTTTCAAAATCAATTTAAATCAATAAGAGATCACAAATCTCAAATGATTTGATAATTGTGATCGGGGGAGAATGTGTGATTTAAATTGGATTTAAACTGATAATTAGGTAAATGGTTTTATAAGGATGTACATGCTATCCTGCGCACATGTGACAAACGATTTCAAATTTTCCATGCACATGTTGAGGGGGAGCATCTATCTTAAAACCTATGATTTGAAATGTGATCAACTTATCTCAATGTGCAAGTTCCCTCTAGTATGTGCAAAACTCTTTTCAAACCTCGAGGCACATATTGAGGGGGAGCATATTTATGGAAACCTCATCCTTCCCGGAAATGCTATATCTACTTGATTTGATGTGGGAAGTGATGTTGATATCTTTTAGAAAATGGTAATCAAAGTAGTTAATTCTTTCTCTTGCCTCCGTGTGCAAAACATTTTCAAATACTTGATGCACATGTTGAGGGGGAGTTCTCGTTCTAAAAATATCAAAAACAATTCAGGTACAAAATGCTTTGATAAAATATCACAAGTATCTGAATTGTTTGTCAAATGGTTTTCAATTGGTTCTAATGGCAGATGAACAATACCAAATAGACCGACCAACTCTACTTTATGTACGGTGATATAAGGATGATAAGGTTAGATATGTGTTCCCATGATCCGCCAGAACCGGAGGGATCTACCCAGGGACAATCCACTAGTTAGTGTAGAAGTCCTTAGGTATGATGATAAAAGGAGAAAAATGAGATATGGGAAGAGTGCGGACTAAGACTGAGCTAGTACTGGAATAAACCCAACAAGGCTCTAGCTATGAAGTCTCGGTAAGCACTGAAGGGGTTGAAGAATTAAAAAGAATTGAATGAGGAAAGGGTGAAAACAAATAGCCCTCCATTTATTCAACCTTAGGGCAGAAACCGGGTTCAATTCATATGCTACTGATGGTAACATCAGTATTGAAGACAAGACGTCATGGACCCAGTGACGCACTGCACTTCAACTTTCCAAACCACTCAAGTTCCTCTTAAAAGGACTTGTTTCATTCTCACGGGGAACCGACATTATCTATCGACTTTCTCTTAGAGATGGTTGATATTGAAGAAGGAGACCCTCTCCCTAGTCTCCGTTATAGGATCCAAATATGCACAAATTGAGTCTAGAGCCACGAGATCATCAATAAATCTCATTAGGACACTTTCAATGAAGACTCTCTGTTTCACACATTGTGGAAAGAGAGATTATATCTTGAGTCCTACAAATTATCCTTGTGGTATTGCCAGAACATCTGAGTAATATGTATACATATTCACAATGAAGATGGAAAGCCTTCTGGAGCCAACATCAAACAAGCTCCTGGTAGGTGGCATGTGAGATCTATTATATGGATCAACCATGTGACAACTGAACAGAAACAATGGGGCGATTCAATCTCTTGAATCAATCCTGGTTCAGGTTATGGATTGACGGATACCTTTGAAAAACCGGTCTTTGTGCTTAAAAACTCTTTTCTTTAGCACATCGACCGTGTACTCATTTTTCAAACCAAAAGGTGTTTTTATGATTGATAATTGATTTTCAATAAAACCTCCGTTGTATTGCAAAAACAATTTCTATTGAGCAATACACGATTGTTTTTCAAATCTCTTTTCATCAATCAGTGGACTTAAAATTCGCTGGTTCACTTACTCCGTGTTGTCTTCTTTGAGATGTTCCGGTTTGAGAATAGCTAGAACAGCTGCGAAACCCTGTCAAGGAAATTCTTCGGAATTATACCTGATCACAGGCAGTACATGTACTGATCAACGGGGAACCGTGGGCCGTGTACCTCAATTCAACGAAAGTGATCAAAGACACTTTCGTGCGATTTATTGCTAACTGTTGTATGCAGGTACACCCGACGTTTGCAGCTGATCAGAATGAAGCGGTCAATCCATAGCCGCATGCTCACTTAACACATTCATCTTAAAAGAAATCATGATTAGTGCATCAATGACTCTGATATTTTCACTCCATGCTTCTGCTACGCTGCTGCCAATATCATGATTCAACAAATGCTTCCGCTACTCTGATGAGAAGATATCATGATCCAGAATGTGAGCATGTCAGTCCTAAAGTCACAACATCACATAATACCAACACCACAAAGGATGTCTCAGAGATTTTTCGATTGCTGATGATCTCAAAAGATGGCACAAAATTATTATCACGTGGATCAGTGAAAGACCTCCACTTGAAGTAACCAAACATGCAATGTGAAGAATCAATGTCTACGAGCTTAGGAGCAAAGGACTACATCAAGAATGCAAGATCAATTGTTAATGTAATATCTATTTGTATTCAATGTAAGTTTGGTACATGATTGAGGTGACCTCCCTTAGGGGGAGATTGTTAGGAATTAGAAATTCCAGGTATTAAAGAGTCGGTCACCTCAAGTATATGTAATCGCTAGAAAGCTCGTAGTCGTAGTTCTTTTAAGTTAAGTAGTATTTAGTTAAGTAACACCGTGGAGGACGGACGGGTCTTTACCCACTGTATGCCTGATCCACAGCCCGATGTGTGGCGATTTATGTAAGACTATAAATACTCTCTACCTCCCAAGGTAGAGAGTTGGAGCTCATAATAATATCTTTCACTTTCTCTCACTAAGTTCCCTAAACCTCTAACTTTCTCTCTCTAGAATTCCACTTATTCGCCACCTTGTTGTTATGGTTTGATGTGTATGTGAAAACTAATATCCTACAGGAGCTATAGACAAGACTTTGTTTATCAAGAGAGACAAGAAGGATATCATGTTAGTTCAAATCTATGTTGATGATATCATCTTTGGGGCTACCAAACAGTCCATGGTTAAGGAGTTTGAGCAGCTGATGCAGAAGGAATTTCAAATGAGTTCAATGGGAGAGTTAACTTTCTTTTTGGGACTTCAGGTTAAGCAGTCAAAGGAAGGAATTTTTATCAGTCAAGACAAGTATGTTACTGACATACTTAGGAAGTTTAATTTTGATGATATGAAGGCTGTTACTACACCAATTAAATCTATCAATTCATTGGGCAAAGATGAAGATGGACAGCCTGTTGAAGTCAAGTTATACAGATCAATGATTGGCTCTCTTATGTATCTTACTACATTAAGGCCTGATATCATAATTGCAGTTTGTTTATGTGCAAGATATAAAGTCTCACCAAAGATCTCTCACATGAATGCAGTAAAGAGAATATTCTGTTATTTAAAACAACAACCAAAGTTGGGGTTGTGGTATCCAAAAGAGTCACCTTTTCACTTAGAAGCTTTTTCAGATAGTGATTATGCAGGTGATAATTATGATAGAAGATCAACAACTGGTGGATGCCAATATCTTTGAAGAAGGTTAGTCTCATGGCAATGCAAGAAGCAGACAATTGCAGCAACATCATCTACTGAGGCTGAATATGTAGCTGCTGCAAGTTGTTGTGGACAAGTTTTGTGGATGCAGAATCAACTCTTGGACTATGGGTTCAATTTCAAAAATACTCCTATCAATATTGATAATGAGAGTACCATTTGTATTGTGAAGAATCCTGTTTATCATTCCAAGACCAAGCACATTCAGATTCGGCATCACTTTATCAGAGATTGTTATGAGCACAGGCTCATTAATGTTGTTAAGGTTCACACAGATGACAATGTAGCTGATTTACTCACCAAAGGCTTTGATGTTTCAAGATTCAATCACTTGGTGGTGAGTATTGGCATGATTAACTACTAAGCTACATTTGAGGGGAGGACTATAAGGTGTTAGTATAGTCCTGTGTAGTGCTTGAGGGGAGGATAATTATGTATACTTAGTTTCTATGGAGGAATTTGGCAAAGTACTGTTTTTCCTGAAAGTACTGCTTGGAAAGTACTGCTTTGGGAAAGTACTGCATACGTGGAAAGTACTGTTTGTCGTATTAAAGTACTGTTCCAACGGTTATATTGAGGGGTAATTAATGCTAACGGTTGTTTTATTTTGGGCAGTGATTTTTCAAATCTCACTTATAAATAACTACTTTCCGATTTTCCCTCTTATATTCATACATTAGCATCGTTTCCATATTTCTCTCATTCTTATTCGATTTCAATTCTTATTGTGCTTCCATAATCACCAATGGTGAATCGACCTACTGTTTCAAAGCACAATATGGTAGCTAATTTAGACAAGACTGAAGATAATGAGGCGTTTCATGATATTATTGATTATCTAACTGGGTCGCCCATTAGTTATGCTCTTTTAGTGGAGCCGGATATTATTGAGCCATGGATTCAAGAATTTTGGGCTACTGCAAGAGAAAACATGGAGAATGAAGAATTTTATATTAGGGCACAGTTGTTGGAAGAACTGTGAAGATTACTGAAGAATCTATTAGAGAAGATTTGTTGTTTAATGATAATGATGGTGCTATTCGTTTTGCCAAGGAATTGATTTGGGAAACTTTTGGGCATATTGGTTATGAAGGTTCTTTAACAGAACAAACATTCAGAAAGCAGTTGTTTTGTCCTCAATGGAAGTTTTTAATACATGTATTGTTACATTGTATTAGTGCTAAGAGTACTTCTTGGGAGCAATTTGGGTCAAATATTGCATCTGCTATGGTGGGATTAGCTACAGATCGTGTTTTTAATTTTTCAAGGCTAATTCTTGATGGCATGCTTTCTCATATCAATCATGGATCAAAATGGTTAATGTATCCCAGATTTGTACAAGTTTTTCTGAACAAACAACTTGATGATGTACCTAAGCCTACAGACTTATTGCCTGTTATTGTACAACAATCCAAGATTTTTACTTTTATGGCTAGAAGAAGTGATCTATTTAGAGGTCCAGATACACCTTTAACTACTTCTATGATGGAAGTTGTTCAAGCGGTTAGAGCTGATGATGAAGATGATGCAGCAAGTGAAAGTACTGCATCTGAAGGAACTGCCTCTGAAGGTACTGTATCTGCAAGTACTGCTTCTCAAGAAGGTACTGCTTCTCCACGGGTTACTGTTTCCCCAAGCCCTGAGGTTCAAGAAGAAGTTGTAAGATCACCTTCTACATCTCCATCACGATTTGTTTCTGTTTCTCAATCAGAGGAACCTTCACCTATTCAAGGTGAAGATCCACATACTATACCTCGTGAAGGTTTATCTTTGGATAATTATGCTTTGACAAGGGAGATTGTTAAGTTGCAAAAGACTACTAAGGTTCAAGCTAAGCAGATAAAGAAATTGAAGATACAATTTAGAAGGCTAAAAACTTTTGTCTGGCCTTTGATTAAAGAATTTCGTATCTGGGTCAAATCAAAGAAGAAATCACAAAGGCAGTCCAAGACAAGTAAACACCAAAAGGTTCATAAACCATCTTCTGTCAACTTGGGGAGGAATCTAGAAGAACAGAACTTGAAAGAAGATATGGTTAAAGAGAATGAACCTGAAAGTTCTAAAAAGTCTGAAGAAAAGATTATTCAAGATACTGATGAGCAAGTTCAAGTTCAAAGTACTGCTGATAATCAAGGTACTGAACAACAAAGTACTGGTTTTCATGATACTTTCAGACAAGAGGTAATAACTCCAAGAGTGTTAGATTTTGATGAGGAAGCTGGTCCTTCAACAACTGTAAATGAAGAAGTTGTTGGTCCCTCAACTGTTTTCCAAGAGGAGGAAGCTATTCTCAAACCTATTCATTCTGCAAGTGATGATGAGTTCATTGCTACAATTTTAGGAGATTTATCACAACCAATAGGAGGAGTTACTATTCGATATGTACAAGAAGAAAAACAACAAAGAACTTCTCAACCTGCAATTGATCCTAAGGATAAAGGAAAGGGTGTTCTGGTTGAAACTAAGAAGAAAAAGTTAACTTTAGCAGAACTTAGAGCAATTGAAGTTGCTAGGAATGAAGCTGTTGCTAGAAAAGTTCAAGAAGAGTTAAATGCTAAAGATAGAGAAGCTCAGGAAGCTCAAGAAGCTCAGAATAGAGAAGCAGCTCAAAAGGTACAAGATGAATTAGATACTGAAGTTGCTGAACCATTACAGTCACCTGTTCCTGTTAGATTTATGCCAAAAAGACTTAATAAAGCTAAAGACAGAAATGCTATGATGGCTTATCTGAAAAGTCAAGGGTATAAAGGATTGCAGAAGTTTAATTATTTGGAGATGAAAAGATTATATGATGCTGCTAGGGAGGATTATAAGAAGAATGTTGCAGACATCAAAGATTTTAGAGAAGAAGCTACTTCGACTAAAGCTGAAAGAAAGAAGAGTTTGAAAAGAAAAAGGAAAACTGATGTTACAGATGTTCAGTTCTCAAAGAAAGAAAAAGTTGAATTAAGATCTGAGACTAGCAATGAATTAAGGAATTATCTCAGAGTGGTAGATTTTGATTATACAAAAGAAGATGATGACATGAAGATGAACAGATCAAAGATTAGTGCTTTTGAAGTTGTGAAATCCAAGGATGGAGATTATATGATCTTTCATAAAGAAGATGAAAGCTTCAAAGTTTTCAATAGGCTATGGGACTTATTGCACATTATAGATAGAGTAGATTTATTCTATTTATATCATGTGGTGAAAGCTTATTTTGAATATAATCCATTAGAAGGGATTGGTTTAGTTTTAAGTGGTGATCTCATAACTGTATGGGAAACTGAAGAAGAGAGTACTGATGATATTTGGAAGAATCAAGATAATTGGGAAATTGTTTGTTGGAGATTCTTTGAAGAGTCTGGAGTTCATGTTTTAGAGCTGGAAAATGGAACAATGATACACATGTTTGCAGAAAGAAGATATCCTCTCACAGTCGAGCTCATGAGAAGAATGCTAGAGCATGGAATGGAAGTAGAAGAGGATAATGAAACTGCTTGCATGGTTATCAACTTGTTTATAAACTGGACTACCATTGCTGAAGATGATCAATAACTGGCATGAATTTTATTTGAATAAATATTTTTTGATATATCAGTACTTTTATTCAAAGTACTGCTGATCAGAAAGTACTTACATCAAAGTACTGTTTGCAGAAATAAATCAGTTAAATGAATTTTAGAAGAAACCTTTTGCTAAATAATAAATATTTTGAAATAAAGGTTGAATAAATGGTTTTTGTGATGATAACATCAATAGGTTATTGATTCAGTCCCAAACAGTCAGGTTTATTACACAAGTCAACCACTTGTGAATGATCAACCGTAATAAAAGTCAAACAGTCTGAAACCAAAGCAATTAAGTCCAGGAGAGTTTAGTGTTTCCCCGGGTCGTTAAGTCCCAACGAGCTGTGCGATTGAAGCTAAACGCGTAGTGATCGAGTGATATTGAACAGGAAAAGGGGTATGATAATACTAGATGACAAAGGAAAAATCTGAGAAAGAAAATTAAAAAGCTAAATTATATTAAATAAATGCTATCACTATTTTTAAAATTGGATTTTCTTGATTTTTCTTTTATAAATTTGAATTAAAAACTAATTTTAAACTTTAAAACTAAATTAAAATACTAAAAATTATGAAATTAAAGAGGAAAATTGTGAAACTATTTTTCAAAAATCTAAAATAACTAAAGAGAATTTTCAAAACTAATTTTGTATTTTTCTGATTTATATTCTAATTTCTATGATTTAAAAACTATTTAAAGCTAATTAAATTGCTAAAAATTACTATTTAAACTAGGAAAATTATGGAAAAATATTTTTTTGGCTTTTTATATTTATCTTAATCTATGAAAATTGAGAACTTATTTTTTTGAAGATTTTCTGATTTATTTGTATTAAAAGCTATTTAAGAAGGATTAAAAACTAGTTTAAAATAAGAAAAATATCAAACAGTGCTGGAAAAATATGAAAAATTCAAAGAAATTCTAAAATTATATTCTAAGTCTATGAAAATTATAAAAACGATAGCTTATTTGTAAGAAAATGGAACTGCAATGCAAACTACACTAATTAAGCTACTAAGATTAAGCTAAAAGCTATTTTACTAAACCAAAAGCAACCAGAAGCTTTTCTAAGCTAAAATCAACTTAAGTGCACCTAAAGTAACTAAGCTTAACCTCTGAATTATAAGCTATAATGATTTTATTCAATTTAGGCACAAGAACCACACAGGCCTGTCTGGCTAATTTGCAGCTTATGCACAGGTCTATTAAATAAGCTGAAAAGGAAAACAGCACTTGGATTCTCAAGACCACCAACCAGTGAGCCAATGAGCAAAGTTTCAGCCCCTAGTGATAAAAAACAAGACCTGCGCAAGGTCTGGAAGTTGCCTGCACAAACTCAGTGTATGCTGAGTGAACAGGGCAGATTGGAGCTTATTGGACAGCTGATTAAGTGCTTAAGACTGTTTCCAAAAATTTCACAAAAATCAGATTTATACACTTGACCAACTGAACTTGAAAATCCCAAAGTTTCAATGATTTTGAACCAGAAACGAATCCATGAAAATTCCACAAACTTTGGTAAAAACTGAGTTTTACAATTTTGACTTTTGAAACAGAAATTGATCTTTGACTTTTATGAGTTTTGATCTTTCAACACTGGTTATATTTGATGTTTTATGATGAAAGGAGACCTGATAATGCTATCCTATGCAATTCTAAGTTTAAATGCAGGCTTGTATACTCTTGAACTTAACTGATGTAAACAATGAATGGGATTAAAGTGAATTTTGACTATGAATGAAAACGAGCACAAATTAGTAACCAAAGACTACTACTAATAGCTAAATGCAAGTGAAACCACTGCTCTTAAGTCATATAGAAGCCTGAGATTTGGTTATGCAGGCTAATCCAAACACTACTTATAAACATGTTAAGCAACTTATACCAATCAAATCTTAAAACTGAATCATAACTATCCCCTAATCAGTTCCTAAGGATAATATATTGCCTGAATGATTCAATAGTATCAGTTATAACAATCAACAACAACTACACCTAAATTATCAGACTAGATCAGATTTAACAGTGAAGATAGCAAATGATTTAATAAGGATAAGACAGGTTAACAGGGCACTAAACAAGCATACCCATGATGAACTACACTAAATTAAGCATAATTAAACGACACTAATCACTTCTATACTACTGAGATAAAATTGAGATAGCTTTTGAGACTTACAAGTAGTCCAGCTTGACTGCAACTACATAGGAGCCAAAGTACACTGTCCTAAACTATTACTAAATCCAAAACCAGCTCTGCATCAATGTCCAAGAACAGGCTATCCCCCTCCTTTGACTTTCATTGACCAAGTACCAAATTTACTTGAACTTGAGTTATAAGCTTATCAAAAGCTATCAATAGCTTAAGTAAGCTTATTTGAATTAGAAATAAGCTAATTGAAGCTTGAATTTAAGAACAAGTAAACTGATTTTATAACAGGAAACATAAAAACATGAAACTTTGTTAAAACCTTGAATTAATACTTGAGAGTAAATTACAATGACTAAATGGCTTTAGTTCAATACAAGAAAGCTTAAGATTACAGTTTTAGAAACTAATTAAGACAATTAAATTAAAAACGACATACAAGAAAATTAAAGACTAAAAACTACTACTCTTCTCTCCTTTTCTTCCTTCTATTTATCAGCAAAAGTGCTCCCACGTGTCTTCTGAGCATTTCCCACCTCTATTTTGGACCATTGGATTATTGGAGTTGATATTAGCCGTGGATTCGTTTTTGGCGCCAAAAAGGGTATAGCAACTGGGGGGGTTTGAGTGCAAGGAAGGAGAAACATTAATTGTTTCTTGTTTTGTTAGGTGAGGTGGAGTGATAAGGGTGGAGGTATATGAGCTAGAAGCATGGTGATGGGGTGAGAGTTGCAGACAGTTGGTGAAGGTGAAGTGTTTTGGAGGGAAAAGGATGTGGGGGTTGACTGTTTGACCGGGAGTATTATTAAGGAAGGGGGTTCAAGTTGGGGGGGGGTCAAGTGGTATATTCGCAGGGGTTCAAGCAAGGGTCAAGGGTCATGGTCCAAAGGTTTGGTTTGTTTATAAATAACACAAGGACCAAAATTGCAATTCACCAAACTTGAGGGACCAATTCTGCCAATTTTTCAAAGTTGTTCCAAGGGTCAATCTTGCCAAGTTTCATTAGTACAAGGACCATAAAAGATAATTTTCCATTTTTAAACTTCCAAGGACTATTTTTGCCAATTTTGAAACTTGAGGGACCGAACTTGTAAATTCTCCAAACTTTTTACCCAAGGATCATTTTTGATAAATTTTGATTTTGAAAGGACTTGGGTTGACTTTTATTTCAAAACAAATGCTCAGGGACTGATTTTGTCAAGATTTGAAAGTTGAGGGACTGAAACTGCCAATTATGCAAACTTAGCTCGTTTTTCATCTGATTTTAAACATTTTGCATCTGAAACATATAAAATACAATCTTGGGATATTTTCAGTATTTTGATGCATTTCTGAGCGTTTTTAAATGTTTTGCAGTTCAAATTTGACCAAAAATGATGAGTATTTACACACTCATCAATCCCCCACACTAAAATATTGCTAGTCCCTAGCAATCTTTTGAGAAAACTTAATGGATTTGAATCTCTTTACCAAAAGTCATTACTTCTGGAGTAGCCAAATGTTTCAGTTCAAGTAAGAACCTTGGTACAATGATAACCAAATGATTTTGAGCAAATCACCAGCTTTCAACGGTTTTGATTTGTCTTTACCAGAAGCCGTTTGCTTCTGTACTAGCCAACTCTTAGATAAAATATCTTTGGTGAGTCGATTACCGATTATGGTTTTCCAACTGCCTTTACCACAAGCCATAAACTTGCGGGCTAGCCAACTCTTCACTAATTAAAGATATGGTGAGCTGAACACCATACAATTTTGGGCAAATTGCAAGCCGTCAACGGATTTGAGATATCTTTACCAAGAGCCGTTTGCTCCTGGATTAGCCAATCCTTTTGTTTATTAGACATGGCGGACTGATAACCATAAGCTGAGTAAGTGCAAAACACTTACTCCAAAAAAAATTTTTTGCCAAAAATGGGGGAATTGGGTGGTATAATTACATGATAAAATTCGTGAGAATTCCCCCCCACACTAGAAATGAATATTTCCCTCAATATTCAAAGTACCGGCAGTTATGCCGAAACATAGAACGTAAAAGGGAAATACTACGGCCATTTTTTTTTATTTATTTTTTTTTTTGTGGATAAAACTTATATACAACAGCGGGGGGAGGGAACTCCCCCACACTAGGGTGGTAGAAAATAGAAAGAAGTCAGAAATACAGGTGAAAACCGATATGGTGTGCTACTGTTTTTGATTCCCGAGTCGCTAGCTTGACTCGACCCCGTATTCATTTGTTCTTGGGGAAGCAACGTGGAAAACCAATCTCGATCGGACTTTCGTTCACAGTGTTAATAAACATATGAACACCTGAAAGTTCCACACCGACGAGATACAACCGCGGTATTGTTAATAGTAGAAACTATAAAGGATGATACCGGGGTCAAAGATGGTGTCCTCATTCCCGAAAGAGAAAAGGGAAAGAGCAACCACACCATCTGTGAAGAATGGAATAAAGATGTGCATGAGAATGCAAGTCCATTCCTCATCAGTAAAAAGCAAATCACCATTTTTGACATTTTTAAGCTTAGTCTTGAAGTTTGTATGGTGATTGTCAACAGAATTTCCGGTAGGGAGGGTTGGAAACGGTTCTTCAATCAACAGATTTTCAAGAAAAAGGATGTCCCCCTCCGGATCAAAGTAAGTATTATCAATTCCTGTTGGAATCGACTCGTCACTAAGAAAAGCATCGACTTCTTTCCAAAAGTTGTCATCTTCCTCATCCGGAGTGAGAGAAGGAATGGAAGAGTCGGAAATGGGACAAGAAATGAGTGAATGATCATTATATAGGAGATTTTCAATTTCTCCAAGATCGGCTTCGACATCAAAGAGATCATCGTTACTTTCTGGTGAAAGTGGACTGATGTGAGTGAGTTCATCGGTGAACTCCTCAAGAAGAGGATCAGACTGTGGGAGTGATGCCTCGACATACTCGATATCTCCATAAGAGGCACAATCGTCGCTAAAATCGGAAAAAGTCTCAAAATGATCTAGAGAATACTCAAGAGGGGAAAGAGAATCACACATATGATTAGAAATTCCCTGTGACTCTCTCGGGATTGGGATAAGGTTCTCAACACTAGACTTTATGAATTCGTCCGATTCCTTTTCAGGAACAGTGTCAAGATGCTTGTCCCCCATGTTCAGAGAATGAGTGGGAGTTTCGGGTGTGATAGCAGTTATTTGAGATGGAATCTCAACTGCTGGGATATCAACTGATGAACTTGATGGATCTTTATAGAATTGAAGGATATCAAGTTTATTGTCATCATCACTGTCATCAGGAATAAAACAGAACTGAGAGCTAGATCTGGCTGCTTTTTCTTTTGCAATTGATTCCATAATAGATTTTTTATATGCATCTTGAGAATTTATTCTAGCAGCCTGCTTTTCAGCCAGCAATTCTTCCATGGATTTTTGATGAGTGTTTCTTTGGGCAAAGTCTTTAACTAAACCCTTAAGATCATCAATGATTTCCATTATACTTTGCCTTTCTGGAAGAAGTGCTTGATTCATTTGGTACTGTGGAAGTAGGTCATGATGCGATGTGTCAAAATTGTCACAAGGAAATGTATTCCCCGTTTGACAATCCGAGCTGACGTGTGGACCTCCACAGTACTCACAACAGTAAAACTGTTGAGTCTGGACTGGTGAATCATATGGATATTGGTTATAACCAAGGTTCTGAGCATCGCCGGAAAACTGTTCATAGACAAACGTGTTTCCGGATTGACACTCAAATCCTTGGTGAGGACCTCCACAAAACTCACACAGATATGTCAGTATCTCATGATGTGGTGGCTGGTAGAATGAATCAGATGTGTCATGGTAAGGATAGGGAGCTTGGTTATAGACAGACCCGTTTCCTGACTCCACCATGCTACAACTGGGGCAATTGCCACCATTATAAGGACCACCACACCATTGACAACCAAGAGGGTGAGGATGAGACATAGAAAGAATCAAATGTTTTCAGAGGGGTAGGGATGAAGAATCAAAGATGTGAGAGGGTAAAGATGGATATTTTTGGATTTTTGGATAAACATTTTGTAAAAATAAGAAAGAAAATCTTTTTGGGTTTTTGATTTTTAAGATGTTTTTGGATTTTTATAAGAAAATATAAATACATATAGATGGTATGAACAAGGAGTGAATATTCAAATCACTAATCTGCTAAACGTAAGATTATTAGCACAGCTCCCCGGCAGCGGCGCCAAAATTTGATTCGGTCCCAAACAGTCAGGTTTATTACACAAGTCAACCACTTGTGAATGGTCAACCGTAATAAAAGTCAAACAGTCTGAAACCAAAGCAATTAAGTCCAGGAGAGTTTAGTGTTTCCCCAGGTCGTTAAGTCCCAACGAGCTGTGCGATTGAAGCTAAACGCGTAGTGATCGAGTGATATTGAACAGGAAAAGGGGTATGATAATACTAGATGACAAAGGAAAAATCTGAGAAAGAAAATTAAAAAGCTAAATTATATTAAATAAATGCTATCACTATTTTTAAAATTGGATTTTCTTGATTTTTCTTTTATAAATTTGAATTAAAAACTAATTTTAAACTTTAAAACTAAATTAAAATACTAAAACTTATGAAATTAAAGAGGAAAATTGTGAAACTATTTTTCAAAAATCTAAAATAACTAAAGAGAATTTTCAAAACTAATTTTGTATTTTTCTGATTTATATTCTAATTTCTATGATTTAAAAACTATTTAAAGCTAATTAAATTGCTAAAAATTACTATTTAAACTAGGAAAATTATGGAAAGATATTTTTTTGGCTTTTTATATTTATCTTAATCTATGAAAATTGAGAACTTATTTTTTTGAAGATTTTCTGAGTTATTTGTATTAAAAGCTATTTAAGAAGGATTAAAAACTAGTTTAAAATAAGAAAAATATCAAACAGTGCTGGAAAAATATGAAAAATTCAAGGAAATTCTAAAATTATATTCTAAGTCTATGAAAATTATAAAAACTATAGCTTATGTGTAAGAAAATGGAACTGCAGTGCAAACTACCCTAATTAAGCTACTAAGATTAAGCTAAAAGCTATTCTACTAAACCAAAAGCTACCAGAAGCTTTTCTAAGCTAAAATCAACTTAAATGCACCTAAAGTAACTAAGCTTAACATTTCAATTATAAGCTACAATGATTTGATTCAATTTAGGCACAAGAACCACCCAGGCCTGTCTGGCTAATTTGCAGCTTATGCACAGGTTTATTAAATAAGCTGAAAAGGAAAACAGCACTTGGATTCTCAAGACCACCAACCAGTGAGCCAATGAGCAAAGTTTCAGCCCCTAGTGATCAAAAACAAGACCTGCACAAGGTCAGGAAGTTGCCTGCACAAACTCAGTGTATGCTGAGTGAACAGGGCAGATTGGAGCTTATTGGACAGCTGATTAAGTGCTTAAGACTGTTTCCAAAAATTTCACAAAAATCAGCTTTATACACTTGACCAACTGAACTTGAAAATCCCAAAGTTTCAATGATTTTGAACCAGAAACGAATCCATGAAAATTCCACAAACTTTGGTGAAAACTGAGTTTTACAATTTTGACTTTTGAAACAGAAATTGATCTTTGACTTTTATGAGTTTTGATCTTTCAACACTGGTTATATTTGATGTTTTATGATGAAAGGAGACCTGATAATGCTATCCTATGTGATTCTAAGTTTAAATCCAGGCTTGTATACTCTTGAACTTAACTTATGTAAACAATGAATGGGATTAAAGTGAATTTTGACTATGAATGAAAATGAGCACAAATTAGTAACCAAAGACTACTTCTAATAGCTAAATGCAAGTGAAACCACTGCTCCTAAGTCATATAGAAGCCTGAGATTTGGTTATGCAGGCTAATCCAAACACTACTTATAAACATGTTAAGCAACTTATACCAATCAAATCTTAAAAATGAATCATAACTATCCCCTAATTAGTTCCTAAGGATAATATATTGCCTGAATGATTCAATAGTATCAGTTATAACAATCAACAACAACTACACCTAAATTAGCAGACTAGATCAGATTTAACAGTGAAGATAGCAAATGATTTAATAAGGATAAGACAGGTTAACAGGGCACTAAACAAGCATACCCATGATGAACTACACTAAATTAAGCATAATTAAACGACACTAATCACTTCTATACTACTGAGATAAAATTGAGATAGCTTTTGAGACTTACAAGTAGTCCAGCTTGACTGCAACTACATAGGAGCCAAAGTACACTGTCCTAAACTATTACTTAATCCAAAACCAGCTCTGCATCAATGTCCAAGAACAGGCTATCCCCCTCCTTTGACTTTCATTGACCAAGTACCAAATTTACTTGAACTTGAGTTATAAGCTTATCAAAAGCTATCAATAGCTTAAGTAAGCTTATTTGAATTAGAAATAAGCTAATTGAAGCTTGAATTTAAGAACAAGTAAACTGATTTTATAACAGGAAACATAAAAACATGAAACTTTGTTAAAACCTTGAATTAATACTTGAGAGTAAATTACAATGACTAAATGGCTTTAGTTCAATACAAGAAAGCTTAAGATTATAGTTTTAGAAACTAATTAAGACAATTAAATTAAAAACGACATACAAGAAAATTAAAAACTAAAAACTACTACTCTTCTCTCCTTTTCTTCCTTCTATTTATCAGCAAAAGTGATCCCACGTGTCTTCTGAGCATTTCCCACCTCTATTTTGGACCATTGGATTATTGGAGTTGATATTAGCCGTGGATTCGTTTTTGGCGCCAAAAAGGGTATAGCAACTGGGGGGTTTGAGTGCAAGGAAGGAGAAACATGAATTATTTCTTGTTTTGTTAGGTGAGGTGGAGTGATAAGGGTGGAGGTATATGAGCTGGAAGCATGGTGATGGGGTGAGAGTTGCAGACAGTTGGTGAAGGTGAAGTGTTTTGGAGGGAAAAGGATGTGGGGGTTGATTGTTTGACCGGGAGTATTATTAAGGAAGGGGGTTCAAGTTGGGGGGGGGGGGGGTCAAGTGGTATATTGGCAGGGGTTCAAGCAAGGGTCATGGTCCAAAGGTTTGGTTTGTTTATAAATAACACAAGGACCAAAATTGCAATTCACCAAACTTGAGGGACCAATTCTGCCAATTTTTCAAAGTTGTTCCAAGGGTCAATCTTGCCAAGTTTCATTAGTACAAGGACCATAAAAGATAATTTTCCATTTTTAAACTTCCAAGGACAATTTTTCGCCAATTTTGAAACTTGAAGGACCAAACTTGTAAATTCTCCAAACTTTTAACCCAAGGATCATTTTTGATAAATTTTGATTTTGAAAGGACTTGGGTTGACTTTTATTTCAAAACAAACGCTCAGGGACTGATTTTGTCAAGATTTGAAAGTTGAGGGACTGAAACTGCCAATTATGCAAACTTAGCTCGTTTTTCATCTGATTTTAAACATTTTGCATCTGAAACATATAAAATACAATCTTGGGATATTTTCAGTATTTTGATGCATTTCTGAGCGTTTTTAAATGTTTTGCAGTTCAGATTTGACCAAAAATGATGAGTATTTACACACTCATCAATCCCCCACACTAAAATATTGCTAGTCCCTAGCAATCTTTTGAGAAAACTTAATGGATTTGAATCTCTTTACCAAAAGCCATTACTTCTGGAGTAGCCAAATGTTTCAGTTCAAGTAAGAACCTTGGTACAATGATAACCAAATGATTTTGAGCAAATCACCAGCTTTCAACGGTTTTGATTTGTCTTTACCAGAAGCCGTTTGCTTCTGGACTAGCCAAATCTTAGATAAAATATCTTTGGTGAGTCGATTACCAATTATGGTTTTCCAACAGCCTTTACCACAAGCCATAAACTTGCGGGCTAGCCAACTTTTCACTAATTAAAGATATGGTGAGCTGAACACCATACAATTTTGGGCAAATTGCAAGCCGTCAACGGATTTGAGATATCTTTACCAAGAGCTGTTTGCTCCTGGATTAGCCAATCCTTTTGTTTATTAGACATGGCGGACTGATAACCATAAGCTGAGTAAGTGCAAAACACTTACTCCAAAAAAAAATTTTGCCAAAAATGGGGGAATTGGGTGGTATAATTACATGATAAAATTCGTGAGAATTCCCCCCCACACTAGAAATGAATATTGCCCTCAATATTCAAAGCACCGGCGGTTATGCCGAAACATAGAACGTAAAAGCGAAATACTACGGCCATTTTTTTTTTTTTTTTTTGTGGATAAAACTTATATACAACATAGGGGGGAGGGAACTCCCCCACACTAGGGTGGTAGAAAATAGAAAGAAGTCAGAAACACGGGTGAAAACCCATATGGTGTGCAACTGTTTTTGATTCCCGAGTCGCTAGCTTGACTCGACCCCGTATTCATTTGTTCTTGGGGAAGCAACGTGGAAAACCAATCTCGATCGGACTTTCGTTCACAGTGTTTATAAACATATGAACATCAGAAAGTTCCACACCGACGAGATACAACCGCGGTATTGTTAATAGTAGAATCTATAAAGGATGATACCGGGGTCAAAGATGGTGTCCTCATTCCCGAAAGAGAAAAGGGAAAGAGCAACCACACCATCTGTGAAGAATGGAATAAAGATGTGCATGAGAATGCAAGTCCATTCCTCATCAGTAAAAAGCAAATCACCATTTTTGACATTTTTAAGCTTAGTCTTGAAGTTTGTATGGTGATTGTCAACAGAATTTCCGGTAGGGAGGGTTGGAAACGGTTCTTCAATCAACAGATTTTCCAAAAAAAGGATGTCCCCCTCCTTATCAATTCCTGTTGGAATCGACTCATCACTAAGAAAAGCATCGACTTCTTTCCAAAAGTTGTCATCTTCCTCATCCGGAGTGAGAGAAGGAATGGAAGAGTCGGAAATGGGACAAGAAATGAGTGAATGATCATTATATAGGAGATTTTCAATTTCTCCAAGATCGGCTTCGACATCAAAGAGATCATCGTTACTTTCTGATGAAAGTGGACTGATGTGAGTGAGTTCATCGGTGAACTCCTCAAGAAGAGGATCAGACTGTGGGAGTGATACCTCGACATACTCGATATCTCCATAAGAGGCACAATCGTCGCTAAAATCGGAAAAAGTCTCAAAATGATCTAGAGAATACTCAAGAGGGGAAAGAGAATCACACATATGATTAGAAATTCCCTGTGACTCTCTCGGGATTGGGATAAGGTTCTCAACACTAGACTTTATGAATTCGTCCGATTCCTTTTCAGGAACAGTGTCAAGATGCTTGTCCCCCATGTTCAGAGAATGAGTGGGAGTTTCGGGTGTGATAGCAGTTATTTGAGATGGAATCTCAACTGCTGGGATATCAACTGATGAACTTGATGGATCTTTATAGAATTGAAGGATATCAAGTGTATTGTCATCATCACTGTCATCAGGAATAAAACAGAACTGAGAGCTAGATCTGGCTGCTTTTTCTTTTGCAATTGATTCCATAATAGATTTTTCATATGCATCTTGAGATTTTATTCTAGCAGCCTGCTCTTCAGCCAGCAATTCTTCCATGGATTTTTTATGAGTGTTTCTTTGGGCAAAGTCTTTAACTAAACCCTTAAGATCATCAATGATTTCCATTATATTTTGCATTTCTGGAAGAAGTGCTTGATTCATTTGGTACTGTGGAAGTAGGTCATGATGCGATGTGTCAAAATTGTCACAAGGAAATGTATTCCCCGTTTGACAATCCGAGCTGACGTTTGGACCTCCACAGTACTCACAACAGTAAAACTGTTGAGTCTGGACTGGTGAATCATATGGATATTGGTTATAACCAAGGTTCTGAGCATCGCCGGAAAACTGTTCATAGACAAACGTGTTTCCGGATTGACACTCAAATCCTTGGTGAGGACCTCCACAAAACTCACACAGATATGTCAGTATCTCATGATGTGGTGGCTGATAGAATGAATCAGATGTGTCATGGTAAGGATAGGGAGCTTGGTTATAGACAGACCCGTTTCCTGACTCCACCATGCTACAACTGGGGCAATTGCCACCATTATAAGGACCACCACACCATTGACAACCAAGAGGGTGAGGATGAGACATAGAAAGAATCAAATGTTTTCAGAGGGGTAGGGATGAAGAATCAAAGATGTGAGAGGGTAAAGATGGATATTTTTGGATTTTTGGATAAACATTTTGTAAAAATAAGAAAGAAAATCTTTTTGGGTTTTTGATTTTTAAGATGTTTTTGGATTTTTGGATTTTTATAAGAAAATATAAATACATATAGATGGTATGAACAAGGAGTGAATATTCAAATAACTAATCTGCTAAACGTAAGATTATTAGCACAGCTCCCCGGCAGCGGCGCCAAAATTTGATTCGGTCCCAAACAGTCAGGTTTATTACACAAGTCAACCACTTGTGAATGGTCAACCGTAATAAAAGTCAAACAGTCTGAAACCAAAGCAATTAAGTCCAGGAGATTTTAGTGTTTCCCCAGGTCGTTAAGTCCCAACGAGCTGTGCGATTGAAGCTAAACGCGTAGTGATCTAGTGATATTGAACAGGAAAAGGGGTATGATAATACTAGATGACAAAGGAAAAATCTAAGAAAGAAAATTAAAAAGCTAAATTATATTAAATAAATGCTATCACTATTTTTAAAATTGGATTTTCTTGATTTTTCTTTTATAAATTTGAATTAAAAACTAATTTTAAACTTTAAAACTAAATTAAAATACTAAAAATTATGAAATTAAAGAGGAAAATTGTGAAACTATTTTTCAAAAATCTAAAATAACTAAAGAGAATTTTCAAAACTAATTTTGTATTTTTCTGATTTATATTCTAATTTCTATGATTTACAAACTATTTAAAGCTAATTAAATTGCAAAAAATTATTATTTAAACTAGGAAAATTATGGAAAAATATTTTTTTGGCTTTTTATATTTATCTTAATCTATGAAAATTGAGAACTTATTTTTTTGAAGATTTTCTGATTTATTTGTATTAAAAGCTATTTAAGTAGGATTAAAAACTAGTTTAAAATAAGAAAAATATCAAACAGTGCTGGAAAAATATGAAAAATTCAAGGAAATTCTAAAATTATATTCTAAGTCTATGAAAATTATAAAAACTATAGCTTATGTGTAAGAAAATAGAACTGCAGTGCAAACTACCCTAATTAAGCTACTAAGATTAAGCTAAAAGTTATTCTACTAAACCAAAAGCTACCAGAAGCTTTTCTAAGATAAAATCAACTTAAGTGCACCTAAAGTAACTAAGCTTAACCTCTTAATTATAAGCTACAATGATTTTATTCAATTTAGGCACAAGAACCACACAGGCCTGTCTGGCTAATTTGCAGCTTATGCACAGGTCTATTAAATAAGCTGAAAAGGAAAACAGCACTTGGATTCTCAAGACCACCAACCAGTGAGCCAATGAGCAAAGTTTCAGCCCCTAGTGATCAAAAACAAGACCTGCATAAGGTCTGGAAGTTGCCTGCACAAACTCAGTGTATGCTGAGTGAACAGGGCAGATTGGAGCTTATTGGACAGCTGATTAAGTGCTTAAGACTGTTTCCAAAAATTTCACAAAAATCAGATTTATACACTTGACCAACTGAACTTGAAAATCCCAAAGTTTCAATGATTTTGAACCAGAAACGAATCCATGAAAATTCCACAAACTTTGGTGAAAACTGAGTTTTACAATTTTGACTTTTGAAACAGAAATTGATCTTTGACTTTTATGAGTTTTGATCTTTCAACACTGGTTATATTTGATGTTTTATGATGAAAGGAGACCTGATAATGCTATCCTATGTGATTCTAAGTTTAAATGCAGGCTTGTATACTCTTGAACTTAACTGATGTAAACAATGAATGGGATTAAAGTGAATTTTGACTATGAATGAAAATGAGCACAAATTAGTAACCAAATACTACTACTAATAGCTAAATGCAAGTGAAACCACTGCTCCTAAGTCATATAGAAGCCTGAGATTTGGTTATGCAGGCTAATCCAAACACTACTTATAAACATGTTAAGCAACTTATACCAATCAAATCTTAAAAATGAATCATAACTATCCCCTAATTAGTTCCTAAGGATAATATATTGCCTGAATGATTCAATAGTATCAGTTATAACAATCAACAACAACTACACCTAAATTAGCAGACTAGATCAGATTTAATAGTGAAGATAGCAAATGATTTAATAAGGATAAGACAGGTTAACAGGGCACTAAACAAGCATACCCATGATGAACTACACTAAATTAAGCATAATTAAACAACACTAATCACTTCTATACTACTGAGATAAAATTGAGATAGCTTTTGAGACTTACAAGTAGTCCAGCTTGACTGCAACTACATAGGAGCCAAAGTACACTGTCCTAAACTATTACTTAATCCAAAACCAGCTCTGCATCAATGTCCAAGAACAGCTATCCCCCTCCTTTGACTTTCATTGACCAAGTACCAAATTTACTTGAACTTGAGTTATAAGCTTATCAAAAGCTATCAATAGCTTAAGTAAGCTTATTTGAATTAGAAATAAGCTAATTGAAGCTTGAATTTAAGAACAAGTAAACTGATTTTATAACAGGAAACATAAAAACATGAAACTTTGTTAAAACCTTGAATTAATACTTGAGAGTAAATTACAATGACTAAATGGCTTTAGTTCAATACAGGAAAGCTTAAGATTACAATTTTAGAAACTAATTAAGACAATTAAATTAAAAACGACATACAAGAAAATTAAAAACTAAAAACAACTATTCTTCTCTCCTTTTCTTCCTTCTATTTATCAGCAAAAGTGCTCCCACGTGTCTTCTGGGCATTTCCCACCTCTGTTTTGGAGGGAAAAGGATGTGTGGGTTGACTGTTTGACCGGGAGTATTATTAAGGAAGGGGGTTCAAGTTAGGGGGGGTCAAGTGGTATATTGGCAGGGGTTCAAGCAAGGGTCATGGTCCAAAGGTTTGGTTTGTTTATAAATAACACAAGGACCAAAATTGCAATTCACCAAACTTGAGGGACCAATTCTGCCAATTTTTCAAAGTTGTTCCAAGGGTCAATCTTGCCAAGTTTCATTAGTACAAGGACCATAAAAGATAATTTTCCATTTTTAAACTTCCAAGGACTATTTTTGCCAATTTTGAAACTTGAAGGACCAAACTTGTAAATTCTCCAAACTTTTTACCCAAGGATCATTTTTGATAAATTTTGATTTTGAAAGGACTTTGGTTGACTTTTATTTCAAAAAAAATGCTCAGGGACTGATTTTGTCAAGATTTGAAAGTTGAGGGACTGAAACTGCCAATTATGCAAACTTAGCTCGTTTTTCATCTGATTTTAAACATTTTGCATCTGAAACATATAAAATACAATCTTGGGATATTTTCAGTATTTTGATGCATTTTTGAGCGTTTTTAAATGTTTTGCAGTTCAGATTTGACCAAAAATGATGAGTATTTACACACTCACCAGTTATCAATCCACCATGGTTACAAAAGGATTGACTAATCCATGAGCAAACGGCTCTGGTAAAGATATATCAAATCCGTTTTTAGTTGACAACTTGCTAATAAGTTGGATGGTAATTAACTCACCATATCAGTAATGTGAAGAGTTGGCTAGCCCACAAGAAAATGGCTTGTGGTAAAGGCTGTGGAAAAACCATTATTGGTAATTAGTTCACCATTAGATAGAAGAACTAACTAGTCCAGAAGGGTACAGCTTTTGGTAAAGACAAAACAAATCTGTTGATAGCTGATGATTTGCTAAAAATCATATGGTTATCAGTGTACCATGGTCTTACACACCAAAACATTTGGCTACTCCAGAGATAATGGCTTTGGTAAAGAGATCTAAATCCATTAAGTTTTCAATGATTCACCTCTCACAGGAGTTAACACACCTGGAAGTGATGAGAATAGTATGCAACTTTAAACTGAATTAATGTACAAATTGTCATATGTTGCTGTGTTGTTGAAAAGATGGAGTTTGCTGGATGCTGTTGTGAAAGAATAATTTAGAGATACTTTGACAAAGCACAGACACTACAGAGATACAATTCAAAGACTAAGAAACAATTTGTCCTTAAAGATGAAGTTGTTAAAGATATATTCACAAAAGGGAACTTGAAGTCAAGCAAGTAGAATTCAAGTTAGGGGAGGATTGTTGGGATATGAAAGTGCTGAAGATATGAAAGTACTGTAAACTACAAAGTACTGAAAGAAGTCAAAGAGTCAAAGTACTGCTAAAGACAAAGTCAAAGTACTGCACTATGAAGTCAAAGTACTGCAAGAACAAAGAACTGTTATATTCGTTTATGGAAAGTATTGTATTCTATGTTTAGATTACTTGTCGTACAAGAATACAAATTGTAAACCGACTAGGATATCCTTGAGTGTGACAACCCGTACTTTCAGGTCATTTCTCAAAACAATTCATGCCTCACCATTTCAACATTTATCATAAACTAGGTTTGTGTATTCCAAATTCGCGTAACCTTAATGGTTTAGCGGCGAATTCATGATCATATCATCACGAACATTTCATATGGACTAAGTTTAGTCTACATTTCATTAACATCATTTGCATCATGTTAGTTCATTCATGACTTTGCATTTCACATTAAACGCGTAAATTTTATATTAAATAAACGTTATCGCGTGAGTTATTATTTTGAACATTAATCCGATACTTCCAAAAATGATCCCGATATATTTTATACTTACATTTAGTTTATAAAAACTATATTTTGAGTTTACCTAGTGTTTTAAATTTATTTTTTATACAAATCGTTAAATTTATATTATTACGACGCTTTTCTTAAAAACTACACGATAATTATTGTATCACTCAAATTTTACAAGGAATGTATTTTTACAATTTTTATGATCTCATTATACTTTATTTTGATCTATTAAAAATTACTTTTACCTAAAACTACCTTAAATACACCAATGTATATACAAACTTTACAAGTTATTATTACCTTAACTACATTTTTACACAAGTTTATACATAATATAAAAAAAAAAAAAAAAAAGATATTTTGGTAAATACCTCCCCCCTTGGCCGACCAAGGGGGGGTTGTAATTAATGAAGTTGGTATTTTTTCTTTGATAGTATAGATATACACTCAAACTTCATTCACCACATTCATTCTTCACCAATAATTCATAAGTTAGTAAAAAGTTTTCTTTCTCTTTGTTCTTCCTCCATAACCGGCCATCTAAAGGTGTTAAGAAGGGATCCTCAAAATTTTCAAGTTCAAGTTTAAACAATCTAGATTACACTCTTATTAAAGGTTTTGAAATAAAAACCTAGGGTGTTTAGGTTAATCCTTGTTCTAATCACCTCATCATAGTAGCTTGTAAGCATATCACTTTCATTCTACATCTTTCACTTTCATTTCATATTTATTTCTTCATTTTCTAAGCAAACATGCAAGACTTATTGTTATTTATACCATTTTTACATTGATTTTTAGAGTTCTATACATAGAAGTCATCCTATAATTTATCCCTTGTTATTTATTGGTCTTGATGATGTTTAGGAACCCATGACACCCTAAGAAGGTGTATGGTAGGATTAGAATAGCTTTGGAGTTGATTTGAAGGGATTGGAATAGGTTTAGTACGAGAAAAACTATTTTCGACAAGTATTAAAAGTGGTCTGATCTTGTTTTGCGTTTCTGGAAAATCCGACAGTAGACATGAGTTTTTGGCCTAGATAATTAGAAAATATACTTTAAAACGAATCCGTGGCCGCTTGAACGGATTAAAACGGAGTTATAACGAAGAAGTTATGAATTTTTCAAGTTTGACGACGAAATATATAATTTCTGAAAATTTCAGCAAGGTGTTTTTGTTTTGTACGAGTCAAAAACGAGTCCTAAGCTTTATAAATTATTTCGACTTGTCAAAAATATATTAGTATACTTTGATACGAAGCTAAGGACGTATAATACGTAGAAAACAGATTTATAACGACTAAAATATACATGTTTTCATAAATTGCCGTAACTATTATTTTTAGAAAAACTATATTATTTTTACGAGACAAGTGTTACGGTAAACAAAACGACCATGTTGAAGGCTATTTTTAACGATGATGTAGAATTTTTTGTAACGAGATGTCTTCTAATAAAATCGATATCACCAAGCATATTTTTCAAAACGACCAACCGTTTGTATAGCGGAGTTGTAATAAATTATTTACGGTTGCTTAAACTTTGCCGAAACTCACTTTTTACACAACATTTGGACAAAATCACCATATTTAACCTCTATTATCTTTATGTTCGAGACCTCTATGACGAAAACTCCTGTACTAAAACTTCTAGATTTTGATACAAGCTTTCCAAAACCGTTGAGTTCGTTTTCTAACGTTCGACGTACACCATTTTACAACTAGCTTTTCGAAGCCATTTTTGTCACTTTCATGAAAATTCCGACGACATGATTTTACGACGAAAAGTTAAAATTTCACAATAAATCATTACGAAACTATTGTAGGATGACATTTTGACGTAAATACTTGTAAAGTAATTTAAGAGTGGTCAAGACGTCAAAAGAGTATTTTTCGACGATAAGTATTATTTTCAAAACTCGCGAATGGTATAAATAACATACGAAATGCATGCATAACATTACATCATAACTCATTGCATATCATATCATTCGTAATAGGTCAAGGTTAAAGCATCACGCTACATCTCAGTGTACTCACTCTTGTCATCATACCAATTTATCAAGTGAGTTTTCATAGCCCCATTTTCAATTGTTTGGAACTATTTTGGGGGAGATACATGCTTAAATATTTTTCACAAGTACTTTAGATTTTTAAGGCTAAATTCTATCATGATCACCATTGTTTCAAAATAAAATGTTGTACTATATCAATTGTTCTTGTTTGCGTGCTATAGTTATACGTCGAATAAAGTACTATATCAGTTGACTACTGATACATTGAGTCATGTACTATTGATTATGTGCTACAGTTCTACGTCGTATAATGTTCTAAATCAGTTGACTACTGATACATTGAGTCTAGTCCTATTGATTAAGTGCTATTGTTCTACGTCGAGTTAGGTACTATTGTGAATTCATTTGACATCATGTGTTTGAGCATAAACTACACATATTTTGGCAGTGGGTTGTGAACACACAGGTTGCAAGTTTTGTATGGGCGGAACTTGGAACTGGGTGGATTTACAATGCCTTTACTGCATAAACGATTTTGAAAGGCTTTACATTTCAACACAAACTCTATGAACTCACTCAACCTTTGTGTTGACACTTTTTAGCATGTTTTATCTCAGGTATCTAAGGCATTCACTTCATGGCATGCATGTGGACATATCATAGAGTCGCGGTGACGACGCGTCTCCTTTGGGTTTTATGAACTTTAAAACATCGTTTGAATTGTAACAAATTTATTTCCGCACAAGTTGATTTTTCATTTGGGACCTACACTTTGTAAACTCTGATTGTTTTATTAAATCAAACGATGTGTTTTCCAAACAACACTTTAGGTCGTTCAATATAACTGTGATTGTGATGCTATGACAGTCAATCCCCAGGAATTCCATTCCGCTGCAAAACAGGTAAATTGGGGGTGTGACATTGAGCCTATAAAAGGACTCCTAGATTGGTATTAGAGATACGATTTAGAGAACAAGTTTATGAGTTTTAGAGTTTACGAATTCATAAGTTATTTAGTGTTTTAGAGAGAAGTTCGATAATCTTAGAGTTGTTTAGAGTATCTGCATAATAAGCAGATTTAGAGTTTATAATAAAAGATTATTCTTCTTAGCTTTGTTAAGTAAATTCCGCGTACTTGATAAAGATTGCTCAGTGTTTCTTTGTTAATAACTTAGGATTTATCCGAGGTTATTAAACCTTAACAAGCTAGTTAAGTTAGTTTGATTAAAGTATATCGATCCAACACAATCCCTCTCAAAGACTCACAATTTGGCAAGAGTTCGTGTCTCAATAATCCTTGCATAAAAAAAATATTTCCTAAAGACGTGTTCATTGGATGGGTGCAAGTTCCACTTCCCAACATCCATAGCATAAGGAAACGTTCCTTCGGTTTTAAACCATGCTCGCAAGGTGCTCACACCCAACACCCTAATATTCCTAGAATTCCCGTTAGAAGACAAGTTAACATGATTATTGTTCACCATTGTGGAGATTGCAAGTGGATTTACAAAATGAATTTTAAAATAAAAACCAAATTTTTTGTCAAAAATAGCAACAAGGTTTTTGATCCAGGCGGTTAAAAAAATAATATATAAAACACAGACTATTTTGAAAATTGGTCGTGACGCCGTCACCACACAAAGGGTGACGCCTTCGCATCGACGGGCCAGTTAAATAAAAACACCACCCATCTCTTTCACTCTCTACCCTACACATTTTATCCACCCCACACTTCACCAATATGATTTCTCCAAGTCAATTCCACCACTTTGCATCATCAATCTCTACAAGGTAAGTAATTTTCATTGATCTTTGTCTACTCAGTTGCTCTATTCCTCTTTCAATTTTGGTTTCCCCTTTGATCCGAAACACTCCCAATTAGTTTGATTAATGTTAAATGTCGCCTATGAATCTTGTTTATTAGGCTATATATTAGGCGAATGGTAGTGTTGCCATGTGGGTTTGATTTTGCGAGAAGCTTTGAAAAGCTTGGGGACTAAACCACCTTGCCATTGCACCCTTTTTGCTGCAGCAGGGGTGTTTGGGTTAAGGGTTATGGTTAAAAACCTAGATTTTTCCCTCGCAAATGTCAGATTTGAAAATTTTCTGGTCAGGACGGCGTCAGCCAGCTGGCGTGACGCCGTCAGAACCTTCTGATGTCGTTTTGCAGTTTGATCACTACTCATTTGTTCCTTATTTTTGATTCCTTGTTTCAGAAAATGAGCAAGCGGTCAAGAAGAACCAGAGGGCAATCTTCCGGCACACAATAAAATGTTGTCGAAATCGTGTTGAGTTGGGGAGTGTTTGACTCGGATGCACCCCAAAACCAATACAACAAATTGCTTCACCAAACAATTAACTCAGGGGCAGTTCAGGATTGGACTTTTCTTCATGATCATGATCTTGAGAGGGATTTCAGAAACAGTATTAGGAGGGACAAATTTACCGACCCTCAGTGGGAAAGATTATTCCGCATTCGTGAGCCCGTATACATCGCGTTGGTGCGTGAGTTTCACGCCTCTTATTCCATAAATGTTTTAGCTTGTCGGGGAAGTATTGATGCTCAGGGGATACGGTTCAGGTTGGGTGGATTCTGGAGGGATATGTCAGTTTTGGAGTTTAGTTGGAGGGTAGGATTGTATTCTGAGAGGGATGCTGAGAGCCATGTTTTTAGAGCTAACTTGAGTGTTGGTTTTACCACTAGGGAAGATATGTGGGGATTTAGTTTTGGAATACGTTGGTCAATCGAGAGTACATGACTGGGAGTACTCTTGCTTCACAGATCTGAGACCCTCGGACGAGGCTCGCGCACGCTGTATTGCTTTCACCATAGCGGGGCGTAAGGAAACGACTCGTCGTGTCACCTTGCTGGATCTGTTCTATCTATATTGCATTTATGCTGATGATGTGTGTTGCAATATCCCATTCTTGTTGGCCGACTATCTGAGGAGCGTTAGTGGTATGAGATAGGCAGATAGGGTTTATGGGGGTATGTTCGTCACCAAGTTGGCCGAGTCCTACGACATTCTAAGAGGGGAGGTTCCTATGTACCTAAACATTGTGGCAGAGCCCAAAGTTGTTAGAGCCAAATCTTTGAAGGATATGGAGATCATCATGGATATAGGAGGCGCATGTGCATGGTACCGCCCTCGGCCCGCAGGACAGGATGATGATGATGAGGATGACGACGAGCAGCAGCCGCAGCCGCAGTATCAGCAAAGGGATGGAGCCGGTAGCTCCGATGATGCCCACAGACATATGTACAGTGGGGATAAGCAGGCCTACCAGGGAGCATGGATGGGCAGGATGGATATATGGATGGCTCAGCAGGACCAGCAGGCTAGCTGGACGTATGATCACATCATTCGACAGATGCAGTACTTATCTATGCATGATCACCTCGAGCCCCACCTGCAGATTGATCCGTTCCCCGATCGAGAGGAGGATTACCCGTCCTACGGGTAAACCGGCCACCTTTCCCCAGGCTATGACTACCGCTATGGCCTCGCCCCCGATCAATGATTTGTTTATTTATTGATGATTTGGTTGTGAACAATTGTGGTTGGATATTTGTTGAGACAATTTGAATTTGGGTCTGTAATAATTTAGGATTATCTTAAATTGTGATGTGGTAATATGGTGATGTGGAACAATTTGATAGTATGTATATATTTGTGATGTGGATTGTTTCTTAATTGTTTGCTTGTTTTGCTTTTCAATTTGTGTGTTTTATATCATTTTCATTGTTGTTTATTCTCATGTTAGACTTTGTGAAAATGTTTTATTTTATCTTTAACCTCGTCTTAATTACATATAAAGGTATTTTACAAAAAGATAAGTGTAGGGAAGATCACATAAGTTTTTTTTAAGAACATGAACATGAGAATCACAACTATTGAAATTGATATATATGTGTGTTTGTTAGAGTCAAATGCTTGTATCGAGTCATAATGGATGTTTTGCAGGAATTTTTCCAGGTTTTAATGATGTAATTTTTCCAGAAAAACGCAGCATACCACTTTTTGTCAGGAAAACCTGACGGCGTCAGGATTAAAGCCTGACGACGTCAGGCTATGTAGAAACGGGATGATCTGTCTTTGTTTTCTGTGTAGTTTATAATTTTTTGGAAATTCTCATGTCTTAATTTTCCAGAAAAACTGCAAATATCCATTCCACAAGCATTATATCTTACTTGCTTTCTAGTGTAGTTGTGTCATATATAGTTTTACTGCCGATTTTACGCGAACGTTTCATTTGTTTTCGTATGAGTATGAATAGGGGTGTTCATCGGTTCGGTTTTCGGTTTTGTGGGTTGAATGGTTTGGTTTCATCGGTTTGAAAATTTTCAAAGTCAAAACCAAAACAAACCAAACCAATTATTGAACGGATAAAACCAAACCATACACCAATTTAGAATTCGGTTTGGTTTTGGTTAAACCAAGAAACCAAATTCAAATAAACTTCAAAATATAACCTAGAATTCACAAATAAAAACCTAAAAGTTCAAATAAATTAACAAATCAAAGGGTCTCACAACGTGCCGAAGGAAATCAACAAAACAAAAGTTTAAGAAACCAAAAGGTTTTAAAACTTAATGGAAATAAATAAATGCGATAAAATGTTCTTCAACAAAAGTCTTGAAAATTCTTATTAGCTTGAAAAACTCAGTTGCAACTTCATTCATCTTCTCCAATATTTTTATTTGATGTTGTTTTCATCTCTGAAGCGTTATAGAAAATAAATGTGTCAAATGTGTATATAAAGGTCATGGCTATAAAGAATGGAAATAATAAGTTACCATCTTTTAAATTTTCAATGTCATCAATGTGTTCTTCCAGATTCATTATAATATCACCTGAATGGACCCAAATCTGTATATATATAAAAAAAATTATTTAAATAGAGATATTCGGTTTTTTCGGTTTGGTTTGATTATATATTTATCAAACCCAAAACCAAACCAAACACCAATTAAATACTTCGGTTTGGTTTCAAACCAGACCATACACCAATTATTATTTTCGGTTTGGTTTTATTCAGTTTCGGTCCGGTTTATTTTTCGGTTTGTTCGGTGTTAAACCAAACACTGAACACCCCTAAGTATGAAGGTCATATTGGACAAGAAAAAGAACACATATTGGATGAAGCTTATTACTATGCATTCTTCTTGGACGAGGATTTAACCGCAACTTCATACATATCCTACCGAGCTAATCAGGGGAGTACTAGTTTCTTTTCCTTACTTATCTTCCTTTATCATAACTTTGATACTTTCGGGGAACATTGGGGACAATGTGCAGTTTAAGTGTAGGGAGGGAGAATGAAACGAGAACTTAGAAACTATTCACTCACTTGATTATTTGTGTTGTCCTTAGTAATTTTTGTAATAAACTATGAGAAATAATTGTTAGGGCAATTTTAGCACAAAATTTAAAAGTTTTTATGACATTTATGAGCTAAAATGTAGTCTTAATAAAGCGTCTCATGGATAGGAATTATATGACTAGCACAAAACCGTTTACCACTCAAATTCCACCCTAAAAATGTGAGGTTCGCCCCTAGATCTTTAGGAGTAAAAGCATCCATCTTTAATGCTTAGTGAGTGTACCGGTAGTATAATAGATTCTAAAACTTGTTTTTTAATGCATTCCAAGATCGCAAGTGAGACTACACTTGTGTAGTTAGGAGTAACTAAATGATAAGAGGCATTAGGATAACCCTTGTTTGAAACCTATATTATAATTACATCTTCCATATCGGTTGAGTAATTACCCCACACACTTGCGATGTACTCATCTTTAGTACACGATACCCCTAGTTAACCCCTCAGATCCTATCCTTTTCGCGGTTCTCGTGATGTTTCGATTTTCCAGATTATCAATAAAGGGCATTGTTTACAACCCACCCCCAAATGTACACCCAAATCGCCTTAGCCCACCTTGTATGCACTCAACTTAATTGCATTATTGTTATCATTACTAAAATCTTAGTTCAATTATCTAGTTACTTGCATGGTTGTTAAGTCAAGTCATATCTTTTATACACATTTTTGAGACGATTAGGACTCATGGGTAAAAGTAATATTTTATGGAGTAACGGGAAAGAACAATAAATTCAAATTCCCTTTGTCTACGTAATTAAATACTTCAAGTGCTTTGATCTTTTCAAATCGGGTCAATTAGTGTTAGAGAAATAAAAACTCAAGTTTAGGGATGCTCTTATAAATCCCTTATATTTTGATGTTATCGTAGAGGATGGTAGAGTAAAAAGGTATGAAGAAAAAAAAATCGAAAAAAAGAAGAAAAAGAGATAAAAAAAAATGAGAAAAACATACGGGCTACCATCCTACATCTATCTTTATGTTTATGTTTTTTAAGTTTATGTTTGTTTTGTTTCAAGTTATCTAGTGTTAGTGAGTCGAGTCTTGGCTTAGCAATGCCACGCTTTACATGCTTGTAACATAAGATTTTGTACTTGCCACCAATAAATATCCCCTATCTAAGAAGACCCTTTACTTCCCTACCATAAGCCTAACGTTACAACCCTTGTAAAGACCTCTTAGATGGTTATTCCTAGGTGCTTACGCCAAAGCGGTGGAGGTATCATCTATTCTCAAGCTTATGGTAATCTATGTACTATGCCAGGTAATGAGTGTTTATCTTCCATTTCCATTCATATTATATTTCATATAAACCCGAGAGATGAGAGAATTCAAACAACACTTGTGAGGTGCTATTGTATAATTTCCGTGCTTTTTATAACTATTGTGGCACTTTTACTTGTTGTAGACTATTTTAAACCAATGCTTCATGTCCCATAACTTATAAATTGATTGGCCAAAAGCACATTTGCTTGAGGACAAGCAAATACCAAGTGTAGGGATATTTGATAAGGATTTAAAACGTATTCTTTTAAGGGGTCATTTAAGCCCTAAATCGACATATTTTATATACGTTACTGCTTAAAATCATTCATTTTCACTTTTTAGGTCTTTTGGAAGCAAAATGCTGGAATGAAGCATATTTGGATGAAAATGAGCGAAAACATGAAGAAAATGGCAAAGTCAAGATCGAAGACACTCAAATCCTGATCATTGCACCTAACGGCATCCTATCCAAAGGGCGACATTGTCCCTCTATGAAGATTTGATCAAAAAGTGCACGCGACGGCTCAGCGGAATTTCTGGTCCTAAAGCCTGACGGCGTCAAGCCTAACTTCTGGAAGACATCACTCACTCTTTTCACACCAGACACCTAAGATCCAAGATTCAGACGACGTTTTGCCTGAAGAATGACGGCGTCACAACTCTCAAGTGACGTCGTCCCAACAATGACTTGGCCCAGACAAAACCCTTATGACGGCGACCTGACGGCGTCGCTTACAAAAGGTGACACCATCGCGATTGTAAATCTATATATATAATTCGATTTTTCTGTATTTTGAGAGGTAGAATTTTGGAGAGCAAACCCTAACTCAGTTGTAGTCCGACTTGGACAGTATTCTAGGGTCCCATACCCTATTTTACACATTAAGATAAATTTGTTATTCCAATTTATCATTATGTCTACCCCATGTTCAATTGATTGTGTGTATGCTTGCTTGTTTAACATGTCTAGCTAAATTACTTGTATGTTTGCTTAGATCTATGAAATCTAGTTGTTGATTGTTGTTAGGTTTTCTCTTGTCTTAATTGATTGAAGCCTAGGAGTGAAACTAGGCTATCGTTGTGTTTACTGCGTGAGTGTGCTTTAGGACAATAGGATATTAAGATATTATTATACTTGCTGAGCCCGTGTATTCTATAGGAGAGATACATTCATAGAACTAGGGAATACGCACCCCCTACGACTAATAGGAATACAATGCGTTAAGATAAAGGAAGTGACAATTCAACCGACCAATAAAAGATAACTAGGGATTAATAGTATCTAAGTGAACACATCTTTAATCACCATATGGGCACACCTCAATTAGCATAAACTATCCGTAGTAATTAGATAATTAGTTAAAGTAGTGAAATCAGTAGAAGTACCACCCCCCCCCCCCCCAATCATATACCCCAAGATTTTACCTATGCTTTCTAAAAACATAAAAAAACAATAAAAAGAATCATCCTCAACCCCACCTTGTAACATATTGGTTTTCACAATCACATAATCGATCACAATATGGGTCAAATAGAGAGTTGAAAACTTTAGTGAGACAAAGAAAAATATATTATGAAAGCTCCAACCCTTTGCCTTGCTAGGCAAAGGGTATTTATAGGTTCATACATGACACGCCTCCTATGGGCTGTAGATCAGGCATACAGTGGGTAAAGATCCGTCCATCCTCCACGGAGTTACTTAACAAACTACTTACTAACACTGAATGACTACGACTACGAGCTTTCTAATGACTACATATACTTGAGGTGACCGACTCTTTAATTACCGGATTTTCTAAATCCTAACAATCTCCCCCTAAGGGAGGTCACCTCAATTACATCGATTACAAACAAATATTATATTTTGGTGTTCTTGGATTCTTGATTAAGTTCTTTGCTCTGTAGCCCGTAGTCTTTGATTCTTCATGTTCCGCATGATTTGTTCTTTTAAGTGGAGGTCTTTATCTGGTCCACGTGATAATGAGTTTTTGAGCCAGCTTTGAGATCATCATCCACAGTAAATCTCTGACTCATCCTTTATTGTATCGCCATTATGTGAGGTTGTGACTTTTGGACCGACATGCTCACATTTTGGATCATGATATATTCTCATCAGAGTTGCGGAAGGTTTTGTTGATTCATGATATTTGCAGCAGCGTAGCAGAAGCATGAATTAACAATATCAAAGTCAGTTGATGAAGATATGCACTTATCATGATTTCTTTAGAAGTGAATGTGATGTGTGAGCATGTGGCTATGGATTGACTCTTCAATTCTGATCAGCTGCAACCGTCGGGTGTCCCTGCAAACAACAGTTAGCAATAAAGCGCATGAAAGTGTCTTTGATCACTTTCGTTGAATGGATTGCAAGCTTAATCTATTGGATAGATCTCACATGCCACCCACCAAGAGCTTGTTTGATGTTGGCTCTAGAAGGATTTCTATCTTCATCGTGAATATTTACATATCACTCGGATGTTCTGGGAATACTACAAGGATAATGCGTAAGACTCTTAAAATATATTCTTACTTTCCACATTGTGTGAAACAGTAAGTCTTCAAGAATAATGTGTCCTAACGAGATTTTTTGATGATCTCTTGGCTCTAGACTCAATAGTGCATGTTTGGTTTCCTATGCCGGAGACTAGGGAGAGGGTCTCCTTCTTCAATATAAACAATCTCTAAGAGAGAGTCGATAGATTATGTAGGTTCTCCGTGAGAATGAAACAAGCGTTTTTAAGAGGAACTTGAGTAGTTTGGGAAGTTTAGTGCAGTGCGTCACTGGGTCCATGACGTCTTGTCTTCAATACCAGTGATACCTTGGTAACCACCAGTAGCATATGAATTGAACCCGGTTTTTGCCCTAAAGTTGAATAAATGGAGGGCTATTTCTTTTCACCCTTTTCACATTCAATTCTTTTTCATTCTTCAACCCCTTCAGTGCGTACCGAGACTTCATAACTAGAACCTTGTTGGGTTTATTCTAGTACTAGTTCTGTCTCTGTCCACACTCTTCCCATGTTCTCAATTTTCTCCCTTTTTTCATTATACCTAAGGACTTCTACATTATCTAGTGGATTGTCCCTGGGTAGATCCCTCCGGCTCTGGCGGGATCGTGGGAATGAATACCTAATATAACTTAACTATCCTTATAACTCCATGCATAAAGTAAAATGGTCGGTCTTTTGGTACAGTTCTTTCCGCCTCAAAACCAATTGAAAAACCATTTGAAAATCAATCAAGGTACTTGTGATATTAAAATCAAAGCATTTTGTACCTTAATTGTTTTTTATCTTTTTAGTATTAGAAATCATTTAGCACATGGAGGCAAGAGATCTTTGAAATATTAGATTAAGAATGAAAGATCCAATTCTTGATTAACATTTTCTAAAATGATCATTATCACTTCCAGATCAAATCTAGTATTTAAATACTTTGGATAAAACATTTTGGGAAGGATGTGGTTTTCTTTTTATTCTCCCCCTCAATATGTGCATCGAGATTCGAAAGTGTTTTGCACATATTAGAGGGAACCTGCACTTAGAGATAAATCAATCACGTTTCAATTCTTTTTGGTTTAAGATAGATGCTCCCCCTTAACATGTGCATGGAAAATTTGAAATCGTTTGGCACATGCAGGGAGGAGAGCTTGTTGTTGCATTTCTAAAACCACTTATCAAATTATCAGTTTATATCCAATTTAAATCACAAATTCTCCCCCGATCACAATTTTCAAACCCTTTGAGATTTGTGATCTCAATTGATTTAAATTAATTTGAAAGCTTTTTTAAGAGAAGTGTAACCAGCTTTTTGAAAAACATTTAACTGATAAAGATCAGATTATGAGACTTTAAAACTCCATTGTTCAAACATGCTTAAGTATCTTATGAAAACACAACATTAGCCTTGGTCTGGGTCCGATTAAAAAAAATTGTTCTTTTTGATTATCTAAAAGTAGACCTTTCTAGTTTACGTGCTAATCGTTTGAAAAATAACCTTTTGATTTGATTGAAATCATTCTCCCCCTCAATCAATAACATAAGTTGTTGATTGAGTGTTAGAGATTTTGACAAATGGTAAGTCCAGATGATTTTCAAAAATAGAGTCCGAGTTATTTTCAAAGCAATTTAGTTTTAATTAGATGACAAATATTTTTCAGAAGAATCTTTAGAAGGAAAAATATTTGTGAGGAAACATTTGTCTTTTTGGCGACAAACGATCGTTATACACTTTTGTTTTTAAGAATCAGGGCATGAGGATTCAAAATAATATAAAGTGTGGCTCTGTTCTTACTTTTAAAAACGGGTTACTGCCTGAAATGACAATAAACCAATATTTTTCTCCGTCTCATTTTCTTTTTTTTTCAAATAAAAATAAGAAATAAAAATATTTATAACTTCAGTTCGAACTTCATCTAAAGACCCGTGTCATTATTGAATGACAGATCTAAGTCCGTAGATGTTATCAAATACACAAAAAAAACATGATAAGTAAAAACATTCTTTTTGAGATTTTCAAAATATTCTGATTTTTATGGGTTTTTTAAAAGATTCTGAATTTTTCTTTTTTTTTTTTTTGAAGGTTTTATAATTTTGTATTTTGCTTTTTGAAAAGATATATACAAGTATAGAGAGAGAGAGAGAGAGAGAGAGAGAGAACACCTTTACTCCTCATTTTCTTCCTGAAGACGTTTGAGTGTTTCTGGCTGAAGACTTTTTAATCCAAGAGATAGATGGATAAAGACCTTTACTCCTCGTCTTCCTCTTGAAGACGCTTGAGTGTTTTCAGTTGTAGACTCTTTAGACCAAGACGTGGAAGGATAAACTCAAAACGTTCTCTAGAAAGAGCTTTGGTGAAGATGTCTGCTAGCTGATATTCAGTCCTCACGAAGTATAGTTCAACCCCACCTTTTTCAACTTGTTCCCTGATGAAGTGATGTCGAATGTCAATGTGCTTTGCTCTTGATTGTTGAACATTGTTGCAGCAGAGAGCAATGGCACTTTTGTTATCACAATACAGAGGGATTTTGTTGAATACAAAGCCATAGACAGATAATTGGGATCTAATCCATAGGATTTGAGCACAACATGATGACATGGTTATGTATTCACCCTCTGTAGAGGATATAGAAGTACTCATTTGTTTCTTTGAAGACCAGCTCACAAGCTTATCACCCAAAAACTAAGCACCTCCTGACGTGCTTCGACGTGTATCTTGACATCCTACATGGTCAGCATCTGCATAGGATGTTAGTGACATACCGGTGTCCTTTGGATACCAAAGCCCCATGTTAATGGTTCCTTGGAGATACAGAAAGACCCGTTTAACCGCTTCAAGGTGATTTTTGGTAGGCTTAGCCTGGTATCTAGACACATGCATACAGTGAATAGAATATCTGGTCTACTTGCTGTGAGGTACATCAGGGATCCAATCATATTACGATATTTCGTTTGATCTATCATGATCCCAGAGTGGTCCTCATCTAGTTTTGTACGCTCCACCATGGGAGTGTCAACAGGGTCACAAGAATCAAATCCAAATTTCTTTAAAATCTCATTTGTATATTTAGATTGATTAATAAAAATGCCTCCGGGACTTTGTGAAATTTGTAAACCCAAGAAAAATGACATTTGTCCCATCATTGACATTTGAATCTTGGAGCCCATCTCCTTTGAAAATTGGTCACATTCATTAGGGTCGGTCGAGGCAAAAATAATGTCATCAACATAGATCTGAACATGAATTAAGTGTTTGCCTGACTTTCTGGTGAACAATGTAGGGTCAACTGCTCCTTCGCTGAATCCATTTGATAGAAGAAACTTTGATAGTGTATCGTACCATGCCCTAGGAGCTTGCTTCAAACCGTAAAGGGCTTTCTTCAAGCGATAGACATGAGTAGGATGCTCTGGATTCACAAAACCTTCAAGTTGGCTGACGTATACTACCTCTTTCAGATCTCCATTGAGAAAAGTAATCTTCACATCCATATGATAGACCACCATGTTCTTACTAGCAGCATTAGCCAAGAAGATTCTGATTGCCTTGATACGTGCAACAGGAGCAAATGATTCTTCAAATTTAATACCCTCCTATTGACGGTATCCTTTTGCGACTAGTCTTGCCTTGTTCTTTAGAACATCACCATGCTCATCAAGTTTTACTTTGAAGATCCATTTGAGAGCAACGATCATAGCATAGTCAGGAGCGGGTACTAATTCCCATACATCTAGTCGATCAAACTCATGAATCTCTTCTTGCATTGCATTGAACCAACTTTCCTCAAACATTGCTGCTTTAACATCTTTCGGCTCGATCTTAGATAATACGGAATTGAAGAAGCACCATAAGGCATCAGTTGCAAGTTGTTTCCGAGTGGCTACCGGACGAGAGGGATTCCCAATGATATTTTCCAATGGATGGTCATGTGTCCATTTTCTAAGATGCTTGTATGGTTGTTGTTGAGGAACTGAAGTAGCAGAGTTTGGATCCCCTGGTGAACATGGTTCTGATGATGGATCAGGGGCAAATATGTTTTCAAATAGAGCATCTTCAGGAGTGGCAAAAGGGTTATCTCCATCAAAATCAATGATGATCTTTTTCATACTTTAATCTGGGCAAGCCTCTTACGAGGTCCTTTCTAGAAAGATCATTTATGGTTCTGAAGTTCAAGTGATTGAGATGACGATGCCATAACCATGACTTTGTTTTGGAAGCCTTTGACAACAAGCAGATTGGAGAAGACTTCATCATATCTTCGATAGAGATGGTGTACAAATTAGTGCCACGTGTTCCCTTTAAAAGTTCAACACCATCTAGTTCTCTAACGAAGCAAGAATGTTTTCTAAAGGCCACTTCAAGATCAGAGTCGCAGAATTGACCAACAGAGAACAAATTGTGACCAAGACCTTCAACATAATATACCCTGGAGATTACACTGTCTACAAACACGTAGTCTCCATAACCCATGATAGCTCCAAAATGGTCGTTCCCAAATCTAACTGTACTGATGAATCTATTCACAAAGTTCTTGAGCCGCGAGCAATCTCCAGTCATATGCTTTGAATAGCCTAAGTCCAAATACCACAAAACGATTTGTATGACCTGCAGTTTAACACAGACAAGTATGGATGACTAGATAATTTGGATCCCCATGAGAGAATGGGTTTCATTTGGTTAGTGAATGAGATTGGAACACCCACATCATTAATAGAATCTATGACATCATTAGTGGTGGAAACAAGACTAGTAGAAGCACTTGGTCTGTGTGAAGTATGTCTACTTCTTAAGGGGATGATCCTACCGGTAGGTTTCCATTCCTTAGTAGGCATATATCTATTCCTATTAGGAAATAATTCATTAACTCTGAACGTGCGACCAGTGGGTTTCTATTGATAACCCACATTATTGAATTTTCTCCCTGTAGGTTTTCAATAATTACTAACCCTTTTCCAAATTGGCTTTCTGGCATCCTTAACCTGTTTAGCATTTCTTACAATTTTTACTGGATATTTAACAACATTCTTCAACTCATTCACAACACATTCATGATTAATACCATTAACCAAACATTCATTACATGTTTTGAAAGTAGTATCAGAATTCAAATTAATTACAGTACGCTTATAGCTAATACTAGAATCAACATGATTCGTTATATTCTTCTCAAACTTATTCTTCCTAGGGTGTTCTTCTACTTTCTTCTCTTGAACATTCTTGGCTCGTATGGTCCTATCTTGCATTGTATTGCCTTAAGGCTTTGACCCGCTAACCTTAGTGTCCCTGATTACTCCTGTAGAATGAACGACGGGAGTATTAGTTTGTGATACTACTCTTTGCTTGTTTGGTCTAGAAGTGCTGGGATCTGAGACTCTAGGAGGCACACCAAAGGTCACGTGCTTGGCTTTAGGCATAGAACATGGCATAACTATACTATATTTCCTAGTACCAGATTTAGGATATATTGCTATTAAGCATTCTAAGAGTTCTTGAGATCGTTTGGCATATAAGCATGCATGCCCAACCGCATTATCAAGTGGTTTCTCTATTTTATCTTCTTCAACAATCTCACGAAGACATTCAAGACTCTCCTTAAGGTATGAAAAATATGTTTGACATGCAAGTTCATTGTTCCTAAGATGAGGGGGAATATATTTCACTGATATAGCATATTTATTACAAGCAGGTACCTTTGGTGCAACATTCTCACCATTGATGACTGACATTTTCCCTTTTGCCTGACTCTTCAGATTCTCAATTTCCTTTTTCAAAGACGTTATCTTTTCATTGTTTTTGTCACGAGTGACCTTAATTGATTCATATAACTCTTTGAAATGCAGTTTAACCATTTCATTTTCCGCTTGAAAACACTCATTTTCATGTTGTAAAGCATCAATGATGTTTTGAAGATGGAAGTTTTGTGATTTCTGAGAATCTAAAGGAGGAGGCATACGGGAGCTAGGCACTTCCCACTGATCACCCTTCAATTGTGATATTTGGGCTTTCAGCCTTTTGATTGTGTTACAATGAGCTCGAATATGTTCATCACGTTTGTTGACTTCAAAAACTGCATCAAACTCAGGAGCATCCAAAGATGTCTTGACATTTGAGGTTTTAACATTTTCTTTAAGATGTTGATATTTTAATTGTAAATCAAGATATTCAACTTCTAATTTAGAAAACTGCTTGACCATGTCATCATGATTGTCTTTTTGATTTTATCATGCAATTTTATTTGAATTTTTTTGTCTCAAGCTCAATGACATGATCATGGGAGACTTTCAATGCAATTGACAATTCATGAAATTGAAAAGCGGTAATAGAATAATTCATAACAGTATAGAACACATCTTGAGCAATACATCTAGAAATCAAATTATCGTTAAAGATGTGAAGGTTCTTCCTCTCAATCTCATTACTCTTAAGTTCACATTCATTAATTCTTACCTCGTTTTCCATTTTATTAAACACCTTTTTCATATCTTTAATCTCTGTATCTATGCCCTTTTGAAGACATTCAAATTGTTCTTTTAGTTGTATAAAGAAAGGCATGACCTCAGTTAAATAACATTCTTTAGTTTTCTCAAAACCCCTTTCCCCTTCAGTTATCCCTGTGGGTGATTCTCTTCTTATACGTTTTCTCAAAATCAACGAATAGTTGGTAAACTACATATAGGCTGATTAAGGTCTTGCTTTGAGTGGGAAGAGTTCTAGGCACTAAATGTATTGGTGTATTTGGGGGATACACAGTAGCAGGAGGTAATTTCCTAAGGGAGGATTCTTTTCTACAAGTTCATCAGTTTTATTCTTATCAATATCCTTCTTCCAAAACACTTGTTCAGGAGTTAATTGAGTTTGAGGTCTAAATCTGTTCCAGGCAATCCAATTTTCCTTAGTGTAATCGTGAGATTTAAGCGTTATATTATTCTTTATACACCAAGGATAGTTTCTTTGCCATTTTCTCCTTAGAGGCATCTTTTAACTTTCTATCCTCTTCAGTGCCTTCTATACATGATGGAGTTTGTCTAGGCTTAAGGATCTCATTACCATCATAAACTACCTTTTGTGCAGCTTTAGCTATCTTACCATACTCAGGATAGGGTTCCTCTACAAGGGGAATATTATGCTTATCACTTAAGACCCTATGCTTAGTGCTCATGTGAGCAGTCTGAATGGTGTTCCCTTGTATGTACAACTTGTTTTCAAGTTTGTTCTTTAACGTTTTTAGGTTGGAAAACTCATTCAAAAGTTTTGATTCCTTAGCATTGAATTCCTGCTTAAGCACTTTTACATTTTTTTGAAGTTCTTGCTTTTAAGCTTTTCTTGTAAGGAATATTTAACTCTTGTTTTAATATTTCTTCCCTAAAATTACTTGTTCTGATAAGTGTACTCATTTGGTTATCCATATCCTGCTCACGAGTAGTCAATTCAAACTTAGCACGCTGTTCATATATGACAACTTGTTCCTTATAGACATTTAGTTCAGTGGACAAGGAATCATCAGGAACATACGCAATGTACTCATCAAATATAAATTCATCGTTAACTGCAGAAGATTCATCACTTGGTACAATAATACTTTCATCTTGCTTCATATATTGATCATATGGGACAACATTGCTATTTCCCATATTTTCAATATCTGATTCAAAGACTTCTGTAGATTGTACTTCGTGGTGAATCTTTTGCGCATCAACCACATCGTATAATTTTAGTACCTCTGATATGATGGATTCCTTGGAGGGACCGGCCTGTTGAGGTGAAGAGACCATTGAAGAGACAATAGGAGAGATGCTGGCCATAAAGATGGTCTGTGCAGTTGGTTCATAATCAACATCCGAGTCAAATGCATCATAGTCAGGAACTTGAAAGGCGTTGGGATTGTTCTGAGCCACACCATGCACAAGTTGTTCATCCACATCAGCATCATAAGTTTTGGCATTTCCCTCAGCAAGAAACAATAATTCTTCCTCATTCAACACTGCTCCATTATCTTGAGCTTGTACAAGTAGCATTTTGTCCCTGAAGTACTCTACATTTTATGGACGTTTCGGAAGAGTGCAGTTCCTTGCAATGTGTCCTTCTCCTCCACAGTTGTAGCACTTGATCGGCTTCCCTTGGCCTTGAGCAACGTTCCTTCCTCGATTCTGATTACCAACATAACCCGCTCCAACTCCCACATTCCCATAACCAGATCCAGCACCTACATTCCCTTGTTCATTGTGGGGTAAATAAGCATTCTTCCTTCCTTGCACGTTTTGCACTACTACCTTTCCATCTTTAATCATAGCATGATTGTGAAGATTAGATGCAGTTCTGGGGTGGTTGTTGGTGTGTGGAGTAAGGTTCAAGTTTTGCTTAACCATTAGGGTCAGTTGATTGACAAGATGTTCCATAAATAAGTCTGAAGGCTGATACCCTGAATCTGGAATAAGTTTGTGCTTACCATCCCCAGTTGGTATGACTTGTGATGCTTTGGTGGTAATACCCACATTTGTGTAGAATGCAGTTGAGTCATTTGAAGAACTTGCAGCAGCAGCATTGGAATTAAACTTTTCCATGATCATTCGTTCAAAAGCAGTATGCTTCTCATGTTGGAGCAAATAAGCATACAACTCAAGTACTGTTCATAATTGGTGTTCCTCAATCCTTTGTTTAGTTTGATTGCTGTGACAAATTTGTGCCATTCGGGATTCATGTTGTTCACAAACTTTGAATTGATCTGGATATTTGGCATTGTCATTTTGATATTTCTCATATCATTCACAAGCTTGTGGAATCTCACATGATATTCAGTGATACTTTCCCCCAGATTCATTTTAAAGTTCTCAAAGTCATCGTACAGCTGAGACTCCCTATCTTCCTTAGTCAGTTCTGAACCAGAGAGAAGCATCTTAACATTATCCCAAACTGCCTTTGCTTCAGTGTTGTGGTTGATTAGTTTGTAAATGTCCTTTGGTAAACCTTGGAGTATAATGTTTGAAGCCCTGATGTCTGCATCGTATCTCTTCTTCTCCTTATCATCAAGCTCATCATACATCTTTGGTCTATCCAATCCCAATACAACAGATCCATCAGCTGCAATTTCAAGGATATCTCTGTTAGTTCCAATTTGATATGGTCCTTCATCAATTAACTTAAGGATATTAACCCCATTCTCTTTTCCTAAGCAATACAATCTGATTTTTTGAGCCCAAGAGTCATAATCGGTTCTATCAAGCATTGGTGGACAAGTATCGGATCCTGCTGCTTGAACATCATCAGAAACGGAAGAAGTGATTGTAGACATGATTACTAATACGGGATTTTACTATTCTTTTATTAAACCAGGAAATAGATTCTTTCACGGGATTTTACTAAATCAAGAGAAAACCGTAAAATGTATCACGAAAAAATGTCAAGTCTCAAAATACAAATTGCATTACTAACAAACCGCTTCTATCAAATCGCATAAGTGTCAAGACGCTTAAGTGTCAAACCGCTTAAAGTGACAAACCGCTTAATCACACAAACTACTTAACACACAAACCGCTTAACACACAAGCCGCTTAACAGACAAGCCGCTTAACAGACAAGCCGCTGGGGAACATAAGTACGTCCACTACTTTTTCCTTTCTTATCTCTTTGTGTCAACAAACAAATCGCTTAGATGACAAACCACTTCACAAAATAGGACAAACCGCTTCAAAGAACTTTCACCCGAGAGACAAACCGCTTGATCTGCTAGTCAAACTGCTTCAAAAAAAACACTCCGAGGGACAAACCACTTTGTAGCAACTTTCAAAATCTAAACTTTTCAATCCAAAAACAGTCCAACCACGATGATTCAAGCCTTCCAAACCAAAACCTAAACACTTATGATGATTCTAAACATAAAAGTACTAACAAAAGTCAAACTTTAACACTAAAAATGATCAAAATGATGAAAACAACTCAAAACTCATTAAAACCCAAAAACTTATGAAAACCACTAGAAATCCAAGAACATGAAAGATAGATGATCAAACCATGGCTCTTGATACCAATTGTAACATATTGGTTTTCACAATCACATAATCAATCACAATATGGGTTGAATTGTATGAGGTTTTAGAGAGAGAAAGTGGAAGAGAGTTGGGAACTTTAGTGAGACAAAGAAAAATATATTATGAAAGCTCCAACCCTTTGCCTTGCTAGGCAAAGGGTATTTATCGGTTCATACATGACACGCCTCCTATGGGCTGTAGATCAGGTATACAGTTGGTAAAGATCCGTCTGTCCTCCACGGAGTTACTTAATAAACTACTTACTAACACTGGATGACTACGACTACGAGCTTTCTAATAACTACATATACTTGAGGTGACCGACTTTTTAATTACCGGATTTTCTAAATCCTAACACACTTTCTCGTCATAAATCTATTTCTAGCATTCCTAATCCCCTAGAGAATGATATCAATCCCCGAGGCTTACCCCATACTACACTACAATGATTAGGTTCACTGCCTAGAGGGTTGAAAAACTTGCTCGTAGAAAGGAGGTTTTCTCAATCCCAAACCCTGCTATCAAGGTCCATTGTTTAAAACTTTCCAAAAACAAAATTACTATTTTCTAACATGTCACATTTGATGAGACCATTTTCCCTTATGGATCCGCTACACCTAATGATGCACTGTCATATACGTTTCTTGATAATCTCCCTAACCTCATTTCTCGACAAATTTTACAACAACCAGTCAAAAACAAACACCATAAACCTCAATCGGATCAACCTCGACCTTCCACCATCTTTATACAGTCCACTACCGACCTAACAACACAAGTCCACACAACACAACAATCGGACCAACCCACTATACCTATCCATCATACTCTACTAGAAATACAATCTCATCTTACCAACCCACTACAGGACCATTTTCCAGTCAAACTTCTAGTCCCCATGACCCATCAACACGCCTCCCCATCCTGACCCTCCTCATGTGACTAATACCACTACCCAACAACTTCGCCCCAACTCAACCTCAGCTCTATCCATGGTCACTTGTTTTCAAGCGATACTAATAAGCAGAATCTGCGTTATAACTATCACGTGTCTACCGTTTCACCCATTCTAAAGTCGTACTTTATTGTAATCAATGATCCTAATTGGCAACGTGCTATGCTTGATGAATATAATACTTTAATTAAAAAAAATACTTGGGTTCTTGTGCTACGACCATCGGATGCGAACATTGTTCATCTTATGTGGTTTTTTAAGCATAAGTATTTTGTAGATGGATCCTTAAGCAGATACATGGCTAATACTGACGCTAATGGAAACAATAACAAATTAACGTTGAATATGAGTAGACATTTAGCCCAGGCATTGAATATGAGGAGACATTTAAAGGATATCTTCAATAACAACTTCTTGTGTACAAGAATAACAAAACCCTGATTTTCACTTTAAGGTAAAGAAATAGAATTAATGAACAAATAGTCCCTTTAATTACATCTTTTATTTTTATTTTTTATTAATAAAGATATATAACATTTTTGTGGTAAAAGTTATTGTGGTAAAAATTATAGTGAAATGGTCAAGGATATGAAAGTTCACTTCGACATGATTGTGAGACAGAAAGTAGTTTTTGAGTGTCTATAGGCCCCACATGCCCAATATTTTATATTAGTTATCTCCATAGACGGGCTAGGGCAACACATGTCACCGGTGGAATATCGTACTATCCTTAAGTATCGCCTTATGATTCCTTTATTTCCGGTTAAGAAGACATGCCCGATTTATCGCAAGCCGTGTTTGGGTTCCTTTGGGGAACACGTAATTCATTGCAAAGAGCTTCCGGGCTTCAAGTATAGACACAATATGGTTAGGGATGTCCTTTTTTGATGTTTGTATGCATGTTGGGATCTCCGCCAAGAAAGAAGTACCTGTGAAATTTTTTACCGACCCGTTGGATGGAAGATCCACACTCAGACCAACGCACGTTTTGGTGTTTGGATGAGTTGGAAGGAACATGCATGTGTGGATCTAACAGGGGTTTCTCCTCTTGTGGGTTTGAGTAGCCGGGGTTTTACAGTAGGACAAGCTGTTTTAAAAGCCACCTCGTACAAAGTGGCTAAACATGAGAAAGCGTGCACTGAAAATCAACATGTTTTAATTCCTTTCGCATTTGATACCTTTGGTTTCCTTGCACCTGAGACTGTGGAGCTCCTCAACAGAGTCCAACGAGTTATGCATAGCAATGTTATGACACCTAGATCTACAAACGTAGTTCTTAAAAGAATTGGCTTTGCAATTCAAAAGGGCTAGCGGCGCAGCTTGTTGCTTGTTTGCCTTGCACCTCTATGTAAATTGAAAGAATATATGGAATTATTCGATAAAAAAATTTTGTCTAAAAAAATCTAAATAAGGTTATCTAATGAGTAGATACATAAAGAAAATATACTATCTTGAATTCTGATAGAAAGCGAGATCTTCATGTAGCATTGACCGAGACTCTCAGCAGACTATATCCTCCTGTTCCGCTGGTAGTCATTTTAGACTTTTATTATGGACGGAAAGTTGCGAAATGAAGTGAATTTCTTAGATGATGTTACAAGCACCCCAACTGTGAAGTAAAACGACATTTGAACGTTCTTATAAAAAATAGATAACAAAGCTTTTGTATGTAAGGGTACAAATGATACTAAAGTATCATTTTTAACTCGTCGGCCACGCAACCACTTTATTTTTTTCTGCCAATCTATATTCTTTTGTTATCGATAGTTAAGACTCTCACCTCTGTCACATATTTTTTATATTCTTATTGTAGATGGACATTTGCATATGTAACAATGTTAATAGATATCAAAGTTTTATAAACATCACCGTCATATAAACTCATATTCTTGTAAACCAGAGAACATTACTGAGGCTGCAGAACTTTCAGCATCATTAACTCTAGACCTTTCTTCTCACGTCAATAAAAAAATTCTCTTTGAAACATCAATTTTAACACATGACGTTTATCTTCTATCATGGGCAAGAACGAACTCATTCTTAACTCTGTAAGTCACACCAAAACATTGAGATTATAAGTTGAAAGTGCTATGGCAAAAATAAACAGAGTAGCTCATATTTACTGGCTTTGCCCACCGTTTGTTGTTGCACAAGCTCGTGTAATTTTTGTTTGGCACCTTCAATCTCAGTTGCTTCATTTGAGCCACCAAATATATATGGGAGTATTCATGCTTTTGGACCTAGTATAGCGTTTATGTCGGGGTAAGTTTTACAATATGCCATCTTGAGCTAACATATTTTTCTCACAACTTTAAGAAACTCTACCTTCAATATCTATTATACTAAAAGATTGAGTCCTCTTATAAATATGTAGGCTTTATGTGTAAGTACATTGCTTTAATATTCATGCTTAAGGGTAAGTACATATGACCTCCAATTAGTGCTTTGAATGTAATTCATGTCTGCCTCACTTAATGCAGTTCGCAGCTGTTGAGCTGCTGTAACCCAAAAATAGTATTGTGCACTTATTCCTCACTTATTATGGAATACAAATCATGGAGCTTTGCAGTTTTGGTAATAGAAAGCCTCACACAGTTAAGTTCATATAAGCATTTACAGTTACAATAAATAAAGTTACAACCTAAAAGGCTGCTAAAGCTATAAATAAATTTTGCCTTCTCTTTCAATCACACCAGTTTTCCCTCTTCAATTTGTTCAAAAATGAGGCTCATTCACAGTTTATTACATGGTTAGCACCTCTTCAAATAGAAGAACAAAGTTTGTTACAACAATGAACTACACTAAGTTTTCTTATTGTAAACATGATCATGGAGGAATGAACTTTAGAAGGACAGTTGGAGGCGCGTTCATCACTACGAGATGAATATGGTAAGAAAAATTACACAAGTCATTTTTCATAAGAGACTTAAACACAATTAAACTATGAAAATATCATTTTGCAAGGCCCGTGTGATGTTAAAGTACATATTTCGCATAACCTTCTGAAGTAATTACTTTTGCATGGACAGGTTTGCTTAGGCAACCGAAATATGATCACCTAAAGGAGCTTCATAAAGCTATTAAATCAAGTGATTGAGCTATCCTTTCAGCTGATTCCGCTTTCCTTTCTTTAGGAACCTAGGTTTGTATTATAAAAAATTAAATGATGTGCAAAACAATTAACTCAATGAGCGATTATGTATCTTTTTAGTGTATTGCTTATAAAAGAGTCGAGTGGGTTGTGTTTTTATCTCAAACATGTCGAATATAAATATTTATCTAGGACATTGTATCAAATGGATCTAAGGGGTTGAAAGTCACCAAAAGATTATTCGTAAGCATACAACATCGAAATAGTTTAACTCCATGACTTACGTTTTTAATGTGATAAGTTGTTTGACAAACTACATACTTTCTAAAATTCGGAGATGAAGGTTAATTAGTATTTTTGTTTATGAAGGTTAATTAATATTTTTGTTTCCCTTTTTTATAAATGATTTTAAGTACACATGTTTTGAAAATTATGCTCAATTTAAAAGAACACGGTTTTTTCTTGAGATCAGTTTCATTGAGGAGATGATTTTTTGTTAAGGATCTATAAAAGTCAACTACGTAACATGCAAAAGAAGAAATCATCAGATAACCACTTGAAAGTAAGGAGAGATTCCAACGACCAGTACATGTCATTCGATAAGTTCTGAATAATCAGGAATCCTATCTCCTTTTTTATTTTTACCAGAAAAATACGAACTAAAAAATTTGTGTCTAACTTGATTATTAGTTACTGAGGGGTACCAATATAATCTTGTTTACTTAATTTGTTTATGGTTCGTTACATGAACTTTATGAACATAAGACCTTAGTACATATTTCTTTAACAAAGAGCTTACCTTTTCAATTAACGAGACCAATATAGATTTATTTAAAGATTAATTATTGTAGGTTGATTATAGACCATCATTCTTATATTCTAAACTAATAACTACATATAAAAGTTGAGTTTTTTTTATAATTAATGACATTTTTTTTATAATTAGCTATAACTTTTTTTTGAGTTTCTTTATTGCTCATACAAATCCAAATATTGTGTTTTGAGATTTTGTATCACATCATTCACAATTTCTTTAACTTTAAAGGACTCTTTTATTTCTTTTTTCATGAATGATGAGTTTTAGATAGGGTGAAAACTAAAGATACGCAACATATTCTTTCAAACAAATAAGTCTACGTAATATATTTTGTAAATTGTCAAAGAAACGCAATATATTTTCAAATAATCTTCGATGTAGCTAATATGACCGGTTGGCAGCAGGTTACCAGGTCACATTAGATTAAAAATTACACCTTTGGTCCCCCAAACTGGACCAAATTCGCGCAGTTAGTCCAATTTTGATAACGTTCATTAAAATTTAAAAAAAAAAAAAAAAAAAAAAAAAAAAAAAAAAAAAAAAAAAAAACTTTTAAATTTGTTTTTAAAATCTACTTAAGATATATATTTTTTTAATTTATAATTTAAAAAAACATGGATGGATTTTTTTATAAACTTTTACTTACGTTTTTTTTTTTTTTTTTTTTTCTAAACGTAATTTTTTTTTAAATCAAAAAAAACTTTTTTGAAATCAGATTAAAAGAAAAAACGTAATTTTTTTTTTTAAATCGGAGAAAACTTTTTTTACAGATTAAAAAAAACATAATTGTTTTTTTAAATCAGAAAAAAAAAAAAAAACTTTTTTTAAAATCAGATTAAAAAAAAAAAAAAAAAAAGGAAAAAACTTTTTTTAAAATCATATTTTAAAAAAAAAACGTTTAAAAAAATTACGTTTTTTTTAAGTTTTTTCCGATTTAAAAAAAATACATTTTTTTTTAATCTGATTTTAAAAAAAAAAAAATTTCTGATTTAAAAAAAAAATATATGTTTTTTTTAATCTAAATTTAAAATAAGTTTTTTCCGATTTTTAAAAAAAAAAATTACGTTTTTTTTTAATCTGATTTTAAAAAAGTTTTTTCTGATTTTTTTAAAAAAATTGCGTTTAAAAAAAAAAGAAAGAAAAAAAAACGTAAAAAATAGTTTATAAAAATATTCATCCATTTTTTTATAAATTATAAATTAAAAATATATATATATATTAAGATAAATAATTTAAAAGTTTTTTTTTTTTTTTTTTTTTTAAATTTCAACGAGCGTTAACAAAGTTGGACTAACTATGCGAATTTGGTCCAGTTTGGTGAACCAACGGTGTAATTTTTAATCAAATATAACTTGGTAACCTGCTGGCAACCGGTCATATTAGCCAGATCGAATATTATTTGAAAATATATATTGCTTATCTTTAACAATTTATAAATTACATTGCGTAGACCTGTTTATTTAAAAAAATATGTTGCCTATCTTTAACTTTCACCCTTTTAGATATCAAAATATTTGAGTGGTACTTTAACTTAAGTCGTCCATCTTTTCTTAAGCGCGAGTGTCATGTCGTATATAGGTGAGATTATTTGCCTTTGAAATATCTCTATCTAAAGAATTTTATTATGAAGCACATGTGTTGGTTCTTAGTGCGACTTTGTCACACCCCCAAATTACCTGTTTTGCAGCGGAATGGAATTCCGGGGGGGGGGATGACTGCCATAGCATCATAGTTACAATTATATTGAACGACCTAAAGTGTCGTTTGAAAATCACATCGTTTGATATATTAAAAACATTCAGAGTTACTAAATATAGGTCCCAAATGAAAGTCAACATGTACGGAAATAAGTTTGTCACAATCCAAACGATGTTTTAAAGTGCATAAAATTCATGTGAGACGCGTCGTCACCACGACTCTATGATAAGTCCTTATGCATGCCATGAAGTGTATGCCTTAGATACATGAGATAAAACATGCTAAAAGTGTCAACACAAAGGTTGAGTGAGTTCATAGAGTTTGTGTTGTAATGAAAAACCTTTAAAGAACGTTCATGCAGCAAAGGCATTGCAAATCAACTCAGTTCCAAGTTCCGCCCATACAAAACTTGCAACTTGTGTGTTCACAACCCACTGCCAAAATATGTGTAGTTTATGTTCGAGCACACATCGTCAAATGAGTTCACATAATAGTACATAACTTAATGTATCAATAGTCAATTGATATAGCACATAATATAGTATAGTTTCAAATAGTTCCACGTCTGTTAGTTCAAGATTGTACCAAGTCCGTTACTTCGACATTATACCAAGTCTGTTAGTTCGACATTATCCAAGTCCGTTAGATCATTATTATACCAAGTCCATTAGATCGTGATCATACCAAGTCAGTTAACTCCATGGTCTATGATATAGAAACTCTAAGTATGGCAATATTGTTACTTCGTATAAATAAACATTCAGTTCAGATAAACACATAGTTTGCAAATAATCGTGATTGTCATGATAGTAGTTGAGCATTATCTCCCCCAAAAGTAATTCAAAACTTATAAAAGTAGGGGCTATGGAACCACGGTAATTCATAAGAGTTTAAAATAAATGTAAAAATATAAAGCAATATTTGAGCATGTATCTCCCCCAAAACATTCAAAATAAGGAAAAGAGAGGCTATGACTCACAGTAATATATAAATAGTTAAGCATGTATCTCCCCCAAAAGTAGTACAAAACAATTGAAAATAGGGGCCATGAACGCACCTTAACAAAGTAGTTAACGAACTCGAGAGCGAAAATGACCCAAGTACGACCTAAAAACCCGATGAACACGCACCTTCTAACCTCGACCTTTATACAACTCGGACCTCAAAAATACGTCCACTACCTTCTATATATATTTCCAATAGAATTCATAATTATTTCTAAAAACATTGTTTCAAGTATGGAGCCTGAATTATTAAGTAATGTAACACCTGAAGCTATAGCTTCACATGACAGATATGTTGGTTCATGAATATATACGAAAATCACTAAAGCTTTTATACTATCATTGGAATATTTTAAATTTAATGACTCGTAAAAACAGTCATTTTTGAATTGGACATGTGTGATGCTTTATCATATATATGATACGTGGAGTACATATGCCTTACATTTGCATGTTAATAGTAAGATGGTGCACGTGTGATAGGATAGAGCAAATAGAGAACATGATTTTGTTTTCTTAGCATAGGATATTTGTAAGTTTAGCATTTAGAGTGTATAGTTTGATCCCGGTAATTACTAATATTAAGCCCTTAAATCACGAAACTTAAAACTGGGCACTACAAAAATATAATACGTATAAAAATGTCTAAACTTATCAATATACTTCATATTAGTTTTGATATAAAGATACTAACGTAAAAAGGTAAAGTTTTTAAGTCTGGGTGACACTAACCATTTTAAAATAGTTTGAGCATATCATTGAAATTTATTTGACGTTAAATAAAATTGTAGGTCGATGGTACGTTCATAACACGAGGGTGCCTAAAGGAAGTGAACAAAATAAAATATATCGAAGTCATAAAAATTATGAAAATGCATTCCTCGCAAGTATCGGGTGATTAAATAATTATCGTATCGAAATTACGTAAACCGTCGTAAATATATATTTAACAATATATGTACTAAATAAATTCAAAACATCGAGTAAACTAATAATATAATTTTTATAGCATTAAAATGAGTATGAAAATATATCGGGATAATTTTTGGAAGTATCGGATCAATTGTTCAAAATAATTAATTACGCGATAGCGTTTATTTAATAAAAATTATACGTTTAATGAAAAATGCAAAACCATGCATGAAGTAATATGATGATAATGATGCTAATGAAATGTAGACTAAACCTAGTCTATATGAAATGTCCTGAATAATCGTTCATGAATTCGCAGCTAAACCATTAAGGTTACGAGAATTTGATACTCGTAAACCTAGTTTACGATAAATGATGAAATAGTGAAACTTGAGAAATGACCTGAAATTACGAGTTGTCACATTCGCCCATCCAAAAAGGAATTCAGTCCCTGAATTCAGTTCGTGTTAGTCTATCGAATTTTTTAGTTTGTGATGAATATCGAGGAGAGAAGACATGAGGAAGTGTCGTTAAGGTTATCGATGATTGAGAGCGTATAAAACATCGTTGTAAAGAAAATATTGGATGAATCTCCCATGAGTAACACTTTGACTTGGAATATGTGAAAATTTTGCTTGCACTAAGATTTATAAATAACTGCTCCCAACATAACATGATCCCTCCAGAATTAGACATAGTTAGCTAGGCTATGTATAATTAAGGAACGATGATGTGACGTTCGGTTTAGTTGTTATAACTCTCAATGTTTACATAGATTTAAACCGTGTCGTTAAAATGGCAGTTAAAGTAGAAGGAAGTAAAATTCTCGTAAGTGATAACAAATCGGAAGGAAAAGAAAGTACGCTTAATGAGAATATTATACAACGAGTGGTTTATCAACAGTAGTACATCTTAAGTCATAAGATCCGAATACGATGGAAGACATAAACTTAGTACGACATAGTACATAAGGAAAATTAAGACTGTTAGTTTCCGAACTTCTTCAGTCTTCCGCGTTGTTGAGACCATGACGAGCTTCTCCTCCTTCTAACATGTATGCATTCCCATGAGCACCTTCAACTTGTTGACCTTGGTTTTGAGGACATTGATTCCGATAGTGTCCTTGCTCCCCGCATCCGAAGCATGTGACTACGGCTTTACCTCTACAATCCCTGGCTAGGTGTCCCAATTTTTGGCACTTGTGGCACTTGGCAGGGCAAGGACCCGAGTGATGAAACTTACATCGATTACATAATGGGTGTGTTCCAGCATAACCTCTGCCGTCTATTGGTGCAGCAACATAAACCATTGCAGCTTCTTGCCTTCTATTCTCTTGTTGATGATGGTTAGTGTTACAGTTTTGGTTGTTGTTGTTATAACCTCCTTGGTCATTTTCCCATTTTCTTTTGTTGTTGTTGATTTGGTTATCGTCGTTGTTGTTGTTATTTCGGTTATTGTTGTAGTTGGTGCGGTTGTTGGTATTGTTGTTACGGTTAGTGTTGGTAATGTTTCCCCCCTTCAATACTCGTTCCATGAGCTTTTGAGATATTCGGATAGATTCTTCAATCGTTTGCGGATCAAAGGAAATCACATCACCTTGAATAATCTCGGGAAGTCCCTCAATGAAAGCCTCCAGTAGCTTCTCGTTGTCCGAAACCATAGACGGACATAACGCGGCCAATTCTTGAAACCTTCGAATGTAAGTATCAATGTCATACCCAATAGTTACCAGTTCATAGAATTCGGTCTCTAACTTTTTCACTTCCGTACGCGGACAATACTTCTTCGTTAATAAACCTTTGAATTGCTCCCAAGTGAGCTTGAAAGCATTTTCCATTCCCATTGGCTGAGCATACGAGTTCCACCAAGACATTGCCCCATCCAGTAGTGTACTCGTAGCAAACTTAACCTTGCTATCCTCCGGGCAATTACATAACAAAAACACAGACTCCATTTTCTCGAACCATCGAACCATAGCAATGGCCCCTTCGGTGCCCTTGAACTTTGTGGGATCTCCGCTCTTGAAATCCTTGTATGAACAATTCCAAACCCCAGACCCTCCTGCAATTCCTGCAGCAGCCGCAAGTCTAGCAGCTTCAGCAGCAGCCGCAATTCTAGTAGCTTCAGCAATTTCCGCAGCCTCGGCAGCATTAGCAAGCCTGGCAGCTTCAACAATAGCTGCAGCCTCAACAGCAGTGGCAAGTCTAGCGGCTTTGGCAGTAGCCGCAGCCTCGGCAGCAGTCGCCACTATTGCTCTTTCAGTCCTTAATGCCTCAGCTATACTATCCCTTACATACTTTTGCATAGCCTCTTGAGTCAAAACTTGTGGAGCTTTCTTCGGCGCCATAACTTTTTCAAAATAAGAGGAAAGGTGAGATACAGCAAGGTCCTATGTTAAAAATAAGCGCTCTAAAGAGATGCGATATGAGGTGATAAGTTTGAGGTTATTTTTCAAAATAATCGAAGGTTTCCTAAGAAATGGGTTATGAGATGTCGTAAGCGCTTCAAATGTATGATGGTTTAGTGACTTAATGTGTGAATAACGTGTAACTCGACATGTTAGTGGTGAAACAAAGGAGTGAGAGTGACTTTGCCCTACTTAAAGGTTTATCTCGGCATTCGACGTTATTGGTGATGAATCAGCTGATATTAAAATTGTGATAGGGAATGACAAGGCATTCTCCACATTAGAGTATGAAGAAAGGATAATGGAATGGGTATTTGAAGGCATCCATGTGACAATCGATTTGGAATGAAAGTAAATAACTCGAAAATGTACATATAAACCGCATGTAAAGTGAATATGCACTTATGATGAAATGATGAGATGCTATGATGATGTGGTTATAGTCTAGGGTCAATGATGCAACCTAGTTCTCTATAACCGAAGCTCTGATGCCAATCTGTCACACCGCCAAATTACCTGTTTTGCAGCGGAATGGAATTCCAGGGGGGGGGGATGACTGCCATAGCATCATAGTTACAATTATATTGAACGACCTAAAGTGTCGTTTGAAAATCACATCGTTTGATATATTAAAAACATTCAGAGTTACTAAATATAGGTCCCAAATGAAAGTCAACATGTACGGAAATAAGTTTGTCACAATCCAAACGATGTTTTAAAGTGCATAAAATCCATGTGAGACGCGTCGTCACCACGACTCTATGATAAGTCCTTATGCATGCCATGAAGTGTATGCCTTAGATACATGAGATAAAACATGCTAAAAGTGTCAACACAAAGGTTGAGTGAGTTCATAGAGTTTGTGTTGTAATGAAAAACCTTTAAAGAACGTTCATGCAGCAAAGGCATTGCAAATCCACTCAGTTCCAAGTTCCGCCCATACAAAACTTGCAACTTGTGTGTTCACAACCCACTGCCAAAATATGTGTAGTTTATGTTCGAGCACACATCGTCAAATGAGTTCACATAATAGTACATAACTTAATGTATCAATAGTCAATTGATATAGCACATAATATAGTATAGTTTCAAATAGTTCCACGTCTGTTAGTTCAAGATTGTACCAAGTCCGTTACTTCGACATTATACCAAGTCTGTTAGTTCGACATTATCCAAGTCCGTTAGATCATTATTATACCAAGTCCATTAGATCATGATCATACCAAGTCAGTTAGCTCAATGGTCTATGATATAGAAACTCTAAGTATGGCAATATTGTTACTTCGTATAAATAAACATTCAGTTCAGATAAACACATAGTTTGCAAATAATCGTGATTGTCATGATAGTAGTTGAGCATGTATCTCCCCCAAAAGTAATTCAAAACTTATAAAAGTAGGGGCTATGGAACCACGGTAATTCATAAGAGTTTAAAATAAATGTAAAAATATAAAGCAATATTTGAGCATGTATCTCCCCCAAAACATTCAAAATAAGGAAAAGAGAGGCTATGACTCACAGTAATATATAAATAGTTAAGCATGTATCTCCCCCAAAAGTAGTACAAAACAATTGAAAATAGGGGCCATGAACTCACCTTAACAAAGTAGTTAACGAACTCGAGAGCGAAAATGACCCAAGTACGACCTAAAAACCCGATGAACACGCACCTTCTAACCTCGACCTTTATACAACTCGGACCTCAAAAATACGTCTACTACCTTCTATATATATTTCCAATAGAATTCATAATTATTTCTAAAAACATTGTTTCAAGTATGGAGCCTGAATTATTAAGTAATGTAACACCTGAAGCTATAGCTTCACATGACAGATATGTTGGTTCATGAATATATACAAAAATCACTAAAGCTTTTATACTATCATTGGAATATTTTAAATTTAATGACTCGTAAAAACAGTCATTTTTGAATTGGACATGTGTGATGCTTTATCATATATATGATACGTGGAGTACATATGCCTTACATTTGCATGTTAATAGTAAGATGGTGCACGTGTGATAGGATAGAGCAAATAGAGAACATGATTTTGTTTTCTTAGCATAGGATATTTGTAAGTTTAGCATTTAGAGTGTATAGTTTGATCCCGGTAATTACTAATATTAAGCCCTTAAATCACGAAACTTAAAACTGGGCACTACAAAAATATAATACTTATAAAAATGTCTAAACTTATCAATATACTTCATATTAGTTTTGATATAAAGATACTAACGTAAAAAGGTAAAGTTTTTAAGTCTGGGTGACACTAACCATTTTAAAATAGTTTGAGCATATCATTGAAATTTATTTGACGTTAAATAAAATTGTAGGTCGATGGTACGTTCATAACACGAGGGTGCCTAAAGGAAGTGAACAAAATAAAATATATCGAAGTCATAAAAATTATGAAAATGCATTCCTCGCAAGTATCGGGTGATTAAATAATTATCGTATCGAAATTACGTAAACCGTCGTAAATATATATTTAACAATATATGTACTAAATAAATTCAAAACATCGAGTAAACTAATAATATAATTTTTATAGCATTAAAATGAGTATGAAAATATATCGGGATAATTTTTGGAAGTATCGGATCAATTGTTCAAAATAATTAATTACGCGATAGCGTTTATTTAATAAAAATTATACGTTTAATGAAAAATGCAAAACCATGCATGAACTAATATGATGATAATGATGCTAATGAAATGTAGACTAAACCTAGTCTATATGAAATGTCCTGAATAATCGTTCATGAATTCGCAGCTAAACCATTAAGGTTACGAGAATTTGATACTCGTAAACCTAGTTTACGATAAATGATGAAATAGTGAAACTTGAGAAATGACCTGAAATGACGAGTTGTCACAGACTTTGTACAGACTTTGTACAGAAAAATTAATTGAAATACGTATCATCGCATGTGTAATAAGTGTTTGATTAAATGACAACAAATTATGTGTTTGTCATGTTCGGTAACTTGACAATATAGATCTCAATTAGATATGAACCCATTGGTTGAAATCAACCTCATATAGTATCCACATATTGATGCTATAGATGTACCACCGAATAATATATGATAGTTCAATGCCACTAATAAGTAGTTCGTATTGACTTCTACAAACAAGAACAAATCTTTTGCTTTAGTGAGATATCATTCGTCTTATGAAATGAATGTGTAATTTTTTGATGGTGTTAGTATCATAGATAAATATGTTGCACAAGTTATAGATTGTTATATATTTGAGTCTCACAATCATACTTACAACTCAGTAATTTACACAAACATTTCGCAATGAACAGTTATGTACAACCTGTGTGCATCGCACGGGTTCGTAATGCCTCGTCTCAAAATATATCTATCACCCTAAATTATCTTTCGTATACTCAAGAAATGCATGACCGACATTTTAATGTGCATTTACCAATTTCGTAACACACTACAAAAAATGGGTTTAATATACACACTTTTTTCCTCTACACTTCTAAAAGTGTATAAATTTTTATTAATATCTTAACACTTAATAATGTGTAAAAAATGTTTACATTAATAAGTGTGAAAAAAATTGTAAAACAATAAATTTTTCACACTTATAGTTGTGCCAAAAAAAAGTTCACACTTTTAAGTGTGGATAAATTTAAGAAATGACCACTTATAGGTGTGGACCCAATTTTTCCGCACTTACTCAAAGTGTTGGGACTCAAAAATTCTCTCACTTCCTCAAAGTGTTGAGAATTTAGGTGTTACAAATAACCTGTATACTTACAAGTGTAGAGAAATCTTATAAATCTTCACACTTGTAAACTTTTATTTCATACAACTATAAGTGGAAAATATATTGTTTTATAATTTTTTTTTTCACATTTATTAATGTAAACAATTTTTACATATCAATAAAGGTAAGATAAGATAAAGGAGAAAAAGAGAGTGTTGCCTTGATTTTAAGAGAATAAGAGAGCCACGGTTTTTCATTTGTGTGATAATTTTTCTTTCAAGGATTTTATATTTTTTGGCCTTTTATTTTTATTTGAGTTATAATAAAAGGAAAAGTGAATATGAGGTTGTTATGCATTTATCCTTACATGCTAACCAGCCCAAAACAACGTAGTTTTGATTAAAAAAACATTCTAAATCATAAAACCTAAAATTAAAACCTCCCTTATCTCGTATTTTCATTTGATCGATCCTCATCTCCAACTTTGTTCATCGAAGGTATGCTTCATGTGACTAATTTGATTTCATTTAATTGTTTAATGTCTCTTCAATCTATTTAAAAAGCAAGGTGCTTGGAAAACAATCGTGGTTTACATAGTTCATGGAATTTTAAGTTGTTTCATTATAAGAAAACCATAAAAAAAAAAAAAAAAAAAAAAAAAAAAAAAAAAGGCGCTTACATGGTTGTCAACATGTTTGCAAAAGAACATATGCTATTAAGACCTTCCAGAAACTTAAGTTTTTTGCTTTTTCATCAATCTTTTCCAATTGCTATATTGGTTTAATAACTTCGAGGTTGAATAATGCATGGTTTAATTAACAAAAAGATGTTGACGTTGATCTAGGGCTGAATAATGCATGGTTTAATAACTTGAAGGTTGAATGACTTCACCTTGATATACAACAATACTACTAAGTCAAATTTCTACATTGAAAATCACATTAGATACTTATCTGTAACTGAATATATAGGTAGAACCTTTATTTTTATATGGATTGTTGATCATTTATTTCTTGTTTTGTATACAAACATTATAATTTAGCTTAATAAATGATGTATATGTTGATAAGTGGAATGTGATGTCTTTAGATTAACACATAGAACCATCCATTTATGGCTCTCTGATCATGAGGTTGATATGTTAATATGTTTTTCTAGTACTAACAACTTCAGGACAGCTGCAACTCAATGGAGATAGAAGTACAACCAAACGACGAACCATTTGTAGCACGGCAGATTGAAGAAATTATTTAGAATGTTTTTTAATCAAAACTATGTAGTTTTGGGTTGGTTGGCATGTAAGGATAAATGCATAATAGCCTCATATTCACTTTTCCTTATAATAAATCACTACTAATTTTATATTATAAATTATAAAAAAAAAAAATGTTTAAAACGAACGGGTCAACCTGACTTGGCTCGAGACTGAATAGACCCGTGTTTCCATATGACCGCCTGTTTCCACCAAAAACCTGCGACCAATTACCTGACGCGACCAGCCTGTTTTGCCATATTATGTATCAAATCCTGGTTTTCTTTCTAATTGCAACGTAAATTCATATTGAAATTTTTGGTTTCGATTTGCCACTTTGATTTACGAATTACTTGTTTGGTGGTGAAACGCTTGAATTGCTATATATTGGTGATCATCTGAGGTCATAGACTCATGGTAGAGTCTAGCTAAGTGTATCTTGCACCGCAAGTAAAATGCCGGTAAATATGGATACATTGCTTATATTAACAAGAAGTAGATAAGCTAATAAAGGGTAGCAATTTTAACGGTGTCATAATCAAGTGCGCAGATTTCTTTTTTTTTTTTTCCTTTGATGACATTTCACCATTTTTAGTCATCGCCCCAATATCAAGGCTAAAATTACCATGTGATGAAAAAGACTTATCCTGGATAAGTTTATGCCCAAAACTAATACCATTAGAAATTTAGTTTCATGGAATTCACTATTTGTGAAGGGAAATATGACTAAAGAATCTCCTTAAGTACCATTTGCAAACGTAGAAAGACCATCTTAAGGATGGAACACTGCACTGAATATCTTCAAAGACAAAGGATGATATTAAGAACTTGGTTTAATGATAAACATTAAAAATAAATAAATAAATAAATAAATAAATAAATAAAGGAAATAATATACTCTGTTAAGGACGAGGCCGCAGTTATCAAGAAATAGTAACTAAAATATAACCAAGTAAAATTACAGTTTTTGCAAGAAATCACTCCAAGAAAAGATGAAATATTGTATAATCATTCTCTAATAAAGATTCGTTTTGGATGCAAATATCATGTATGATTCATCAAATGTAACTTAAACTGCCTGTGATTAAATTATATATATGCAAATTCTTTTGATGGCTGGAAAACAGATATGTTGGCTATAGGAAAAAGTCATCAACTTTTCACCCTTTTTTGGTTTCTCGATAATTTGAAAGTGCTTCTTAACAGAGTATGCTGATAAGTGGAATGTGATGTCTTTAGATTAACACATAGAACCATCCATTTATGGCTCTCTGATCATGAGGTTGATATGTTAATATGTTTTTCTAGTACTAACAACTTCAGGACAGCTGCAACTCAATGGAGATAGAAGTACAACCAAACGACGAACCATTTGTAGCACAGCAGATTGAAGAAATTATTTAGAATGTTTTTTAATCAAAACTATGTAGTTTTGGGTTGGTTGGCATGTAAGGATAAATGCATAATAGCCTCATATTCACTTTTCCCTATAATAAATCACTACTAATTTTATATTATAAATTATAAAAAAAAAATGTTAAAAACGAACGGGTCAACCTGACTTGGCTCGAGACTGAATAGACCCGTGTTTCCATATGACCGCCTGTTTCCACCAAAAACCTGCGACCAATTACCTGACGCGACTAGCCTGTTTTGCCATATTATGTATCAAATCCTGGTTTTCTTTCTAATTGCAACGTAAATTCATATTGAAATTTTTGGTTTCGATTTGCCACTTTGATTTACGAATTACTTGTTTGGTGGTGAAACGCTTGAATTGCTATATATTGGTGATCATCTGAGGTCATAGACTCATGGTAGAGTCTAGCTAAGTGTATCTTGCACCGCAAGTAAAATGCCGGTAAATATGGATACATTGCTTATATTAACAAGAAGTAGATAAGCTAATAAAGGGTAGCAATTTTAACGGTGTCATAATCAAGTGCGCAGATTTTTTTTTTTTTTTTTTTTCCTTTGATGACATTTCACCATTTTTAGTCATCGCCCCAATATCAAGGCTAAAATTACCATGTGATGAAAAAGACTTATCCTGGATAAGTTTATGCCCAAAACTAATACCATTAGAAATTTAGTTTCATGGAATTCACTATTTGTGAAGGGAAATATGACTAAAGAATCTCCTTAAGTACCATTTGCAAACGTAGAAAGACCATCTTAAGGATGGAACACTGCACTGAATATCTTCAAAGACAAAGGATGATATTAAGAACTTGGTTTAATGATAAACATTAAAAATAAATAAATAAATAAATAAATAAAGGAAATAATATACTCTGTTAAGGACGAGGCCGCAGTTATCAAGAAATAGTAACTAAAATATAACCAAGTAAATTTACAGTTTTTGCAAGAAATCACTCCAAGAAAAGATGAAATATTGTATAATCATTCTCTAATAAAGATTCGTTTTGGATGCAAATATCATGTATGATTCATCAAATGTAACTTAAACTGCCTGTGATTAAATTATATATATGCAAATTCTTTTGATGGCTGGAAAACAGATATGTTGGCTATAGGAAAAAGTCATCAACTTTTCACCCTTTTTTGGTTTCTCGATAATTTGAAAGTGCTTCTTGCATGACCCAAGCTTTTGATAGCGCTTTACTTCTGTTCTCTCCTGATGGATGGGTAGTAAAGTAATGTAGAAAACTTGGTATCTGTGGACCTACTTTACTCAATTTCTCATATACCTTTGGTGCAAGGCGAGGATCGTACCCAGCAGAAGCCATCAACATCAACCCTATGTAATCAGCTTCACTCTCCATCCTACATCCGTCACATACACATATCATCAGGCAGAACCTCCAAATAAATTAGTTTACTGAAGTGTACATTCGTAAAACTGTTATGGTTAGTTATGTAGCAGAATTGACAAAGAATGAAGAAGTTATGAGTAACGTGGATCTAGTAATAGTAGTACAAACGATTTCTATATATATAGTGATATAGAACCGTCATCTAATAAATCTAAATGACAAACATGTGACACTAGCAAAATATGTCTAGTGTGTGAGGGTGTAGGAGAAGAGTATTGCTGATGCAGCAGGTACATGAGGAATAGAGTATGTAAACACTGTCTAATCTCCCCCCCCCCCCCCCCCCCCCCCCCCCCCAGAGAATATAGACATATGTAAATCTTACCTCTAGCCTAAGAATACGCACAGAATTATTTGTGGATATATAACTTTATAATGCAAATGTTTTTGGATATTTTCATTATTGGAAGAAACAATAGCACAAACCCTTTGCTTATATTCTGCACCAAATACACTGAATTAAAATGTCGTAAAACATGTTAAACTATAATTTTAGAAGGTGTGCTCATCCTCTAGAAAGATCAATTTTCGATGACTTTTGACTCGTTCAAGAGTTTTCTTAAACAAAATATTTAATTACAAGTCAGTTTAGAATTACATGTGTCGAAATAGTCACGTCTATTATTGTATTTGAAAATGAAATGCCACAATACACTTAGGCACATGTAATAGACACCATAGCTATAATTATCATAGCCAAACAAAAAATATCTTCTGTGTACCTATTAAAATGTTGATAGAAGAAATCAATAAATCTACAACATACCTCCGGGAAAAAGGAAGCTCAAGCAGAAGATCTGATATTGCAATGGCATCTCTAATTTCAAAATAGTGAAACAATATTAGCTGTGGGATCAGAAACCAGAGTTTATTTGTAATACGCTCAGCCGTATGTCTCGCCACTGCATGTGCAACCTACAAAAAAAAAACAATGACTATTAACCAAATGTAACAAATATACCACACTAATGAACAAATATCAGCATACTCTATGTAATAACATGGATAAGTAAGTGAAATTCTGAATTAAGCTATTACTCCTATATATCAAGAACATAAATAATGCACTTAGTTTTTTATGACACACCTATAGAGGAAGTGTGAAATTTTCATGGGGCACAAGAAGTGCCTCTTTTTTCTGATACTTAATTAAAAGAATATTCGGGAAGGGATATAGTGAAAAGAAAAAATGAGATGGGTGAGAAGTATTTGTAGCAACACAATTCAAATAAGAAGGCGATGCATCTATTTTTGTAAGTTCATCTAAAGTATGTGGTTATGGTTTCTTCCCATTCTTCTCATTTTAATTTTATTTTTCATTTGATCATAACTCTACTTTGCTCTTGTTATATGTTTCTTAACATGCTCATAAGAAACTCATTGTTGCCTTTATGCGTACAATCCTATTAAGTCATGTATATGATTAAAAAACTCGTCGTATAATTTGCTACATAATTTCGTTCAAATAAGGCTCTATATAATCTAGCCTAATTATAACTTGAAATAGCTAATGAAGATACCTCATGACCAATTACAGTAGCAATCTCTTCATCAGTTGTAAAATGCTTTAACAACCCTGTAAACACAACAATCTTCCCACCAGGTGCACAAAAAGCATTTACATTTTTCTTATTCACCACCATCACTTCCCATTTCAATCCCAATAAATGATCAATAGCTGATTGTTCCCTCTTATATTTCCCCTTGTTTGTACTTGGAGCTGTAGGCATATCATCAAGAACAACATTCCGTTTCTTCAACTCTCGTTGCAATGCCTCAATTATATTCTTTGAAATCGACGTCACCCTAACGCTATGAGGGTGGGTTGCTGGCAAAAATTTTCCTTTATACTTTTTAGCCTTCATTTTTTTCAAATATGACTCACCATTCCTTTTCTCCTGCTTTTGGGACGATAATATAAAATGTTTCCGATTTGTATATGGTATAGTTTCAACATGTCCAAACTTTCTTGTTACCCAGATTCCTGTTCCAGCTATAACAGCTATAAAAAACAATCTTATGGTTATTAGACCATCTTTTGGATCCCTGAGAATTTTAATAGCCCCAGAAAATATTCCTGTTGGGGTCATATCTATAACTTGCGAAAAATCGGAAACCTAAGCTCTTATTAACTATGACGGGTCTAGTAACCCTATCAAGATAATGAAAAAACTTATTCAACTGCTGGTTGATTATAATCTTATTTTTTATCGGGGTTTTGGTGAATTTTTATGTAAAGTAACGCGAAAAGCCGAAAACACATCAAAACCGAGTTTTGAACTTCTATACCATGCCATTCTTTAGCAACATGATCACTCTATAGAGTTTGAAGGGATTTACAAAGTGACGTGATCAAGGGGAAAGGCAGGAATGGATATTATAGGGTGATATAGGAGTACTATTTGGTCAAGCCCGGTTGCATACATGAGCTTTGGGCCCATTACGCTACACCATCAGAATTCGAGAAGTGCAGTTTTAAGTTGATTTTATAGGATCATATAACGCCTGAACGCCATACGTGTTAGTGGACTATTAGTTACCATGTAGCATTATTTGTATTAGGCCAAGCCCGTATAGTCTTTTAGCAGGCCATATCATTATTTATGTCATAAACATTCTTATTATTTAGTTATGCTAATTAACCAAGCACCTTCGTTTAAAGCACCCTCGGCTCCTCATGTTTTGCTAGCTGAGAGTTCGACTTCACCACTACTACACAAACAAGTTTTTCACATGGTAAAATCCGTGCGAAACCTCGTGGGAAAGGGCACTTTTGCACGGATTTCACACGGAATTATTCTGTGTGTAAAACCCTTGCGGGTAAATATTTTCTCACAGATTTTTCACTGCGTTGACTATTTTTCTCACAGATATCATTGTGTGTAATTTTTAGGTTTATTACCCACCGATTTCCCACGGATTTTCCAACAGGTTTTCCACAATTTTTCAAAAAACATTTCCCACGGATTTGTTTCTCCCACGAATCTTCCTACGAATTTCTTGTGAAATATTGTGTGAAACATGTTCAAATTTTTATATAATTCATTGAATTTTTATTATTTTATACAATATTTTGTTTTTCTTACGGTTTACTGATTTATTTCATTTTATTTTTAAGCAAATATATTAAAAATACGAATCATCAAAGAAATTCAAAAACCATTTCAATATGAAGAATTTAATAAACACCAAACTAATATAGAACAAAACACATAAATCGTTTAATACATATTACATTTAGGTATAAAAAAAACACAAACAATTACAATTATTTTATTGCAGTATACATCTGATCTTCTCATCTTTTTCTACAACCGTGTATTTGTCATTAATTCCAAAAACTCTTTCCGGCAGTTGCTTCCAAGAGATTGTACATCTGCTTCCCCGAGACTATTTCAAGTGACCCAAATTAACAAATATTACAAGATCTACAATAAAATAAGAAAAAGAATAAGCACACAAAAACACTTGAAAAAACGTTAAATAAACTAAAATAACGAAAGCTAATAAGATATACCGTGGCTGATCCATGAGTAACGTATCTAAAATTTGCCATATAATTTTGGCCGTGTCTATATGTGTGAAATGTGCCACTAGTTTCCCACGGATGTCTAATCAACACGAATAGTGTGATATTGTCGCCAATCTGTGGGAAATTTGTGGCGGATTTCACACGAAAATTTGGTCAACAATTCAATGTGTAAATAGTGGGAATTCCGTGCGAAATTTACGACATATTTCCCACCGAAAATTGGCCAACAATTTGGTGTGTAATTTGTCGGTATTCCATGTGAAATTTCACACAGTTTTGTTTCTGTGGGTAAAAGCAATTTGTGTAATAGTACACAAAATCGTGATGACCGAACGTTATGTGAAAAATACTATTTTGAAGCTGTAACGTATTATGAAATGTTACTTAAGCTTCTGTGGATTTTATTGAGTACTATTTATTAAACCATCATACAGACAATCGTTTTCATATGCATAAAAATGGATAAAAATTTTAAAGAGTAAATTGTGTAGAAAAAAAGAGTAGGGGAAAAAATAGAGATGTAGAGAAAATATAAGGTGATAGAGAGATTTATATATAGTTTTATTAGTTAAGCATTATTGTTGGAATAGAGATTTAAAACATGTATACAATTTTCCACTCATTCCAAAAGTGGCATACTTTTGGCATTAACTCAGATTTCCTGAATGTAAGAAAAACCTTTTGAATTTAAGTGGTAATTAATTGAAAAAAGACACTCATTTGTTATATTATGCTTTGCAAGCACACTATAATTCAAGAAAAAGTTGCACTCTAAGTCAAAGATACCACTGAATCCAATTAACGAGTCTTCAACTAACCTATTAACCTCAAGCTAACAGCGACCTCGCTCAACAAAATGGATATATGAAAAAGCCCCCGAAGCCAAATAATATTGTTAACCTATTGGCAAGTTTAGTATTATCAAATATTTTAAGTGATTGTGTTTTACTAGAGACCAACGACCTTATACAACTTTAGCTCAAGACAAGTTAGAATGTGCGGAGTGCATACGCGTTATAATTAGCTTTATAACGCTATGACAAAGACACGGGGGTCGTACCCCCTTGCAGGTTCAAGAAGCCAAATAATATTGTTAACCTATTGGTAAGTTTAGTATTATAAAATATTTTAAGTGACTGTGTTTTACTAGAGACCAACGACCTTATACAAGTTTAGCTCAAGACAAGTTAGAATGTGCGGAGTGCATACTAGTTATAATTAGCTTTATAACGCTACGACAAAGACACGGGGGTCGTACCCCCTTGCAGGTTCAAGGGGCAGCGCCCCTTGCGGGGTAAAGGAACAATGCCCCTTGTTGGTAAATAACCGAAAACGCAACCGACATGTCTTTTACTAACCAACACCTTCTTGGTCCTATCAATGCATTGCTAAGGAGGATAGGATGGTTTCTAGATGAGGGTGTCTACTCCCTGGCTAGTGATGCCTGAATCTCTGTACTTTTAAGGTTGAGTAGTGAGGATGGAGCTGCTATTTGGCCTTTAGAAGTATATATATTCAGGAAATGTGGCTAGTTAGGTATAGCATTTCACCTTAGAGTCAGGGTGCTATAATATGCATGACGAAGCCCAAATCTATGACATATAAATCATTGTGGATGATGGTTGAACGGTTTACGATGTCTCTTATTTGGGAAATGTAGTCATGGGATTATGGTGTGGTGAATAATGGTGAACATTTTCTAAAGAGGATGTCTGGGATACTTGTCTATATGAACAAGTCTAGTCCTCTGTTTGAATACATCAGAGAAGTGTTGCATCATATTTGTTTTGTTTTCAAGATTGTATTAGATAGTTGTATAAAGTTATAGACATGTCTATACCTTTTCATTATTGATTTATTTTGTTTGATAGTAATATATGTTTACTGGTTTTCAACAAAAAAAACACAATGGTTGGTAATATTTTGGTTGGTGGTTATAACCACAATTATATTCTCATTTGCAGAACATAACATCAAACAATACTCTAACATTTCTTATGTATTTCTCGTGAGGGTTAAAATAATTTAATCCGAAAGTAATTACACGATTCAGATTGAAATCCTGATTATAAATCATTCATACACCAGTAAATTTCCTACATAACCTATTACGCTCATGCTAACCAAAACCTTTAAGTTAAACTTTCACTTCTATTTGTGAACACATATATCTTGGTTATAGGAAAAATCCATCAACTTCTCATCCTGCTTTGGCCTCTCGATAAATATCAAGTGCTACTTGCATGACACTTGCTTTAGATAGCGATGTACTCCTCTTCTTTCTAGATGGATGGGTGGAAAGTTAACTTAGCAAAGCTATTTCACCAACAAGTTCACCAAGTTTCTCAAATACCTTTGGTGCAACCAGTGGATCGTACCCAGCTAAAGCCATCAACAACAATCCTATGTAATCCGCTTCAAGTTCCATCTTACACCCATATAAATAATTATGTGTTTTAGAGATCAACAGATTGACCTGGAATAAAAGTAAAGTAAAGTAACTTCTAATACCGTCTTTCACAGGTTATGGGTCCCAATACCATCTTCCACGGTGTATGAGGGAGGTTAAGATACAGACAGCCTTACCACTACTTATTCGATGAAGTGATTTATAAGTATTAGTTATTTTGATAATTCTTTCTTTGACTTTTGAAATGTTGTCCTATTTACTTTAATGCTTAACTTTTACATGTTATTAAGTTATTAACCCATAATATAATACTCCATATAACATATAACTAATTATTATCTTCGATTTTTTTTCCTGTTGTATATAGATGCCCAATGAACGTATAACATACCTTCCGAAGAAAGGTTTCTTAAACAGAAGATCTGACATAGAGTTGACAACATATATCTGTTGGAATATATAATTTATTATCACATGATATAACATATTATTATCACAAGTACGCAGCAGATTAAGATCATATAGTATAAATAATTAACCTAATTAAAATGTACCTTGTTTGCTTTATTATGCAATTAGGGTTTAATCAAGAACACAATAAAACACCCAAATCGATCAAGAACCCTAATAAGGGTTTATAGTGATCGATTACAATAGAGCCACAAAAATCAAAAGGGTTGATTCTTCTATGTTCTACACACACGTTCTGATAGCGATTCAATTAGAATGTTAGTTCTCGATCACGAAAGCTAATTACCAGTATTAAAGAAAACCATATCCAAACCTACCATACAAGGAGTGCTCGATTGGCTTGCAAGAAAGGAGGAAGAGAAGAGAGAAAATTGGTTTGCTATATTTTCAAGTTATAAGAATAATGAAGCCTAAAGGGTTCATTATATAGGTTTCTCATAGTAAGCAAAATCCATCCCACCATCTTTGTGGGATTGTTCAGCCAGATATAGGGGGAGAGGGTCTTGAACCTTCCTTCCTATATTTTACATTTAACTCTCTGTATTTATCATCCAACGAACATTAGTAAATATCATTAAGTGTCTAATGACTGTTAAGTGGTTTTTTCGTGAAATAATTAATTTAATACTTTATATATATTAATTATATAAATTAAATCTTAAACGTAACTTGTGCGGTCCCATAGGCTTGAGCACGTTCGAAACATGCGTTTATGAAATGTGTTCATAATCCAACAGCTCCCACTTGGACATGTTTCAATTGAACATAATGACATTGGTAAGCATCCAGCAATACTCCAATGCCTCCGAAAATACTAGAGTTTGGTTTCATAAAGTCACAATAAATGATTTAACATTATACTATCCTTTTGTTTCCAATACTGTGTTAAATATGGATATGGATCTAAGTCACTCCATAATTTAACGATTTTGTTTCTCATTTCATCGATTGATCAAGATTACCAAAATCATCGGGACATATCCAGATCTCTTTTAGGTATAATCATATAAACATCTGATCAACCCCATGAGGGGCCCAGTAGTATTATACCTCAAAATTAATTTGAAGGAACATATTATGTTTTGACTACAAACTTAATCCATGAATTTCACAACACTTCTGAAAATAGCCCTTATAGCTACCAGTTACAGATAGTGGTAGACTAGATTCAAGAAATATGATCCACCCATGCCATTCCAGATTGCGTCTCAAGTCTTAGGACAAATAATGTAATCATTTGCAAGATTTACTTAATGACAAAGATCCATAAAGTAAAATCTTGTTAGTTGGGATAGTCCGATATGCAATATTTTGAATATCATGTGAGTATAATAGGACTTTCCTTCAATATACAAAGTATATAACCAATCTCACATAGTTGTCTTAATTCAAACATATTCCCATATAGTTGATTGACAATGGATAATTAAGAATAATGTAAATCATTCATGGATTTAAACATGCAAATATAGGACACAACTTATTATTGAATAAAATTAAGCATACCATGTACTTTGATTCATTATATAAATAATAATTGTTTAACATCCCTTATCCAAATACTAAATAGATCAATGCATGATAATCCTAGTTGTAGAATCATGCCTCAAGATATGACGATCATGCTTGTTGACAAGGCATAGATTTCATAACAATTAACTAGGTTTGATCTTCCGGAATTTTGAGAATACTTATTTCAAGAATTCAATTAGTGAAGTTCTTGTATGTGTGCATACAAGTATCTTGATATTGACACACTATATTTCATAAGGTGTATGACATCATCAAACACCTATTGATGACAATTATCTTTCAAACTTCTAAAGTTTAAAGCATTCTTATTCTTTAATGTATAATGCAACTATGCTCTTAGTTGAGCACAGCTAGTCTACATGGTCATCATCAAGGATGTAATTCTACTGTGACTAATATCGAGTGTCATCTCAAATTAACTAGAATTATTGTATTTAAACAACAATATGCTCTTCTAAAAATCCGTTAACAATGAACATTCCTTTGGTAATGTTTGCTGCCTTCCTAACTCCAAGTTTGTTGGCTATGACAATTACGCAACAACTGTCGTATTGTACATCCATAGAATTTCATCAGTGGGAATGGCTCGAAGCTTAGAGAATGAATTTCTAGATCCAAACGTATTCCAATAGAATAGTTATTACACTAGTCATCTAATAACTTTCAATTAGATATCAATGTTGTCAAATCATCTTGCATTTATGCATTTACCACATATGTTTATAACAATAAACATATATTCCAAGGTTGTATGTTTAACTTCCTAAATCTTTCAAGTGAAGTTTCATTCCAAGCTAAAGATTAACATTTAACTTAGATGGCATGTTACCCATATGTTATACAACATATATAATTTAAGAAAAACAAACATAATATTCCCTCTAGCTTTTCAGAATACTCAAGAATTATCCTAGTTTCAATTAAAAATCAAAACATGGATTTAATAATTTGAACATAAGATTCATCTGCCAGATGCATGTTTTGATCCACATTTGGATTCTTGCAGTTTGTACACTTCCAAAGATTATATGAATTTATAAAACTCCCTTGATTACTTATCGTCCTCGCAAAAGTAATCGCTCAAGAAAGAGGTTTTGATATTCCATTGTCAAATTTCAAATTAATGAAAATAAGTATAACGACCAATCATCTTTATATATTTAATATGCATAGGAAATAATATTCAATCATAGTCAATTGTTTGAGCATGATTAATAATATTGTCACAAGGTATACATTAAATATGTGTACAATATTGTCCATATGAGCTCGACATAAGAATCAAACCACTTGGGTTTTTATTCTCATTGAAGAAACTCACATTCGTTCTAAAGTCTAACTATTTAGATTAAGATAAACCAAGTTTCCAAAAATTGATTATCTATATGGGAAACATCTTAATATTCATAGTATGAGTAATTTACCAAATTCAAAATTCAACATTGCATCTTTATGATTAACAGGTTCATCATGATCCTGTTACTCATATTCCTCAACATTGATATAAGAAATATCAATCAAGTGTTTGAGGTATCCTTGCGGATATATGAATGAGAATTCCATCATCATGAGTTTTATTATGTATTTTGTAATAGCATCTCTTCAAGATCTAAAAAAAACCTATCACTTGCTTTTTGTAATTTAGAGACTATCTATAAATTCTTAGCATGTAGAGTAACTGATAACGCTCAAATTGAGTATGTTTTTAGGAGCGTTATCATGGCTTTTTGTATGATATTTTGTTATATTTATAAGCTTTTGCTACTAAATCATGTAAAAGTGCGCATGCTAGTTTATTTATAGCCAAGTACAGGAAAGTGGAGAAAAAGACGGAAAAAGAAGTAAAAAACAAAGATTTATGCATGTACGAAGAATTCCCGACAAAAGAAAGTCTTGTGGAGTATATTCGAGAAGATAAATTCATCAAGATGGTGGTCTAAAGACTAAAGAACAAAGTTCAAGAAGGAAAACGAGAAAGAAATGAAGAAAAGAAGCTCAAATAAAGAAATATTAGAAGACTCGTTGTTCCCGACACACCTTCACCATTTTAACCATATCTTGAGCATACGGACTTCGTTTGACTCCTCTTTCACGGCCACGGAAAGCTAAGAGAAAGATATACAACTTTGGATCTTGTCATTTTCTGTCAAATGGCTCCAACCGATCAGTTAGAGCCCGCAACCGAAACGGCTGGAGCATTCAGGTTTGTTACAACTTCATCATGAAGCTTTTACCTCATTCTATTCGGTTCCAGGTCTTTCCTACATTGATTCTAGGTCCTTCTAATTAACTTGGTGACCAAGAAATGCATTTATAACCCTAAGGGCTTGAGAGGAGTATAAATATCACTCATTTGTGCTTGTTATCATCATCCCAACTTGAGAGAACTTCTCTCACACCATTCCTACCACCACTACTCTCTTTAAAAACCCAAAATTCGTCCATAAAACCAAAGGAAACTTTGGAGGTCCAAGAAGTCATCATTTGGAGGTCAAAACATCAAGAAATCATCCCACAATACAAATAACACATAGAAGACTTCCCCTTACCATAGGGACGAATTTTCTACCTTTCTTATCACTCCCAAAAGGCTAAAATACTCTCTATTTCCAGAAGTAGTGCTCAAGTGCTAGAGAAAGTGTTCAGGTATACTATTTCGATTGGTTAGAAGTTTTAGTTGATTGGAGGCTTGAAGTTTGCTATAATCGTTAATCATTACCTATTGTAATCATACTTTGGTAATTTGCTTTTACTTTTCAAGATGTTTATTATTAATATGATTGTTGAGACTTTGTGTTTGATTGAAATAATCATGGAGTAGTTTTGTTTACACTTGTTTGGAATGATGTAGATATTGATATGGAGTGTTTTGTTTTTAGCAATATAGATTTATGATTTTGCTTATGCGTTTGTTTGAATTATAACATGTCTAAATAACTTTTTTATGAATCATAACCAGATTTATAGTACAAAAGGACTTCTTGTCATGATTTGTTCCAAATGTTAATGCACATATATGTTTGGTATTTCATAATTGACAACTATGAATAAACATGTTAAATGGACTTGTAATGATTGATTCAAGAGTAAAGATCGAAAGATCTCTTATGAACAAATTGGTTAAAATCATATTTCTAACAAATGGTTTATAATAGCTTGGTTTATAATAACATTAATAGTCCGAAAGGATGTGTTAGTCTAAACTGTGATGTGTACAATTTCATGATATTACCCGTTGAATTGGAATTGTATGAATCTTGACTTTGTTTGCTATTGCTTTAATATCCACCTGATACTCCATACACTCCATTGAAATATATACAAGTTCCAAGCAAGTGTTGCTTTTAATCTTATTGAATTCACATAATCTTCATTTTTCATGTTAGTTGTTGCTTATATGGTATTTTGGGGCGTGACAACCAATTACCACCTTTTAATTGCTTATTGTTACATAGATTCTTCACAATTGAAAACACCTAAATTCTAGTGAACGACCTCGGCTTACCAACCAAAACTAACTACACACGAAAGGGTCATACTTGCCTGTGTGTTCTTAGCTTAATTCGGTAATCCTTGTTATAAATTTAAAACTAGTAGTCGCAAGACACACCAGTAACAATAAATTGTTCTCTTTTGAGATATTACAAAACACATTAACAGTTCCTGATTTTAGTTTGTTAATAATGTGCTTCATAAGAAGTTTAACAAATTCAGAACTTCAATTTTAAGACTTAATGTGATTCATAACATGATGAAGTCTTATTAACCTTCTAGGTTGGAGTCTTATTGAGTATGTATAAGCCATACTCAATTTTCTAACCTTGATAACTTTTGGAAGAAAAGAAGTTATAATTATATTGAATGAAACGATACCAATAGAGTTTGATTCTCCTAATTGAATATACCATAAAATTGTGGTATTCCATTAAGGATTAATATTATAAGACAGTCTAACAATATGATAGATAAACTTATACTCTTTGGCTTACCTGTTTACCAACTATGTCAAACTGAATGGTATAATAAAATTTACAAGCCAATTGCATACTTTATAACACAAGTCTTTAACCAAGTCAACGACTTCATGTCCATGTCTAGACTAGAAACATAAACATTTATAATCCCATTATACATTATAAGTCATTGATCAACTCAATGACTTCATGTATATATCTTAATATGAAGATAAAATAAGTTAACGCCTTACTTTATATTATAAGTCTTGGAACTATAAAAAGACTTCATGTTTGTGGCTTTACAAGAGACATAAACATATTTAACTAAAGTAATCATGAACACCATGTGTTGGTTTCAATATTAATTTCAAGTTAATCAGTTACTCCATTAATTTAAGACATTCAAAGAATACATAAATATTTAAGTTGAAGTAGTCTTTATTATTATCTTGACATATATTCTAAATGGGGCAATCTTATATTTTATGTGTATAAGTCCTATTAGAACATTAGCCTCTTACATTGCGGTCAAGAGAATCCTTTAATCATATTGCTATGTGTTGTACCTTGCACACAATAAAGATTTCTCCTACTTGTGCATGAAACAATATCATGTTGCAGATAAACAACACGACACACATTTATTTATGTGAACAATATGATTGTGTTATAGATATTAGCATAACAAGTAGATGTAGAACTACATATTTTAGTAAGGAAACGCACACGACTATCGTTGAAAAAATAAGTGTCTACAGTTGGAAAGTAATGTATTATCTCGAGACAATCTAGAAATAATCTGGGTTACTTAAAAGATAATAAATCTTGTAGCTCCCACTGAATTAGACAACACTATAATAATGTATTTTTTAGTAATAAAACGCAATGCTTCCACTCGATTTGACAACATTAGTAGTGTTACATAACCAATGAAAACAAATAGTGATCTATTTACTTTCCTACTCACTTTGAATGCCTACAAGTAACAGTTACATAGGTATTGAAAAGAGTGTATGAATTTCTATTATGTAGACGAGGGACTATCCATTAATGTTATTGATTAACTTTAAAATTTGGTATGCAATTTCTTCCTTAATAGGCATACCATTCCTCAAGGGTATGTATCAACTTTATTGGGTTAAAGTAAAACAACTAGATAAACCATGCTAGTTTGCTTCTACCACTTTTACAGTAATTAGTTAAGTTTCTAATTTAATAACTCATTAAATGTCATACATCAAGATATGGTTATTTGTTAACTATTGGAACATATTCTCCAGTTAACCAAATGTCTTATAGGTTTCAAAAGAATTCAACACCGGATAAGGGTAATGAAATCTCTATGAAAAATAAAATGTGCAATCTAATTAACTATGTAAGTTTTCTATGAGTTATTTTAGAATTAGGACAATTCTAATATTCCTATTATAGCTTTTCCGAACACAAAAAAGAATAAGATGTAGTCTTACTCTTTATAACATGGAAAGGAGGCTTGGTTTGTCTTTTTAGTAAAATCGATTCTAGCAAAAAACCCTTATAAGTGTGGATCGATTTACCAATAAAAAGTACAAAACCACGTTTACGTTTTAATATTGCATTAATACTAACAAAAGAATTTACAAAATTCAATTTTAGTATTTTCGATAATTAATCCTTTAAAAGAAAATTAATTACCCATAGTTTATTACACATAAACCATATAATCCTTAATGCTAGGATCCTAATTGACATAGTGCCATTTCATCAGTTGATTTGCTAGTAATGATAGTATTCACTAAGGTAAGTGTCGAACAATAGTTGCAAATCCTGTGCAATTCCTAGATCATTATAGGGCTTACAAATGGCGCTAGGGACAATCACATAATGTCATGTAAGCATGTTTCATCCCATCTTATGCCTCGGGCTAAGGGTCTCACCATGTAACTCCATTAAGTTGTCCAATAAAGAACTGTAAATTTATTTAATTACCTTCTCACGATAAGTAGAGATTTATCTTGGGATTGCAATCTATCTACATCCCACGAAAAGTAAATTGCAACTGCAAGTGTTCTTACAATTGGATGACATAAACTTAAATTTTCAAAAAGGCGTATTTAATTTGATGTGTAATCAAATATGTACAAAAAAGCATGCATACATCTTCGTATCATAGGGTTTTAATTAAAAAATTTACTCAATTTAGTTCTTTTATTATAGTGTATGTTCTTTATGTGCAAATCCTATGAACATAAAGATAATAACTTCACACCTTTTTACAATTGACGATTCAACATGTTTTAAAGTTAAAGTAATATTCTTTTTATCGCGGTATTGGTAAACCAATTAAAGAGAAGCAAACCACTATATTTACTACTTCATGAGTCCTAAGACCCAAGTTCTTTCGATAATTCTCTCATATGCTAAAGCATGTAGTGGGGCGTGGAATTATTACAGTCAACCAACCTTAAAACTATTTTACAACAACCTTACACTATAAATAGCCATTGGTTGATTGCAAATATATTTATCGATAAAAATAATAAGACTTTAAGTTAAAAAAATATTACAAACCATTAGATTTTGCAGATCTCGACTTAGGAAGCGTTGACATTATCGCATGTAAGGCGAACCCATTTATTGTCACATAAGGTTGCGTAAGATCAATGATTTATAATAAATCAAATTTCATATTTATTAGTCAATTTTTTTTTTTTCCAAAAACACCATTTGCTTTAAATTACGAGTCATAACGAATAATCAAGCAAATAAAATAAACAACTGACACAATTATCAATTAATAATATGCGATTAAAATCAACTAATAACATGTATATATTTAATTAATGCTCTCACTTATTTTTGAACTAGGTACAAATCGGACCACATACATCAATTAAAAATCGACAGTGTAAGCCCTACATTATATCTATACAATAAACACATAAAGTTGATTAATAAAGATAAAGATGAAGTTTTCCTCAATTTTAAAATTAATTAAATGTGTAGTAGTTACGTGTCATACAATTAATTGACTAATATCTTTAATTAATTAACACATCATCAAATTTAAGCATGTTTAATCAATTAACAATTAATAATATATTCAATATCAAGATTCAAGATCCATGACAAAACATGTATGTTTTATCATGGATCACATATTAACAATTAATACATCACATATTAACAATTAATACAAGTAACAAGATTGATAAACGTCACATAATCATTAATTGTACGTTATTCAACACATAAAAATTGCATGCATCTTAGATTAGGGTTATACTGATTTTAAAATTTATTAAAACCTAATCTTTTATAATAAAAATGCCCAAAGGGCAATTAAAAATTAAAAAAACACTAATTACCATGCAACAATTGATCAAGATTTAATTTTACGTGTTTTAGGTAATATATTACACTATATAACGGCTCGTGATGCCGCTGTTAGAATATATAAATTATAATTACATAATATAACATATAATTATCACAAGTACGTAGCGGATTAAGATCATATAGTATAAATAATTAACCTAATTAAAACGTACTTTATTGACTTCCTTATGCAATTAGGGTTTGATCAAGAACACAATAAAACATCCAAATCGATTAAGAACCCTAATTAGGGTTTATAGTGATCGATTACAATAGAACCACAAGAATCAAAAGGGTTGATTCCTCTACGTTCTAACACACACGTTTTAATAGTGATTCAATTAGAATGCTAGTTCTCGATCACGAAACAAACCAATTACTAGTATTCAAGAAAACCAAATCTGAACCTACCACACAAGGGGTGCTCAATTGGCTTGCAAAAAGGGAGGAAAAGGAGAGAAAATTGATTTGCTAGATTTTCAAGTTATGATAATAATGAAGCCTAAAGGGTTCATTATATAGGTTTTCTCATAGCAAGCGAAATCCATCCCACCACCTATGTGGGATTGTTCGGTCAAATATAGGGGGATGAGGTCTACAACCTAGCTTCCTTCCTCTATTTTACACTTAACTCTTTGTATTTATCGTCTAACGACCATTGGTAAATACTGTTAAGTGTCTAATCTTCGTGAAATAATTAATATAATACATTATATATATTAATTGTATAAATTGAATCTTAAACATAACGTGTGCAATCCTATAAGCTCGAACATGTTTCAGGACATACGTTAACGAAACGTGTTCATAATCCAACGATATCTTCATGAATTGAAACAAGGCAAGCTAAATGACTGTAATCCAGATGTCCTTTGCAACCCTTTCAGCTACATGTCTTCATGTCCAACCTATAAAAAGAAATTTTTTACTACTCTTTTTAAACTAAATATTTTAAACAGCCCTGAATCCCACATTTTATTACACACTCGCCAGCTTTTTGTGACCAAGTTTGTTATAATTAGCCTCACCATAAAGAAAAACATGCCCAAAAATCCGAACTTGGGTAGTTTGACCGATGGTCTGAGCCTCTATGGTTCCACTACAACAATCGTCGCTTTCGCCGGCGACGTTTTAGGCCTTTCGCCGGGGACATGTCCCCTGTTATAGCATTCCCCGGGGACATGTCCCCGCCGAAAAGCCCCCGGTAATACCTTCTAGGGGATAATTTTTCCGGGGAAATTTTACAACTTTTACCGGGGAGTTGTGGGTCCCGCGCCCGATTGTCACTGGTCAAACACGTCCGACGTGGCACGTGGTTTTGCCAGGGACAAATCCCCGAAAAAATGGTAACTAAAGTTTATCTCCAACCTCTTCTCCGGTGCCATGTCCTCGGTGAAACTTGAAACAAATTAAATCTATGTTATTTTCGCCGGGGACATGTCCCCGGTGAAAGACATTGACCCATTTTGCAGAAAACTGCTGCAAAATGGGTAATTTCCAGATTTTTTTTCCGGAATTTCTCCGGAAAAAATCTACAATGTAAGAACCTGTTTTCAACCTATTTTATGCTACAACAACACAAAATCGCTAAACATAATATCATATATAACCAAATGGTCCAAATTCGCTACAACACAATCAATAACCTAAAATCGCCAATGGTCCAAAACTATACATAAGCTACCTATACGCAAAGGGTCCAAAACTATACGTATAATCAATTTAACGGGAATCATAAACATGTTATTCTCTACAAACATATCCTAACACATAAGGCTCGAACTCGTGTTCGCCAGGTGGTTTTGTCAGTTGACTTCCGATATCTTCTGCTTTTTCGGGTTTGTCCAAAGCTTAACTTGCGTATTTTAAATAGTTTAGGGTTTTAGGTAATGAGAACTATCCAAGCATCGGGTATCAAAAAGACCCTTTAAACCATTAGGGTTGAATTGGTCATTTTAACAATTAGGGTAGGAGGGTAGGATGGTGGATTTTGGGACCTAAACCAAGATCTTGGCAGGGTGTTGGAGTCCACCCCCTTTCATGTGTAATAGCACTTTAACTAGGTTAATGAGATCATGTTGTGTTGATCTGCTTGTGATACAAAAGATTTGATTGTGTTTACGTACGACTATTTGAACAGTGTGTATATGGTTGAGGGTTCCTGAAAACAAAGGAATGATATTAGTGTGTCTAGTTAAAGTGCTATTTGAATTTCTTAAACAACATTGTTTGATCATAATGGATTTTTTAACTTGCCTGTCGAAAAAAGAACTAGACATCAATGGCAACTCTATGCTCAAGGTAGTATAACAGCCATTGTATTATATTATCAAACAACAAAAATGAACTTAGCGGCGGTGACACGTGAATTCTCTGATGGTTTACGGTGAGCAGGTACACGGTTTCTTGGTCCACAAGATACAGAAAGTGTACAGCCCGTTTCTTGTTATGGTTTGTTATGGTTACCTGATGATGAGAGTTGAATCTTGAAGGGTAAAAAGGTGGTACAAAATGGTTTAGCCCTGCTTTGAGAGTTCATAACTGTGTGCGTGTTTTTAGTGTGTGTTTTTTGGTGAGAAACTCCATGTGTGTGTGAGAGAGAGAGGGGTCGGAGATTATAAGAAGATAGATGAAAGGGTTTGTAATGATAGTGATGGCGAGTGAAGTGGAGTTAATGAGGCACCCTCACAAACCCTTTCATATCTCTCGCCACCATTATATCTCTATCATTACACACCATTTCATACCTCTTCTTATCATCTCTGACCCCTCTCTCTCACACAAACTCATGGAGTTTCTCACCAAAAAACACACACTAAAAACACACAAATAAAAACACTCTCAAACCAAGATAAACCCTTTTGCACCACCTTTTTACCCTTCAAGATTCAACCCTCATCATCAGGTAACCATAACAAACCATAACAAGATACGGGCTGTACACTTTCCTGTATCTTGTGGACCAAGAAACCGTGTACCTCCTCGCCGTAAACCATCAGTGAAGCCACGTGTCACCGCCGCTAAGTTCATTTTTGTTGTTTGATAATATAATACAATGGCTGATTATACTACCTTGAGCATAGAGTTGCCATTGATGTCTAGTTCTTTTTCCAACAAGCAAGTTAAAAAAATCCATTATGATCAAACAATGTTGTTTAAGAGTTTGAATTTCTAGACACACTAACATCATTCATTTGTTTTCAGCAACCCTCAACCCTAGACACATTGTTCAAAAAGTCTTAAGCAAACATGATCAAATCTTTTGTATCACGAGCAGATGAAACAACATGATCTCATTAACATAGTTAAAGTGCTCTTGCACATGAAAGGGGGTGGACCCCAACACCTTGCCAAGATCTTGGTTTAGGTCCCAAAATCCATCATCCTACTCTCCTACCCTAATTGTTAAAATGACCAATTCAACCCTAATGGTTTAAAGGGTCTTTTTGACCCGATGCTTGGATAGTTCTCATTACCTAAAACCCTAAACTATTTAAAATACGCAACGACATATCTTACCTTTTGGTCTCGGCTGTGGTCGCGGTTTGCACTCCAGACTGACAGTAGACATTATATTCCTACAAGTAAAAAAGCAAAGCACATATTAAAACTATATTATTGAACGTTAACAAAACACTAGAATTCATGTACTCTTTTACCCATGTGCATTGACCACCTACAAGTTCTGGCGGAAACCGCTACTTATTAAAACTGTTTATTTACTTATTATATAAGAAAAATATGCAACTAAAACTGAAAGTTATTATAACTCGACAACTTTTCACTTTTACTTTTTTTATACATGTAGTTACACAAAGCTTAACCAAACTAGCAACTAACTTCCATCTCAGCAGCCTACTTCCATGAATGCGAAAACCAAACTAGCAGTCACAAAGCTTAACCAAACTAGCAGGCACAACTTTTCACTTTTACTTTTTTTATACATGTAGTTACACAAAGCTTAACCAAACTAGCAACTAACTTCCATCTCAGCAGGAATATTACCAACTGAAAAAAAATACATATATGGAGTAATATCACGCCTAACAAAATATTACCAACAAAATAAGCTAAATTGCACAGCCAAAAAATACATATATGGAGTAATATCACGCCAGAAACATAACCCCTCCCCTCAAATCTAGTCAAAGAAAAAATACATATATGGAGTAATATTGCGCAGCCAATGTTCAAACCGTTATTGGTGGGTTTTTTTTTTCATCTCATTTGTGAAACAGATGAGATTAACTTCCATCTCATTTGTGAAATAATGAATATCAACGACGGTGGTGGAGGTGGTGCGGTGGTGGAGGTGGTGCAGTGATGGAGGTGGTGCGGTGGTGGAGGTGGTGCGGTGATGGAGGTGATGAAGGAGGTACGGTGGAGTAGCAGCAGCAGCTGTGTGTGTTTGGTTTTTTTATCTCATTTGTGAAACAGATCTGTGTTAATAATTGAGGTCATTTTTTCGAAAACTTTTCTCCGGGGACATGTCCCCGGGGAAGGTTATGTTTGTCATTTAGCGAGATTTTTGCCGGGGACAAGTCTCCGGGGAAGGTTATGGCGGGATAAAGTAAAAATATGGGAGGGAAAAATAAAAATTCGCGAGTTTTACCGGGGACATGTCCCCGGCAAATGTTTTAAAAAAAAAAAAAAAAAAAAAAAAAAAAAAAAAAAAAAAAAAAAAAAAAAAAAACTTTATTATTATTTTCAAGAACTAAATTAATAACAAATCAATTTAAATTTAACCTAAAAATTTTCTATGATATACTACTTTCTATGACCGAGTATAGGTGCTATGGAATACGTATCATGTTAAACGACCGAGTATAGGTGCTATGGTATACGTATCATGTTAAACGACCTAGTGTAGGTGCTATGGTATACGTATCATGTTTAACAGCCGACTATAGGTGCTATGGTATACGTGTCATGTTTAACGACCAAGTATAGTAGCATTGGTATACGTATCATGTTAAACAACCAAGTATAAGTGCTATGGTATACGTATCATGTTTAACGACCGACTATAGGTGCTATGGTATACGTATCATGTTAAACGACCAAGTATAGGTGCTATGGTATACGTATCATGTTAAACGACCAAGTATAGGTGCTATGGTATATGCATCATGTTAAACGACCGAGTATAGGTGCTATGGTATACGTATCATGTTTAACGACCGACTATAGGTGCTATGGTATACGTATCATGTTAAACGACCAAGTATAGGTGCTATGGTATACGTATCATGTTAAACGACCAAGTATAGGTGCTATGGTATACGTATCATGTTAAACGACCAAGTATAGTAGCATTGGTATACGTATCATGTTAAACGACCAAGTATAGGTGCTATGGTATACGTATCATGTTAAACGACCGAGTATAGGTGCTATGGTATACGTATCATGTTAAACGACCAAGTATAGGTGCTATGGTATACGTGTCATGTTAAACGAACGACTATAGTAGCATTGGTATACGTATCATGTTAAACAACCGAGTATAGGTGCTATGGTATACGTATCATGTTTAACGACCGACTATAGGTGCTATGGTATACGTATCATGTTAAACGACCAAGTATAGGTGCAGTGGTATACGTATCATGTTAAACGACCAAGTATAGGTTCTATGGTATACGCATCATGTTAAACGACCGAGTATAGGTGCTATGGTATACGTATCATGTTTAACGACCGACTATAGGTGCTATGGTATACGTATCATGTTAAACGACCAAGTATAGATGCTATGGTATACGTATCATGTTAAACGACCAAGTATAGGTGCTATGGTATACGTATCATGTTAAACGACCAAGTATAGTAGCCTTGGTATACGTATCATGTTAAACGTCCAATTATAGGTGCTATGGTATACGTATCATGTTAAACGACCGAGTATAGGTGCTATGGTATACGTATCATGTTAAACGACCAAGTATAGGTGCTATGGTATACGTGTCATGTTAAACGACCAAGTATAGTAGCATTGGTATAAGTATCATGTTTAACGACCAAGTATAGTAGCATTGGTATACGTATCATGTTAAACGACCAAGTATAGGTGCTATGGTATACGTATCATGTTAAACGACCGAGTATAGGTGCTATGGTATGCGTATCATGTTAAATGACCAAGTATAGGTGCCATGGTATACGTATCATGTTAAACGACCGAGTGTAGGTGCTATGGTATACGTATCATGGTTAACGACCGACTATAGGTGCTATGGTATACGTATCATGTTAAACGACCAAGTATAGGTGCTATGGTATACGTATCATGTTAAACGACCAAGTATAGGTTCTATGGTATACGTATCATGTTAAACGACCAAGTATAGGTGCTATGGTATACGTATCATGTCAAACGACCAAGTATAGGTTCTATGGTATACGTATCATGTTTAACGACCGACTATAGGTGCTATGATATACGTATCATGTTAAACGACCAAGTATAGGTGCTATGGTATACGTATCATGTTAAACGACCAAGTATAGGTGCTATGGTATACGTATCATGTTAAACGACCAAGTATAGTAGCATTGGTATACGTATCATGTTAAACGACCAAGTATAGGTTCTATGGTATACGTATCATGTTAAACGACCGAGTATAGGTGCTATGGTATACGTATCATGTTAAATGACCAAGTATAGGTGCTATGGTATACGTGTCATGTTAAACGACCAATTATAGTAGCATTGGTATACATATCATGTTTAACGACCAAGTATAGTAGCATTGGTATACGTATCATGTTAAACGACCAAGTATAGGTGCTATGGTATAAGTATCATGTTAAACGACCGAGTATAGGTGCTATGGTATACGTATCATGTTAAACGACCAAGTATAGGTGCTATGGTATACGTATCATGTTAAACGACCGAGTGTAGGTTCTATGGTATACGTATCATGTTTAACGACCGACTATAGGTGCTATGGTGTACGTATCATGTTAAACGACCAAGTATAGGTGCTATGGTATACGTATCATGTTAAACGACCAAGTATAGGTGCTATGGTATACGTGTCATGTTTAACGACCAAGTATAGTAGCATTGGTATACGTATCATGTTAAACGACCGAGTATAGGTGCTATGGTATACGTATCATGTTTAAAGACCGACTATAGGTGCTATGGTATACGTATCATGTTAAACGACCAAGTATAGGTGCTATGGTATACGTATCATGTTAAACGACCAAGTATAGGTGCTATGGTATACGTGTCATGTTTAACGACCAAGTATACTAGCATTGGTATACGTATCATGTTAAACGACCGAGTATAGGTGCTATGGTATACGTATCATGTTTAACGACCGACTATAGGTGCTATGGTATACGTATCATGTTAAACGACCAAGTATAGGTGCTATGGTATACGTATCATGTTAAACGACCAAGTATAGGTGCTATGGTATACGTATCATGTTAAACGACAAAGTATAGGTGCTATGGTATACGTATCATGTTAAACGACCAAGTATAGGTGCTATGGTAAACGCATCATGTTAAACGACCGAGTATAGGTGCTATGGTATACGTATCATGTTTAACGACCGACTATAGGTGCTATGGTATACGTATCATGTTAAACGACCAAGTATAGTAGCATTGGTATACGTATCATGTTAAACGACCAAGTATAGGTGCTATGGTATACGTATCATGTTAAACGACCGAGTATAGGTGCTATGGTATACGTATCACGTTAAACGACCAAGTATAGGTGCTATGGTATACGTATCATGTTAAACGACTGAGTATAGGTGCTATGGTATACGTATCATGTTAAACGACCAAGTATGGTATACGTATCATGTTAAACGACCAAGTATAGGTGCTATGGTATACGTATCATGTTAAACGACCAAGTATAGGTGCTATGGTATACACCGAGTATAAGTGCTATGGTATACGTATCATGTTTAACGACCGACTATAGGTGCTATGGTATACGTATCATGTTAAACGACCAAGTATAGTAGTATTGGTATACGTATCATGTTAAACGACCAAGTATAGGTGCTATGGTATACGTATCATGTTAAACGACCGAGTATAGGTGCTATGGTATACGTATCATGTTAAACGACCAAGTATAGGTGCTATGGTATACGTGTCATGTTAAACGACCAAGTATAGTAGCATTGGTATACGTATCATGTTTAACGACCAAGTATAGTAGCATTGGTATACGTATCATGTTAAACGAGCAAGTATAGGTGCTATTGGTATACGTATCATGTTAAACGAGCGAGTATATGTGCTATTGGTACATAAAGTGTAATTACTCTGGATAAAGGTTTTGCCGGGGACATGTCCCCGGCAAAAGGTTTGGCGGGAATTTTCCCGCGAACAATTAACACGCTTTTGACTTTGGCCAATTATTGGTGAAAGAAGAAAATACTTTCTGCGGGGACAGGTCCCCGGAGAAACCTTGCGTTGAAATTTGAGTATCCGGTCAAAGTTTCATAAAAATCAAAGTTCCTTTTCCCGGGGACCTGTCCCCGCGGAAAGTCTGCGTTTGAAAATTTTATAACAAGTCAGCGAATTCATGTGCCACGTCAGATTCAATTTTGTCGTTTAGTGACTTTCGTCGGGGACTTTGTGTCCCCAGCGAAAGCCTCCTCGCCCTTCCATCCGATTGTTGTAGTGTTCTGGGAAGTAAATATAATTGGATTACAAATGTCACAAACATCTGAGTAAGAAGATGATTTAAGATAATACATCAATTACCTAACATTAAGATTTATTATTCTTAGGAAGAAAAAATCATTAACCAGTTTTACCTATTTTTGGCCAAGTTACTTACTTGTAATATTTCAACAACATACCATAGTGAACACTTGAAGGTCTTTAGTAATTTAATAAAAATATTACTTGAGAATTGACAATTTCCTGAAACAAAACATACCTCATGACCGATGATGGTAGCAATCTCTTCATCAGTCCTAAAATGCTCCAACAACCCCGTAAACACAACAATCTTCCTACCAGGCAAACACAATGCATTCACAAAATCATCATTCACCACCATAACCTCCCACTTTAATATTAATCAAAGTTTCCTCCTCATCTTTCCCCTTCTTTCTGTTAGACAGATTTCATATTATGTATATTAGGCCCATGTATTTATTTGGTATTCGATCTAGCCCATTCGTATTAGGTATTGTGTATTTATTCTGTGATATGAAGTCATTAAAGAGAACAGGGGAATAATATAATTCTACATGGTATCAGCAACTTACCAAGAATTATCCCAAAAACCCTAATCAACCAAAATAGCCGGCCGTCAATTTTTCATCACCAAAAAAATTCCATTGTTGTTTCATTGATTCACAACACCTACACGTTATAATCACAACCACCATGGTTAACGACACAACACCACCATCCAAATATGACAAGTTACTCACAACTACTAACTTCAAAAATCTTATGCCCGTCACACTAGATGCTGACAAATTAAACTACTCGAATTGGAGTGCTCTCTTCTTGATCCAGTTACGAGGATGCAAAGCACTCGAGTTTGTGAAACCCCTCGCATCTGGCAGTAATACCGCGATACCACCACCACCCCCCACGGATGAATGGCTCACTGTGGACTCCATAATCCAATCTTGGATTTTATCTACAATTTTTGAATCCTTACTCGAATGTGTTCTCAAGACAAAACCAACCACAGCCAAAGACATACGGGATACTCTGGAAAAGGTGTTTAAGGACAATAAACGTTCAAAAACTGTTGAACTTGTGGGTGAGCTACGAAGTTTGGATATTGGGGACTTAACAGTGGACGCATATTTTCGCAAGATAGACTCCCTCGCATCGCGTCTTGATAACCTCGGGTCGAACATCACCGAGGATGACTTGGTTACGTATGCCATCAATGGACTAAGCGACAAGTATGATCAAGTGGCACACGTCATTCTTAATAAGGAGCCTTTCCCGAACCTCGAAGATGTACGGTCCATGGTATCCCTTGCCGAGACCCGTATGAATCGAAAGAACTCCTCTTCCCGCATATCCACCTCATCACCTACCGCTCTTGTGGCACAATCTGGCTCGGATCTGTCTTAAGGTAATACCTCGCGGTCCACTCCCTCCAAATCAACTTCAGCTTGTCGTAACTTTTCACGTGGGTTTTGTTTCTATGGAGACCAATGTCGGTTTGTGCATGCTTCTGCTCCTCGTGCCAGTTATAATGGTACTTCTAATCGTACTGATTATAATGGAAATTATAATAGTAATAATTGGTCTATAAATGGTTCACGTGGAGGGAAATTGGGAATAATGCACAAAGGTTAAATCTATCTCAAATGGGTAATGGTCCACTACTTGAAGCATACACTCAGTTGCAACAAGCCCACCAAAAGCTGCTGTCACAGTCTAATTTGGCGCAACAAACCAGCCCATTTCACCAACGTGGATCTTCGGCCCAACATAACTCACATGGACCTGCTGGTAATCGTGGGCCCAACACTTTTGTTCCTCAACAGATTCAAGCTCACGTTGATTCTCAAGACACCGCACTACCCCAAGCATTTAGCACTTTGACACTACAGGATTTTGGAGACGCCAGGTGGAACATGGATACAGGTGCGTTTTTACATCTCAACTCTAATGCAAATAATTTAAGTTCTGTTTTTAATGAACGTATTTATCCATCTGTTTTTGTTAGTGACGGGGCTTCTATACCCGTCACCAACACGGGCCATAGCATTTTGCCAACTCCTTATAAACCGTTGCACCTTAACCATGTCCTTGTCACTCCCCATATTGTCAAAAACCTAATTTACGTTCGTAAATTTACTCATGAAAACAAATGTACAATTGAATTTGACGAATTTGGTTTTTCTGTGTAAGATTATTCGACTCGTCAAACTCTGCTCTGATGTGACAGGTGGTGATCTATATCCCGTCACCAAGCCCACCACCTCCCCCCAAGCTTTTATCACGAGTCAGCACACGTGGCACCAACGACTAGGTCATCCTGGAAGTGACGTGTTACGATCTCTTATCTCTAGTAATAGCATTTTGTATAATAAAACAAAGTCACACGTGCTTTGTCATGCTTGTCAGCTTGGTAAACACGTGCGAATTCCATTTGTGAGTTCGGAAGTAGTCCATCTCCATCATTGCATATGGCAATATAGAAAGTAAAGAGGAAAAGGCATGACCAGAAGAATTGTGTGAAATAAGTGAATTTATCCAGTTGAGGCATCTTGATTGAGAATAAAGGATTCCCCCCATACTGAAAGTGACTTTTTCCTTAGTCGTGCAAGTTCACGTCAAATTACGGAATCTGGAGTAATGATCGAAATTGAATGTCTTTAGTCAAAAAACGACAAAAGTTGTCCTTGCCACTGAAAAGAGTGCCATGGCCTAAGACGCCAAGGCGGTAACAGAACTACGGTAACTCCGGAACGCATCATGCGGTTTGTTTCAAGGCATGGGATTCTATTGTTAACTCTTCTTTTGATATTGTTCACTTAGACTTGTGGACTTCCCCACTTCTGAGCATTAGTGGTATAAAATATTATGTTTTGTTTTTAGACCATTTTTCTCATTATGTATGGGTTTATCCATTGCGACATAAATCTGACACGTTTAGTAAATTTACGCAATTTCGTTCTTTTGTTAAAAATCAATTTAAAACGGATATCAAGGCTTTCCAATGTGACCACGGTGTTAGGAATTATACGTTTGAGTTGATAAGACAAAAAAGAATTAAACAAGAGGGACTTAATACGAAAAGAATGAAACCTACAAAAAGATGGAAGGACTTTCTTGCAAAAGAAGTTTTATTTATTAGTCCTTTGTAGTATTTTGTAAACCCTAATCCTCTAGTATATAAAGAGGACATAGGTGTAGGTTATATACAAGTCTTCCATAATGTAGTCTACTAAAGGTGCGTGTGTGTGTAACCTAGGGCGTATAGTCTTGTAAACGCCTAGGTTATTAGTTTAGTTAGTAGTTTAGTTATCTAGACGTGTTCCTATAAACGTCTAGGGTTAGTTAGTGTTAGTGAATGAAACCTTGTGTCAATAACATATAATGTTCTTATTATTCCACTGCGTATGTCTATGTTATTGTTAAACCCTAAGGCTCAAAACGGTCCAAGGAGTCTTAACAAACTCCACAATTGGTATTAGAGCTTGGGGAGCTCGTTACCTAGGGATTCGCAAGGTTTTATTGGTCGAAGAATGGCGAAAGATTAAAAAAATTCGAGTCTGAAATTTTTCATATATGTTTCTGCAGCACTGTTTTGAAACGATCATAACTTTTTTGTTAACCATTGGATCTTGATGAAATTTTGGGTGGACGTTCTCTATATAGCCATCTAACGTTTCACAGAGCTTTCAAGAAAAAGATATAAACTATCGAAGTTGGCTGCTGTGGAGAATTCTTTTGGATCAACAAGTGGATCAACAAGGTTGAATGACGAAGTTTTTAGCTTGGATATTGTACGAGCAGTAGGCTTTACGATTCCTTAACAAGTCACTCTTATACCTTTTAATATTTAATTGGTGTTTGCCAATTAAATATTTACACCTTCCTGCATCTCAATGGTGGAGTATTATTATTTGTATGAGCAATAATAATATTAAAAGGTATAAGCAGATACAAGAATGGTCGATTATTATTTTTGTCGACTATTATTAAATTGGTGTTTGACAATAGTAGGTTGATGAGTATCTATGCTTTTTGCACTCATGGGTTGGTTATATTGCAATTGTTCCTGCTGATTAGACTATGTTAGAGCTGCTTCTTATCAGATTATACTGCCAAGTGAGATTCATGAGTATGCATGTGGTTTCTACTATTCTACATTTATTTAGTTGATGCTACGTGCATATGAAGAGTAGTGAGCAAAAACGTTGGAGGCTACATGATTTTATTTTGAAGGTTTGTAACTAATGCTCGCTAACCACTGCTATCGTGTTATCTCGTTACCACTGCTACTCTTTTTGGTTTCTACTGTTGTGGTCATGGCTTTCGTATTTGGATGGTTCGTCTTGGACACAGATGTACGGGTTTGTTACATACATAATTATGTCATGATGTGATTTGGTGAAAACCCTAAATCGACTTTGAAGGGTATTTCTTGATTGTAGTAGCTTAGTGATCAAATTTATGCAGGGAATGTCAAGAGTTGGTTAAGTACTGCTCGAAGGAGAATAGAGACTGATGTAAAGATATTAGTACTGGTTTTTTACGTTTCGAGTTTATACTGCTACATGTTTATATTATATCGAGGGTTCGAAAGAAGTTAGTACTGCCATTGGATGATATTAGTACTGCTGCCGCGTTTTTAGTACTGCTAGTTCTCGGTTGGTTAGTACTGTTGCGTGTTTGGTGTTTGTACCGCTAGCATGATTATTGATCTCGGTTAAGTACTGCTTGTTCATACCGTGTATCATGAAGAAGGTACTGCTGCGACACTTAGTACGGCTCCTTAAGATTGTTCTAATTTGGTACTGCTCGTTCATTTTTGTTCGTATATTCTATTCATATTATTCAACTAACAGGTCCGTATTGTTCGTGTTTTAAGTACTACTGGCAATATTTTTATGATGTTCGTCTACTATTTGGATTGCCAATTGAGTTTGTGCTAATATGTGGTTATTAAAAGATCCTAGTTTGACTACATGTTATTATGTCCAAGTTCTTTAATGTATATGTAAGTATGAAGTTGGTTTGATAATATCATGGGACGGTGGTGTTTTGGCTTGACATCTTTGACTCTCAATTTAGTTGGAATACAGTTTGTAAGTTAACTAGTGGTATGAAGTTATTATGAATTGGAGAATCTCATATGGTTTATGGTTCATTGATATTGAAGCTTTGTATGACTAATGGTTATGGAACTTTCTTCAACGAATGTAAAGGTTTTTTTGGTTCATTGGTTTGATATCGGATAACGCACACACGTGATTGATTTGGAAGTTGCGAGAGTTGGATCAAAAAGATTAGATACATGGTTTTTGGTTCTCGAATGGTTTTGGACTTGAGGGGAAGTCGAGCGTGATAAGTGACACACACAGGTTATTGGTTTACACACACAAAGAGATTGGTTTATTTGTCCTTCAATGTTTTAAAAAGCTCGTTTTTGAAGATTTATTGAATAGGTAATTACGAAGATGATTGATCATAACCTATTTTATATTGTAGTTGAGTTACATAGATTCGTGATCTTATCATGTCTCAAAGTGGGTGTTACACTTTGGAGATAACTTGTTCGTGCTTCAATGATTATGATAACGAATTGACGAATAGTAGATGAAGGTTTTCGTCAAGGGATTGCGGTCTCCCTATACATAGGTATACGTTCGTTGTTATCTATAGTGCAAGACATAAGACACAAGTTTGGGTTATTCTACTTCTTTATCAAGTTCGTTATATTTGGTTTTCTTCACAAGTGATCATTACAAGGAGCTTACAGATTTGAAGAATCATTTGATGTTCATGCACCACTCAAGGGGAAGTGTTTGATTTCTACTACTGTTGATCATCATTACTACTACTAGTTGGAGTTTTCTACTGTTTTGGATTCATTTTTAGTAAGCATTTTGGTGTTCTTCATGGAGGGCAATTCGAAACATTGGACGGCTTAAATTGGAAGTATGGTATTGGTTCGTGGTGGTCAAGATCGTTATTTGCATACGTTCCCTATTTAGATAATAACAAAAAGGGGAAGATATGTTTGAGTTGCATGTCATGGATTAAGGGCAAGAAAAAGGAAGACATACTTATTTCATTCATGGTGAGATCCCTGATCTCAATTTCTCTACTTCGTCTAGGGAAGTTCGTTCAAGAATGGTTTTGTCATTATCAACTAGGGGAAGATTGTTGGGAATTATACGTTTGAGTTGATAAGACAAAAAAGAATGAAACAAGAGGGACTTAATACGAAAAGAATGAAACCTACAAAAAGATGGAAGGACTTGCTTGCAAAAGACGTTTTATTTATTAGTCCTTTGTAATATTTTGTAAACCCTAATCCTCTAGTATATAAAGAGGACATAGGTGTAGGTTATATACAAGTCTTTCATAATGTAGTCGACTAAAGGGGTGTGTGTGTAACCTAGGGCGTATAGTCTTGTAAACGCCTAGGTTATTAGTTTAGTTAGTAGTTTAGTTATCTAGACGTGTTCCTATAAACGTCTAGGGTTAGTTAGTGTTAGTGAATGAAACCTTGTGTCAATAACATATAATGTTCTTATTATTCCGCTGCGTATGTCTATGTATTGTTGGGACATAAAGTCAAAGTGCTGCTGGAAGTCAAAGTACTGCTTAATGAAGAAAGTCAAAGTACTGCTCACTCATCAAAGTACTGCAAGGATAAAGGACTGCTATGCAAATCGTTAAGGATTATTATGTAATTCTAGAATGTTCTTAGTTTAGTATTACTTGTCGTACAAGGATTAGAGTTGTAAACCGACTAGGGTTATCCTTATGCCTATAAAAGGACCCCTAGATTGACATTAGATATACGTTCTTAGAATACGACTTTAGAGAGAATATTAGAGCTGTTAGGGATTGTTAGTGAATCTGTGTATCAAGCAGGTTCAAAGTATTAATAAAATCATTAAAGTTAAAGTTATTCTTCTTAGCTTTATTGAAGTAGTTTCCGCATACTTAGTAAAGTTATATCAGTGTTTCATTGTTAATGACTTAAGATTTATCCGAGGTTGCTAAGCCCTTACAAGCTACATAGTTAGTTTGGTCAGAGTATATCGATCCAAAAAGTGGTATCAGAGCTTGTGTGGAAACTCTGATTAAGAAGAAACCCCTAAAACCGTTTTAACAACAAACCCTAAAGATGTCGACTGAAGCTGCACCACCCCCATCCATCACCTCACTCAGAATTCCTATCATCAAGAAGGGAGAATATGATCTCTGGAGCATGAAGATGAGGTAGTACATTGCTATTACAGACCATGCACTGTGGAATGTAATTGTCAATGGTAATGAAGTTATTGAAGATCCTGTAGAAATTCCTGGACAACCTAAACCACCTAAGGTTGTCTTGCCAGCAGCTACAGTAAGAAATCAAGAAAAGGCTCTCAACATATTATTGTTTGCTATTCCTGATGGTTACCTACTCAAGTTCTATGATGCTAAGGATGCAAAACAACTGTGGGCTGCTCTCAAGACAAGATTTGGAGGTAATGATGCTTCCAAAAAGATGCATAGAAATCTGTTGAAGCAACAGTTTGAAACATTCACTATTGGTGAAAGAGAAAGTCTTGATGTTGCCTATGATAGATTCCAAAATCTACTCAGCATGCTAGTTATACAAAGCATAGGTATCTGTTGAAGATGTAAACCTTAAGTTCTTAAGAAGTTTGCGATCCGTATGGCATGTGATTGCTACTATGATCAGAGGACAACCTGGTTTGGACACTATGGACTTTGATGATCTTTACAACCACTTAGAGGTGTATGAGCTAGAGATGAATGGCCAAACAAGTTCAAAATCTCACAGTATTGTTTTTTTGTCTTCTGAAAAGAAAGGCAGTACTTCCACTAAAAGTACTGGTTATCCTACTCAAAGTACTGTTGCCTATCCTACTCCCACCTCATCACCAACAAACACTATCCATTCTGATGAAGTTGTATGCTCATTCTTTGCTCAGCAAACCACTCTACCTGTCACTTATGAAGAAGATTTGTCACAAATTGAAGAAGATGCTCTTGAAGAAATTGATATAAGGTGGCAAGTTGCTATGATCACTGCTAGGATCAAGAAGTTCATGAAGAAAACAGGAAGAGGCATTGACTTCAAACCCAAACAGGGTATAACATTTGACAAGACCAAGATTGAATGCTTTAATTGTCAAAGAACTGGACACTTTGCAAGAGAATGCAAGTTTGCTAAATATCAGGCAAACAGAATGATTGAGAAACCCAAGCTTGAACTAAGGGAAATTCCTATTACTGAACCAAATCCAAAAGCTTTGGTTGCTCAAGAAAACCTATTAGAGGTTGACTGGAGTGCTGAATTTGATGATGAACCAGTAAGCAACTCTATGGTCGCAGTGGAAGAGTTTGATTGAAGCACAGCTTTGATGAGGAACCAGGATTTGCTGCTATGGATTCTAGAGATGGTCTTGGAAGCTTTGATTGGAGCATGGAAAGTGAAAGAACATGTTCTGCTCGCTATGGTAGCTACTTCACCAAGTTCACCCCTATCTCTGAGGTATGCTCTAAGTGTCATGATTTTTAACAAAAAGTGCTTAAAGATTATGTAACTGAAAGAGATAATTGTAGAAGGGCTAGGTCTGAGGTAGCTGGTTATCAAATTACTTTAGAGTCAATGAAAGCCAAAATAATAACTCATGAAAATAATGAAATGGCTTGGGCAGAAAAGTATGAACAACATGATTATCAATTAAAATTGAGTGAATGGAAGTTAGGATGTAAGGTTTCTGAACTTGAAAAGATGACTAAGGAAAGGGATGAATTGTTAGAAAAATTTGCTGCTTGGGGAAAATCTGGCCTTTCACATGTTAGTTTTGTTTAAAAACATAAAAGAGCACACATTAAAACTGGCCTACGTTTTGGTATGGATTTTAGTAGCACAGAAGAGAACCCACTTAGTGATCAGGAACAACTTGATTATGAGGATATAACAACTAGTGATGATGAACTCATTAACTATGTAGATAACACATCTAGTAATGAGGAATCAATTAGTCAAACACCTCCTGAATTTAAGAAAGACAAGGGTTATCATGCAGTTCCTCATCCCGCTAGTAGTTTTCAACCACTTAGGACAGATGTTTCTCGTTTTGGAGTAGACAATTTAGAGTTTAGGAAAAGCTTACTGGTCAATCTACTTCAGGTCCATATAGTTCTGAAACCCCAAAAGAAACAGTTGAGAAACCTAAGGATGATAATGTTAAGAGTCAAGCAGTACCTTCAACTAAAAGTACTGCTACACGTTCAACAGTACCTTCAAGAAAACCTTTTCAAAATACTGCTAAACCTTTTTGGGATAATTTTGGTCAAAATAATTTTCATAATTCACCAAAAAGTCCGGTTAGGTTTGGTCATAGAACTAAAGGAAGAAATTTTGGGAGTATGGGTCAAAAATTGTGTTTTGTTTGTTATAGTCCTGATCATTTGATTAAGAACTGTGACTTTCACTCAGAGTATCTAAGCAAATACCCAAAAACCATATCTGCCAACCAAAAACCAAGGAAAAATAAACCAGTCTGGAATCATTCACATAGGGTTAACCACAACAACTTCTCAAAAGACTATAGGTACCCTCACCAGAGAAGACCTTTTTCAAAATCACCAGTACCCTCAAACACTTTTCAAGGTACTGATAAGCCAAAAGTTTCTCAAGCAGTACCTTCTCAAAGTACTACTAGATTTTCACCCAATCAAGGTACTGCTAGCACTTTTTGGAATGGAAGCCCTAGGAGATCTAATTACTATCAATCTAGAAGGCGTTACACCTCAAAAAGAGTATCTAGATCAAAGAACTCTACAAAAAAAGTTAAAACCAATTTGGTTAAGAAAGAAAGTACTTATGGGGAACAAACAGTACTTTCAGCAAGTAAGAGTGAAACAGCGACTTTTGTTGAAAATAATAAAGAGAATTTGGATGAAAAAGTTATTTTTGTTGAAAAACCAACACAAGTTTTGGAACAACCAAAGATAATTGATCATTTGCTTAAAGACAGTGGAAATTACATACTTAAAGAATTTAAGTATGTAACTCCACAAGGGGAACACAAGTCAGTAATGGCTTGGGTTCCTAAAATTAACTAACTCTTTTATCTTTGTGCAGGGCAACCCAGAAGAGGAGCTTAAATATCATTTAATTGTAGATAGTGGTTGCTCTGGAAGCATGACAGGAGATAAAGAGATTCTGTCAAATTTTAGATCTTATTTTAGAGGAAGAGTTGCATTTGGGAATGATCCTAGTGGAGGAAGAATTACTGGAAAAGGAACCATCAAGGCAGGAAGCATAGACTTTGAGAATGTTCGTTATGTGAAGGAGCTCAAGTTTAATCTTTTGTCAGTCTCTCAGATTTGTGACAAGAAGCACCCTGTGTTATTCACTGACACATAATGTCTTATTCTTTCCCTTGAATTCAAGCTTGTTGATGATAACTTGGTAATACTGAGAGTACCAAGAACCAATGATGTGTAAAGTCTGGATATGAAGAGTCTTAACTCTTCTGAAAGAGCAACATGTTTAGTAGCAAAGGCAACACTTGAAGAAGCACATCTGTGGCATAGAAGATTAGGCCATGTGAATTTCAAGAATATCAACAAGTTGGTTAAAGGAAATTTAGTTAGGGGTTTACCTTCCAAAACATACAAGAATGATCACTCATGTTTGGCGTGCAAGAAGGGTAAACAACACAAAGCATCATGAAAGAAGATTGAGGAAAGAACTATTAGAGATCCTTTAGAGTTGCTGGACATGGATCTGTTTGGACCTGTTTCTGTTGCAAGTCTAAACAAGAAGAAGTACTGCCTGGTTGTAACAGATGATTGCAGTAGATTTAGTTGGGTATTTTTCTTGGGATTTAAAGATGAAACCTTTGATGCTATTCATGATCTTATAATAGCCCTTGAAAACCAATTGAGACTCAAAGTAAGAGGTATTAGATGTGATAATGGGACTGAATTCAAGAACAAGTTTATGGATGATTTTTGTGCCAAGAAAGGAATCAAGAGGGAGTTTAGCATTGCTAGAACTCCACAGTAGAATGGTGTTGCAGAGAGAAAGAACAGAACCTTGATAGAAGTAGCCAGAACAATGCTTGCAGATTCCCAATTACCTATTCAATTTTGGGTTGAAGCTATAAGTACTGCTTGTTATGTGTTGAATAGAGTATCAGTCACTAAACCTCAGATGAAGACACCTTATGAGTTGCTTATGGGAAACAAACCTAACATACATTTTATGAAACCTTTTGGATGTCCTCTGACTATTCTCAACACTATTGATGCTTTGGGAAAATTTGATGGGAAGTCAGATGAAGGATACTTATTAGGATATTGTACCAATAGCAAAGGATTTAGAGTGTACAACAAGGTCACCAAAAAGGTTCAAGATTGTCTTCATGTTGAATTTATAGAAGATCAACAAAATCAAAAGGGTAAAGGTCCTGATTGGATGTTTGATCTTGATGTTTTGACTCCTTCTATGAACTATATTCCTGTCAGAGAAGAAAATCAAGTTGTTCACACAGAAGATGATTTACAGTACATTGTTCATGGAGTCGATATTAGACCTGATGTTGTTCCTGATGAAGAACCTATAACTGCCAAAAAGGAGAAAAGTACTGATGAACCAAAATCCACTTTGTCTGCTGAGGATCAAGCTATTCAAAAAGAACTTAATAGGATGCTTTTTCAAGAAACAATAGCACAATCTTATGAGGATGAACAAAGAAGAGCTTATGAAGAAACAAAGAAAAAGGGTAAGTCTACAGAATACCCTCACAGTACTTTGGATCACAATACTTTGGATCAAAGTACTGCTGCACCAATTGACAGTACTTCTGATGATTTGTATGATCCTAACATGCCTGGTTTAGAAGACACTGATGATGAATTAGATGATGAAGGTATCTTCTCAAATTCCGATGAAGGAGCTGATTTCACAAATTTGGATGATGATCTTGAAGTTCCACAAACTCCTACATTAAGAGTTCATAAAGATCATCCTGCTGGTCAAATCATTGGACCTTCTACTTCTGGAGTGCTCACAAGAACCAAGGCTAAAGGTTTCTCTAAACCACATAATGCTTTACTTAGCTTTGTGTATAAACAAAACAAGATGAATCATAAGGATCAACAAACGTGTTTATTCACTTGTTTTATCTCTCAAGAAGAACCCAAGACTGTAGCTCAAGCATTAACTAAATAGAGTTGGTTTGAAGCCATGCAGGAAGAACTTCTTCAATTCAAACTTCAACAAGTTTGGGTACTATGTGATCTACCAGATGGAAAGAAAGTCATTGGTACAAGATGGGTTTTCAGAGTTAAGAGAGATGAAAGAGGGAATCTCATCAAGAACAAAGCAAGATTAGTTGCTCGAGGATATAGATAAGAAGAAGGAGTGGACTATGATGAAGTATTTTCTCCTGTAGCAAGGATTGAAGCCATTAGAATATTTCTTGCTTTTGCATCATATATGGGCTTTCTTGTTTATCAAATGGATGTCAAAAGTGCCTTTCTTTATGGCAAGATTACAGAGGAGGTCTATGTCAAACAACCTCCTGGTTTTGAGGATCCTGCCCATCCAAACAAATTCTACAAAGTTGTTAAGGCTTTGTATGGTCTTCATCAAGCACCCAGAGCTTGGTATGAAAGACTCTCCACTTTTTTATTGCAATAGGTTACAGGAGAGGAGCAATTGATAATACTTTGTTTATCAAGAGAGACAAGAAGGATATCATGCTTGTTCAAGTCTATGTAGATAATATCATCTTTGGAGCTACAAAATAGTCTATGGTGAAAGAATTTGAGCAGCTGATGCAACAAGAATTTCAAATGAGTTCCATGGGTGAATTAACTTTCTTTTTGGGGCTTCAAGTTAAACAATCAGAGGCTGGAATTTTCATTAGTCAAGACAAGTATGTCACTGACGTTCTTAAGAAGTTTAACTTTGATGCTATGAAGCCGGTCACCACACCCATAAAATCTATCAACTCATTGGGCAAGGATGAAGATGGTCAACTTGTAAAAGTCAAGCTTTACAGATCTATGATTGGCTGTCTTATGTACTTAACTGCATCTAGACCTGATATCATGTTTTCTATTTGTTTATGTGCTAGATATCAAGTCTCACCTAAGGTCTCTCATATGAATGAAGTCAAGAGGATTTTTAGTTATTTGAAACAACAACTTAAGTTAGGATTGTGGTATCCAAAGGATTCACCTTTTCACTTGGAAGCTTTTTCAGATAGTGATTATGCAGATGATAATTATGATATAAGATCAACCACTGGAGGATGCCAGTATCTTGGAAGAAGATTAGTTTCATGGTAGTGTAAGAAACAAACAATTGCAGCAACATTATCCACTGAAGCAGAATTTGCATTGTGAAGAGTACAATTTGCATTGTGAAGGGTACAATTTGCATTGTGAAGAATCCAGTTTATCACTCCAAGACAAAGCATATTCAGATCAGGCATCACTTTATTAGAGATTGTTATGAGCATAGACTCATTAATGTTGTCAATGTCTACACAGATGACAATGTAGCTGATCTACTCACAAAAGGATTTGATGTTTCAAGATTTAATCACCTGGTGGTGAGTATTGGTATGATTAATTATTAAGCTACACTTAAGGGGAGGACTATTAGTTAGTTAGATAGTCCTATGCATTGTTTAAGGGGAGGATAAACAATGTCTTTTTGATGTTTTTGCCACTGAGAAGAAAAGGGATGGAAAAGTACTGCTTATTGTTTTTCTGAAAGTACTGCTGTGAAAGTACTGCTTTGGAAAGTACTACTTACGTAGAAAGCACTGCTAGTCTTGTCAACGTACTGTTCAACGGTCAAAAGATGGGGTAAAATTCAAACAAACAGTAAATGTATTAATTGGGCTGTGATTTTTTAAAATCTTACCTATAAATAACTACCCTTCGATTTTCCCTCTCATCTTTATACTTATCAATCTTTTCCATATCTCTCTTCTCTTATTCACGTTCACTATTTATTGAACCATTTTATCTTATAACACAACAATGGCGAATCGAAACACAGTTAGCAAGCATAACATGGTGGCCAACTTAGATAAAACACCGGCAAATGTTCAGTTTCATGACATAACACAAGCATTCTTCATTCCAATTGGGGAGGAATTTGGATCAACAAAATTTGAATGAAGATGTTCAAGCTTATGAAGATGTTGCTGATACATTTGATGAGTCACAAAAAGAAATTCAAAGTACTGAGCCTCAAGGTACTGATGTTCAAATTCAAAGAACTAAGCCTCAAGGTGTTGGAATACAAAGTACTGGTGTACAAAGTACTGATGATCAAGGTGCTGGTGATCGAGGTACTGCTGCTCTTCAAGGAACATATAGACAAGAGCTAATTACACTAAGGACTCTAAATTTTGAAGAAGAAGTTGGTCCTTCAACAGTTCTACAAGAAGAGGAAGCTGATACACCCAAGGTAGAGCACACTGCAAGTGATGATGAGATTGTTGCTCAAATATTGCAAAACCTATCAAGACCAAGGGGTGTTAGTACTCCAGGAGTTGCTGAACAACAACCTCAAGCTTCTCAACCTACTTTAGATCCAAAGGACAAAGGCAAAGGCAAACTGATAGAAACAAAGAAGAAGAAGAAGAAGCTTACACTGGCTGAAATAAGAGCTATTGAAGTAGCTAAGAATGAAGAAGCTGCTAAGAAGTTTCAAGCAGAATATGATGCTGAGGTTAGTCTACCAGTGAAGGAACCTGAACCTGTTATACCAAGAAGACCTCATAGTATTGCTAAGGAGAGGAATGCTATGATGGCCTATCTGAAGGGAAGAGGTTATACAGGTCTACACAAACTGAAATATATAGAGATGAAAGATCTGTATGATGCTGTTAGAGAAGCTTATCAGAAGGAAGTAGAAGGCATTATATCTTTTGAAGATGATAAGAAGAATGAGGATGCTAGAAAAGGAAGCTTAAAAAGAAAGAGAACAACTGAAGAAGAACAACCATCAAAGAAGATTCAGTTGAGGACAGATATAGTTGATGAGCTGAGAAACTATCTTAGAGTTGTAGACTTTGAGCATCCTAAGTCTAAATATGTTGCAGAAAAGAAAAAGTCAAAGATATCTACATTTGAAGTTGTAGAATCAAAGGATGGAGATTATCTGATGTTCCATAGAGAAGATGAGAGTTTCAGAGTGTTTAATCTGCTATGGGACATATTGCACATCATCAACAAAGAGGATTTGTGGCATTTATACCAACTGGTTCAAGAATATTTTGAACACATTCCATCAAGTGGAGTTGGCTTAGTCTTGCTTGGAGACCTCAAAACTATCTGGGAAACAGAAGAGACAAGCACTGATGAAATCTGGCAAAATCAAGAAGTCTGGGAGATTACCAGCTGGAGATTCTTTGAAGAATCTGGAGTGCATGTTTTGGAGCTGGAAGATGGGACCATGATTCACATGCTAGCAGAAAGACGATATCCACTTACAAGAGATCTTATGAGAAGAATGCTAGATCATGGTATGGAGGTTGAAGAAGAGAATGACACAGCTCTCATGATCATTGAATTATTCATTAAATGGACTATTATGGCGGATGACGATGCATAAGTAACTGGTATGGTTCTTAATTGTATAAATTTTTGAAAAATAGGTACTTTATTCAAAGTACTGCTGATCAAACAGTACTTTAACCAAAGTACTACTTGCAGCACAAAGCCAGTGAAAGACTTTTTAATAGAAAATAAGCAAACTTTTGTTAAAGTGCAAAATATTTTGAAACAAAAGTTAACAGCAACAAATGGTTTTTGAGATGGTTACAGCAAAAGGTTATCAGTCCACCATGTTTAACAAAAGGACTGGCTAATCCATGAGCAAACGGCTCTGGTAAAGATATCTCAAATCCGTGGATGGTTGACAACTTGCTAATAAGTTGTATGGTAATCAACTCACCATATCTGATATAGTGAAGAGTTGGCTAGCCCACAAGAAAAATGGCTTGTGGTAAAGGCTGTGGAAAAAACCATTTATATGGTAATTAGTTCACCATGGTTGCAAGAACTAACTAGTCCAAAAGGGTACGGCTTTTGGTAAAGACAAAACAAATCCGTTGATAGCTGATGATTTGCTAAAAATCATATGGTTATCAATGTACCATGGTTTTACACACCTAAACATTGGCTATTCCAGAGTTAATGGCTTTGGCAAAGAGACATCAAAATCCATTAAATTTTCAATGATTCACCTCTCACAGGAGTTTACACACCTGGAAGTGATGAGAATAGACTGAAACTTTATGATCTGATGTACAATTTGCCATATGTTGCTGAGTAGCTGAAAAGATGAAGATTGCTGATAGTTGCTGAAAAGAATTGCTTATAAAGACTACTTTGATGATGATAATACAAGCACATTGAGTAAAAGACAAATCTGAAGATACAGATACAATCTTTCCTTGAAAACAAAGATGTTAAAGATAAAGATACAAAGAAACTTGAAGTCAAGCAAGTAGAATTCAAGTTAGGGGAGGATTGTTGGGACATAAAGTCAAAGTGCTGCTGGAAGTCAAAGTACTGCTTGAGGAAGAAAGTCAAAGTACTGCTCACTCATCAAAGTACTGCAAGGATAAAGGACTGCTATGCAAATCGTTAAGGATTATTATGTAATTCTAGAATGTTCTTAGTTTAGTATTACTTGTCGTACAAGGATTAGAGTTGTAAACCGACTAGGGTTATCCTTATGCCTATAAAAGGACCCCTAGATTGACATTAGATATATGTTCTTAGAATACGACTTTAGAGAGAATATTAGAGCTGTTAGGGATTGTTAGTGAATCTGTGTATCAAACAGGTTCAAAGTATTAATAAAATCGTTAAAGTTAAAGTTATTCTTCTTAGCTTTATTGAAGTAGTTTCCGCATACTTAGTAAAGTTATATCAGTGTTTCATTGTTAGTGACTTAGGATTTATCCGAGGTTGCTAAGCCCTTACAAGCTACATAGTTAGTTTGGTCAGAGTATATCGATCCAACACACGGTGGTGAATTCGATAACCATAACCTTCAACGTCTTTTTGATAAAAATGGCATCCATATTCGATTCTCTTGCCCCCGTACCTCCCAACAAAATGGGAAGTCTGAGAGAATAATTCGCACCATCAACAATCAAATTCGCACGCTTTTATTTGAAGCCCACTTACCACCTCATTTTTGGGTCGAGGCACTTTATATGGCCACTCACCTACTTAACATCCTTCCCTCAACCGCAATTCAAAACGAAACTCCTCATACACGTTTATACAATACCAAACCCGACTACACGTTTTTACGTGTTTTTGGATGTCTTTGTTACCCTCATGTGGACACCTCCCACAAACTTGCACCCCGTTCCACTCCATGTATCTTCCTTGGATATCCGTCTAACCATCGAGGATACCGTTGCCTTGACCTCGCCACTAATAAAATTATCATTTCCCGTCACGTCACCTTTGATGAAACCATTTTTTCATATGGTTCAGTTACACCCAACGATGCCCCCTCTTACACATTCCTCGATGAGGACCCAATTCTCTTACCCATGTCCATCACCACCGAGCTCACTCACATTAGGTATTGTGTATTTATTGTGTGATGTGAAGTCATTAAAGAGAACACGGGAATAATATAATTCTACACGTTCTACTTTGATCCACTCGTATATCATCCAGAATTAACTCACCTTTTTCTACCAGCCCATTATTCAAATTCGTCAAAACCTGCTCTTTCTTCAACCCTCTTTTCAATGCCTGAATTATATTCTCTGAAATCTTCAACACCCTAACGTTATCACGGTGCTTTGCCGGCATACGTCTTATCCTGCATGTTTTTAAACTCCGAGCTCCCCTATCTGTTTCTCCTCATGTTGTGACAATAAAACAATATATATGTTTTCGCTTTGTATAATAGTTTCAATTTCTCCAAGATATATAGTTAGTCCAAATACACTACCTACTAACAACTTCCAAAAACTCCAAAACCTAAGCTCCTATTAACACTATTTACTGGTCTAGGAACCCTAGCAAGGTAGTTCGTATACGAAGGAAACTTACTCAATCGATTTTTATGGTTAATGACTGAAGCTCGGTTTTGGAATGTGGTAAAGTGAAGTAACGTGAGATTGTTTCGAAACCTAGTTTAGATCTTCTGTACCATGACATTCTTTTAGCATCGTGTATGTGATCACTAGAGAGGGTTTCAATAGTGATAATTAAAAAAATAAAATTGGCTATTAACCAACTCTTATTAAATACTTAGGAGATATAGCATGCAATTAATTTGTCGTACAAGAAATAACACTAAGTGATTATCACTTGAAGTCTTGAATTATCATATGATATCTGTAGAGGGTAAGAGAATTATCACTTGAAGTCTTGAAGTCAATATCGGTAAAGAGAAATGTCAACAAAAGGGAAAGTCGAAGAAAGGGTACAACATAATTTTATTGCTCAATAGCGGCGATCATATAAGAAATTGGCCAAACGACAAAAAAAAAAAATGTGTCATTTGCTCACACTATTTTCACCGCTCTTCATAAATATTGTTATTGGGGCGGGTATGTGGACATGCGAGTTTTGCCCGTCATCAACATTTTCGCAAATAACGGGTTAACGTGGACACATATATTACAACAAATAGTCAAATTTTACATATTTTTCAGCTAAAAAATACACACTTTTAAATGTTAAAAATATCAAAGTTTACGCTTTCATAATGTGTGGATAAATGTTGAGTAAATAATAGCTCAATATTGCAAATGAGGACAAAATAGTTAAATGTTTACATTAATAAGTGTGGACAAAAATCTAAAAAACACATGTATATTAGTGTGGAAGAATAACATAAGTATATCCACACTCACAAGATTGTAAGCGTGACCTTTTTTAGATAATGTGATTGTTTGTTACTTCACAATGATAAATGTGTAAGTTGTTCATACGCATATAACCGTGAATAAAATCATGTATTCAAACGTTTGTAATTGAGTTCATTTTCAACACATATATCTTATTATCTTATAGTGCGTAAATGTATAAATAAATGTACACGTCTCTATTAAGCGTGCAAAAGTTGACTTTATTTTTGTAGTGACATATGGTGACGTTAACGTGTGGCATTCTCATATAGTTGTTAACTCTACAACTCTACATCAGCCACTCAGCCAGCTTTGTCCCACGCCTTGTACGTATTTTGGTATCGTTTTCATGTGCTGTTGGCCGGCCATAAATAAGTGGGTCATGTCGATCCGATCACTATTGTCTACGAACCCTGAAAACTTATAACTTGCATTGATGATTTACAGAGTAGTATTTTAGTTCAAAATTTCCTTTTTCCAGACGCATCATTTGACTTAGGAATTATATTTAGTTTTCCTTGCAATCGTTCATAAAATGTGTTACTGAACGAATTATATATTGAGGATTTAGATCGAGTTTTCTTATATAGGCCACCAAAATATGTATTGGTTCTTGTCGGCACACTTTGCAACCACAAGAATCCATATACTAAAAACAAAGAAACCTGTCTATATGATCTTTATCTAGTCTGTTTGTTTCTATTTCTGAAAATAACAAAATATTAAAACTGATTTAATCAAATCCCTATAAAAAGTCCACGTACCCCACAATTACAACCATCTGATCCTTTCAGAAATTCTGTTTACTCTCTAACATGAACACTCTCTTCTTGTTTTCCACCATCTTATGCCTTCTCACAGGCTTTTACTTTTCAACACCCTTCATGCTAAAACTTACTGGACTCGCAATCTTGTTTATGATCCAACTCTTGGCTGTTTTCGTTGTACTTTACTTCAAAGAATTGATGTCAAATGATCAGCGCCCGCCCGTTGTAGGCTCAGTTTTTAGTATGCTCATACACTTCAACCATCTTTTCGATTATATGACCTTGATCGCTAAGAAGCACAGTACTTTCCGCTTTGTCACACCAACACATAGTGAAGTTTATACTGCTGATCCTATTAATGTTGAACATATTCTTAAAGACAATTTTGCCAACTACATCAAGGTATGTTCTGATCTTTGCTTTCAATAATTTGTTTTCGTTCGCTGGTGATACAAAAGCTTCAATGATCTAGTCTCGGAAATTTTCAACCATTGACATCTTGATATGCGTTGATTTATTAAGTTTGGTTTCAAAAAACAAAATATACTAAGACCAATCAATAACAAAGTTGAAATCGACAATGATTAACCAAAAATGAAATCACACTACTACAAAAAAGGGCATAGAGCCCGGTTGAAAATGGCCATAGAGCCCGGTTTTACATACGGGCACAAAGGGGAGGGGACTCTATTCGAAATGCATATAGAGCCCGGTTTGAAAAACGGGCTCTATTTCTTGTTATAGAGCCCGGTTTTCCATCAAAGAACATGGCACTATGTGAAAAAAAAAATTAAAAAAAAAAATCTTTTCAGCCATGAAATCAAATCCTTTAGTCAAGAACACTATATTGATTCAGATAAAGTGCATTGACTAATATTACAAGTGACTTTGTGTTGATACATAACTGACTAATATTACACACCATTGCGTTATTGTGAAGTCTTGTTTTTATGCATTGCCTTTGAGTAACCTGGCCAAAGAGATGGGTTTGATGAAGTTGATGACATTCCAAATCCCATGGTCAACAGTTTCCACCGCATCACCACTATAGCCTTTAATTTACTTGATTAGAATCACCACCATTAATACATTTTCCTCAACTAAAGGAGTTAGCTCTTTGACGGAGAACGTTACTTTATAACAGTGAAATATCTATCTCAAAGCGTCCAAGCAAAAACCTGTTAGATTATGTAAACCCCGTGATTTGGCTAATAAAAACATCAAAAGTAGTATTTTTTGAATAAGATTATTTAAACCTTGTACACTAGCAACCAGAACACTTAGAGACATGAAATTGATCACAACTCATTAACTATTTTTAACTAGACATGGAAATCAACCTTAGCATTGCTGCATATATTACTTCAATACTTAAAGATAGTGGTAATGATTGATAGTTAGCACCTTGACAATTACCTGACTAACCCTTCTATAAAAATTGTTACTGTCCTTTAAATTTTTGATAGACTCTAAACTATATATGACCCATTTGATTTTATATAACATCTCCACTATCATCTGTCACTATATAATTGTGAAATAATAAGATGTTAACCATTTCTTCTAATAGTATTGATTCAAAATAGGATTGCACTGTGAAGTTAACATATTTATTGTTTGGTTTATGCATGATTCGAGTTCTGTTCGATCGATTTCCTAAACCACTCTATTGTTTCATCAGTAACATTCATAGTAATCAAATAGGTTACCTATAGTCAACATATGCATATCTACTTTACACATACACAACCTTATCTAAAAGAAAAACTGAAAAAACAGAAGCATACCACAATCATCATCATAGTCAGTATCCCGATATGGCGGCGATGTTGAAGCACTCCCATTCTCCACCTGCTCAGACGACCGCCATTCCGCCAACACCTCACTAGACCCCTCATCTGTCATTCCATCTAACGATTTTCCAATCCCCGAATCCCGCCAAATCTGTCTTTTGTCATTACATAATCAGTTCCAAAAAATACAGATAAATAAGGCATGATTTATATTAAAACTATGAGAAGTATTATGTTTTACCTCATTAATTGAATGAGGGGAGAGAATTGTATTTATATATAAAACATACATTAAAGAAAAAGGAACATAGAATATATTACAGTAATATATTTGTTATCTAATACCCCCCTTCAATCGGAATGGTGGCGGTCCAAGATGTAACATAGCACGAAACTGTTCAAACTGTGCACGCGGAAGACTTTTAGTAAAGATATCTGCCACCTGAAGATTGGTCGGAACAAATTTGGTATAAAGATTTCCTGAATGAACAAGTTCCCTTATGAAATGATAATCCAAGTCAATATGTTTTGCTCGCTTGTGGGAAACTGGATTTTGAGTCATGAACAAGGCGCTTTTGTTATCACAAAGCAAAGTAGGCCGATCAAGAGGCAAAGCATGAAGTTCTCTAAGAAGATGAGTAATCCAAACAATTTCAGCCGCAGTATTCGCCATTGCCCGATATTCTGATTCACAACTAGAACGAGAGACTGTAGGCTGCTTCTTTGCACTCCAAGAGACTAGATTTCCTCCTAAGAAAATAGAATAACCATAGGTGGAGCGGCGAGTATCCAAACAACGAGCCCAATCAGCATCCGAATAGCCAATAATAGAGGATGTATGAGGCCGATTATAAGTTAAACCAAAGGAAAGAGTGCCTTTGACATAACGAAGAATCCGTTTAACAGCTTGAAAGTGGGCAACCGTAGGGGCATGAAGGAACTGAGAGACTTGGTTAACAGCATAGGATAAGTCGGGACGAGTGATGGTTAGATATTGCAAAGCTCCAACCAAAGACCTGTAAGCCGTAGGATCAGTGCAAGGGTCCCCATCAATAGTGAACGACTCATGAGGAGCTAAGGGAGTGCTAACAGGTTTGGCATCATACAAAGCAGCACGTTGAAGAATATCCTGAGCATATTTAGACTGAGTGAGAAATAAGCCTGTGTCAGTGTAGGCAACTTCAAGACCCAAGAAATAATTTAGAGCACCCAAATCTTTAATAGCAAACTCATGATTAAGACGAGAGATAAAGGTGGTAACATTAGATTCATTGTTGCCAGTAAGAATGAGATCATCAACATAGACCAGTAAGTACATGATGCAAGAACCATGCTTGTAAATAAACAAAGAAGTGTCGGCCCTACTACAAATGAACCCATAGGAAACAAGAAAGGTACTCAAGCGTTGAAACCAAGCACGGGGGGCCTGTTTAAGACCATATAAGGCCTTAGAGAGCTTGCACACATGGTTGGGAAAACGGGAATCAGTGAACCCAGGTGGTTGCTCCATGTAGACAGTCTCAGTGAGATTGCCATTTAAGAAGGCATTTTTAACATCCAACTGATGTAATTGCCACTGATGTAAAACAGCTAGAGAAAGAACGATTCTAACTGATGAGGCCTTAACAACTGGACTGAAGGTATGAGAATAGTCAAGACCAGGTACCTGAGTAAAGCCTTGTGCAACTAAGCGAGCCTTATATCGTTCAACGCTGCCATCAGAGTGATACTTAATTCGATAAACCCATTTAGAACCAACAATATTTGTAGAGGACGGGCGCGGAACAAGAATCCATGTTTGGTTTTGATGAAGTGCATCAAACTCTTCATGCATTGCGGCAAGCCATTTAGGGTCTTTGACAGCAGATTTGAAACCTCGAGGTTCAGTAGCCGAAGTAAGAGCAACATGTAGCGCATGAGTGGTAAGAGAAGCAAAATCAGCCCGATGCTTGGTCTTAAAAATACCGGCCTTAGAACGAGTTTGCATTGGATGGGCCGAAGTAGACTGATCCAAAACATAAGCAGAGGCCGGACCAGAAGACGTAGCAGTGATTGGGTTAGGAGTTTCTGGGCCAGAAACTGGAGTAGGATCTGTTGGCATAGTGGGCTCATGAACCGGTGAAGTGGGCTCGGAAACATGTTGCGGGGCCGGAACATTGGACTCGGCTTCGAAGAAAATAACAGGAGGCGGCATATTAGTATCCGAAGATGGCATAGAAGTAGTGGAAGGGGATCGATGATGTTCAACCGTGTTCATAAAGGATGGCTCATCAAGAAAACTTGTAACAACCAGAGATGAGAGATCAATATGCTGTGAAGAACCGGAAAAAGGAAAAACCGATTCGTTAAAGCGAGCATGTCGAGAAATAAAAATTCTCGAAGTGGATGGATCAAGACAACGATATCCCTTATGTTGTGGGCTATAACCGATGAAGACACAAGGTAGGCTTCTAGGTTCAAGTTTATGCTTGTTGTAATCACGAAGATAAGGAAACACCTGACAACCATAAGTGCGAAAATTATCATATTGCGGATGCTGTTGGAATAATAACTTGTAAGGCGACTCATTGTCCAGCAAAGGAGAGGGCAGACGGTTGATAATATACGTTGCAGATGTAAAAGCATCAACCCAATAAGTAGCAGGAACATGAGCATTAAATAACATTGCCAAGCCAGTTTCCACAATGTGGCGATGTTTCCTCTCAGCACGCCCGTTTTGTTGAGGCGTATAAGGGCATGAAAACCGATGAAAAGTACCATTGTCCTCAAAAATTTTCCGAACCATGTGGTTAACAAACTCAGTTCCTCCATCACTTTGAAAAACCTTGACCTTTCGTGAGCACTGTGTCTGAACAAGATTGAGAAAAACTGGTAAAACAGAATAGAAATCTGTTTTTGTTTTAAGAGGATAAAACCATGTAAATCGTGAGAAATCATCAATAAAGGCAACATAATAACGATAACCATCTTTAGAACAAATAGGTGCAGGACCCCACAAATCACAATGAATCAAATCCAAGGGTGAAGAAGCACGTTTTAAATTAACATCAAAAGATAATCTTTGTCCTTTTGCAAGTTGACAAGGAGTGCAAAGTACAGGTTTTGGTAACAAGGAAGTAACATTCAAAAGACCTAACTTATGCAGTAAAGAAATAATACTAAAGGCAACATGTCCTAGACGAGCATGCCATAACTCGTAGGAGGCTTTATTTGAACGTCTAAGAGAGGCAACAAAGGCTTTTGGTGAGTCCTTGAGCACGTACAATCCCTCTTCACAAGTGCCTTCAGCGAGGACTTGCTTGCTTAGCCGATCCTGAATATGAAAATAAGAATCGGAAAACAAAACATCAACTGGATGATCTTTAGTTAACTTGCTTATGGACAATAGCTTCTTCGTAAGACCAGGAACCACAAGAACATTACGTAGAGTAATATTTCGAGCTATTGTAGATGTCCCTGTATGAGAGATAGGAAGTGTCTTACCATTACCAAAAACAACACAATTTTTACCTTTGTAAGGAGTCGAATTGTGAACCAAATCCGTAGGAGGAACCATGTAATCTGTGGCACCAGAGTCAGCGCGCCAATCAGGAGAATCATCTGTCACATGACATTGAGCATGAAAAGCTTTAACCAAGGACTCATCAGAAGGAGCCTGGGAAGCAAAAGAATGAAGCTCGGGGCAGGCGCTCGCATAATGACCAGTTGTACGACAAAGCTGACAGTGTGGGGGTCGACGCTGCTGTTGGCCACGACCACGGCCACGTGAGGACCCACGACCTGAAGAATAAGAGCCACGACCAGAATGAGAGCCGCGTGAGGATCCACGTAACTGCTGAGCATTAAAAGCAACTGTAGGGGTTTCGGTTCCATGCAAAGACTGGATAAATAATTCTTGGCTTTCGGCTTGAGCAACAAGATCTCGGAACTGGGGACTACTTCTGGCCGTCCGAATGGTGGTTGAGAAAACCTCATAAGCCGGTCCAAGACCACAAAGATACCAATGTAAACGATCCATCTCATCAACAGGATGACCAATAGCAGCAAGTTGATCACATAAAGTTTTAAAGCGACGAGAATATTCGGTAACCGAAGACGTACCCTTTTTAATCAAACGGAGCGAATCACGTAACGAGTGAATGCGTTCAACAGATGCATTGCTGTAGGCTTGTTCAAGAGCAGTCCAGAGATCACGAGCGCCTTTGAGACCAAGAACCTCTGCAGCAGCTTCCTCTGTAAGAGAGGATTTAATAAGAAGAACCGCTTTTTTATCCTTATCAAGCCAGGCAGCAGCATCAGGGTTTGGAGAAGATTTGCCATCAACAGTAATTAGGGCCGGAGGCGGTGAAGCATCAGCTGCAACATGGGCCGAGAGAGTGTGAAAATCGAGAACCAAGAGCATTTGTTCTCGCCATACAAGATAATTAGAGGAGGAGAGCTTCATGTGCATCATGTGGTTAAAGGCTGTCATGGAGAAAAGGGTTTCAGAAGAGGCTGCCATTGCAGAAAACACAAGATCGGATGAAGAGGAAGAGAGGCGGCGGCCAAAAAAGTTAGGGTTGCAAGAGGAGAGAGAAGGTTATTTTGGCTGATACCATATGAGAAGTATTATGTTTTACCTCATTAATTGAATGAGGGGAGAGAATTGTATTTATATATAAAACATACATTAAAGAAAAAGGAACATAGAATATATTACAGTAATATATTTGTTATCTAATAAAAACCATGTACGCTAATGTATACACAAATACTTGGTCAAAGTTGAGGTTAAAGTACCAATTAATAAGGATAAACAACCATGTGTATTATGATGATAGATAAGCAATCCAAATCAACCTCGAATACAAGTAATTAGTATAACATATAACACCATTACACCTGCAAGCTTCAATGGGTCCAAAGCAAGCATTTCAAATAACCAATCAACAATTAATTTAAGGTAAGTCCATGTTTTATATACAGTAATAGAAAAGTGGACTGACCAGGTCCATGGATGCCCCAAATTTTAGAGGAACATTTCTAAACCTGCAATTGTAAGATATTAAGCCTTATCAAGAAACACAAAATATAGTAATTAGTAAACTCCCTGATATATCAATTTGCAAGGATATGACTGACGATTGGTGTTGTGGCTAGCAATGGTTGATTACAGAGATCGGATTTGGATGTAGTTGATGACAAAATGGAGAGATAATGTTAGATGAGATTGAAGAGGATAAGGGTGGCTATGTGAGGTAGAAAACAAATGGTGGGATGAGTGATAATGAAATTGTGAATTTGATTTTTGGGCAAAGTTTGAGCGGGACAAATGGAAATATTGGTGGGTAGAGGAATATAGCCAGGCAGAAGAAAACAGGGCTCTAATGGTTTAGCACATAAAGCCCGGTTTTATAATAAGGAACATGGCTCTATGCTTAGTAATAAAGCCCGGTTCTTTTAGAAAAAACATGGTTCTATCCTTTTTCAGCATAAAGCCCGGTTATTTGAAAGAAAACATGGCTCTATACCCTTTTTCTAAAAGCAAGCTTCTTTTAGAGCCCGTTTTTCATTAAAACCGGGCTCTATTAAGGGGGCTCTATTCACAAATCTCTAGTAGTGTCAGCGTAAAATGATCTACCCTTCAACATAAAGAACCATTAGCAGAGAAGATCACCTAGGAACACTAAGAAAGTAAATATGAGTCGATGATAAAAATAAAACATAAATACTCTTGAAGCATACTATATATGAATCGATAAAACCATGTATCTAAAATCAACCCAGACCTAGAGTTCATAAAGAAGACCACCATTTAATTAAAGAGGACGTGAAAACCAAAAATAACAAAATATGAACTAAGTTTCCCAAGCGCTAAATAAAGAAGAGAGCCAACAGCCTCAAGAATATCAATTTAGCCATATATATAGTTGATAGAATCTCCTAATGAATTGAAGCACACTAGCTATGGACATGTGTTAGCTGAAAATAATTCGTTAGTGTAGCCTTCCTAATTTTTATTTATCGTTGATGATGGTGTTCATAGGGACCTTTCCACAAAGGTATACTTGGAGATCTTTTGGGGAACGGGATATTTGCAGCAGATGGAGATATATGGCGTCACCAGAGAAAGCTTGCAAGTTATGAGTTCTCAACTAAAGTTCTCAGAGATTTTAGTACCGATGTTTTCAGGTCTAACACTGCTAAGCTCGTAATAAAGCTTACAGACGCAGCTGTTCATATGCAAATTATTAATTTACAGGTATTATAAACTTGATATAAAGAACACATGAAAACTGCATCTTGAATATAATTTCCTTCTTGAATTGCAGGATCTTTTGATGAAATCAACTTTAGATTCCATATTTAAGGTGGGATTTGGGTTTGATCTTGATACATTATCTGGTTCCGATGAAGTCAGTAATCGGTTTATGACAGCCTTTGATGATTCGAATGGTATTACCTACTGGCGATATGTTGATCTGTTATGGAAGGTAAAAAGGTATTTCAACGTTGGATCAGAAGCTATTTTAAAGAAAAACATCAATGTGATCGATAGCTTTGTGTTTGAATTGATAGAACACAAAAGGGAGCAGATGAAAAACGGGAAACTTAACGTGAGTGTCGTAAAAGATATTGATCAAGTTCCCACTTTTTGTTACAGTATATATTTTTTAAGATGTTTCCTTTTTCTGAAAACAGAGAAATAAAGACGATATATTATCAAGATTTCTGATAGAAAGCGAGAAGGACCCTGGAAATTTGAGTGATAAATACTTGAGAGACATATCACTTAGTTTCATCATGGCTGGAAAGGACACATCAGCAAGCACGCTCACTTGGTTCTTTTATATGCTTTGCAAACACAATTTGATTCAAGAAAAAGTTGCACTAGAAGTGAAAGAAGCCATTGGAGCTGAGTATACATATTCAGTTGATGAATTCTCCCACAAATTAACGGAAACGGCCCTTGACAAAATGCATTATCTTCATGCAGCTCTAACCGAGACACTCAGACTCTATCCTGCTGTTCCTCTGGTAATTTTGAGCATATGGACTTATATGTATTCAAGGTTTGGCTATGTATCCAAAAGGGTAAAGGTTGAAATCAGATATTTTTTAGTAGGGGTCAAAAGTGGTCGGGTTGCCTTACAAATACATACCCCACGCATTATTTATATGTATAAAAAAAATCTTATTACAATCTAAATACTTGAAGAGAGTGATTAATGAGGTTGTATGCACAATAATAGAACATGCAAGCGACTTTCAATATGTTTCACCCGTTACCCTATTAGCTATTATTTTTGACCCGCAACCCTAATAAATCTGACTATGTATATGAAATGGGTGATATTGCATGTGCTAAATTTATGATGAACGGCTGTTTAGGATGGGAAATACTCACAGAAAGATGATATTCTGCCGGATGGTTTCAAAATAAAGAAAGGAGACGGTATAAGTTACATGGCATATCCAATGGGAAGGATGACATACATTTGGGGAGAAGATGCAGAGGAATTCCGGCCAGAAAGATGGCTTCGTGATGGAGTTTTCCAGCCTGAAAGTCCGTTTAAGTTTACAGCATTTCAGGTAAGCAACAAAGGATTATAGTACTCTCATGAACTTGATATATAAGCACACACTGTTAATAATCATGATCAAATGGCTGCTTTTGGTTAGGGTGGGCCAAGGATATGCTTAGGAAAGGAGTTTGCATACCGACAGATGAAAATTATGGCTGCTTTCCTAGTGTTCTTTTTCAAGTTTCACCTGGTTGATGAGAGTAAGGAAGCTACATATAGAACTATGTTCACCCTTCACATGGACAAAGGACTCCCATTATATGCAATTTCTCGTTGAATAACATAATCTTTTACTGAAATAATCTTAGTGATTTTAGTGTCATCGAATATTTTAGTTAATTGTGATTTACTAAAGACCAGTGGAATTTCATATCATACTCGGATGCGAGTTAAGGAATTGTGGAGTACACACTCGGTTGAGCTGATATGTTTCCACCACGAAAAAGACGCAGAGGTCAAGGGGGATGCACTAAACACGGAAGGGTTTGTGATATATACTTGGCCAAGGAAAAAAAAAAAAAAAAATCAATGGGAACGCTTTTGGGTTTGCTAGGTTTCTCAATGTCATTAACACAAAAGCATTCGAAACGATCCTTAACTCTACAACCACTATTGGCCAACATCGGCTCAAGGTTACATCGACACCTTCAATAATTTCAATGTCATATGTGAAGAATTTGGTCTTCCTGTTGTTAAAATCAAATATCTTGGTTCAACAAAACCCTCCACTCTAATTATGGGGTGAAACAATAACTATGGTTCTTATGTCGGGTCAAATACCAGGTCCACAAATTAACTATGGTTCTCTTAACTTTAATCTAAACTTAAATATAAAAGCAACTTGAAATGAAAATCCAAACACTAATTAATCATACAAATCATTTTTATACAGGTCAAGAGCATTATAAATTCTGGAAAATTGACTAAACATTGATACTACTAATAAGCATCTAAAAGCAATGCACATATGTAATATGAAAATTGAACCTTTATTAGTAAAGACTCTTTAAGGATGATTATTCACATACATGTAGTGAGAGTAGCTACGTAGGTCAGTCAATAATTTTTACTAATCCACAATGGTAAATAAGTTACCGCAAAACAATTAGTTGGTCAAAAACTCCGCATACACACATCTAGAATCTGAACTTTGTTGCAGCATGCACCACTTAACGCTTGTAATTTAGCAGACCCCATATTAGCACCTCTTTATCCTACCTTAGAGCATTACACGTTCAAGCCCAGAAAACTACAAGCCCATAACACAAATCACTTCACCTCTTCAGCCCAAGAGACCTTAACTCACGCTAGAGACCTTCTAAAAAACCAACCAAAATATATTTCACAAAAACTCATTGACCCAATAAATGGGATAATTTGTCACGGTACAAAACATAAAAATCCTAAAAAATCCAAACAAAAAGATTAAACTGTCCCAACAGTCGCTGCTTCGATCATGCGACACTTCCAAGTCCATCAATGACTCCAATTCCTCATGTTCTAACACATCCTCGAACATATTGAAGTTAAGAAAACATTGATGTCGGCTCTTCCAATGGATACAACATGGTCGGTCATGAAACTAATGTCTGCGCCATATTAGGAGAAACTACTGTTAACCAATAAGGGACGGAGCCAGGGGTGCCCGCGGGTGCACGTGCACCCCATGGATTTTTTCGATAGTGTTCATTTTTGAAAAAATTATAGATTTTTTCTAAATGTATCTTAAATGCACCTTGTGCATTAAAAGTGTAGCGTTCAATGCAGAACCACTTTTATGTACAGAACTTTACAGAACCCATTAGGGGTGTCCAAAAAAACCGAGGAACCAAAAGAACCGAGGAACCGTACCGGTACCGTACCAGAACCGGACCGTATATTAGAACCATGGTACGGTTCTTGGTTCCTAAAATTCCAACTTTTCGGTTCTCGGGACGGTTCGGGTCGGAACCGTCCGGTTCCGGTACTTTCCCGAAAGAACCGGCTACTTTGAAAATATAAAATTTTATAGGGTTTATTTGAGACATTGTGTAATTTGTATAACCTTTTAAGAAAATAGAAAAAAAACCCTACTCATTATTATGCTGTAACATAAAAAATCTAAAACTCAAAAACACATAATAAAATTAAAACCCTAGCCTTTAATCCATTCAAAGATCATCATCATCATTCATCAACATGAAAGTAAGTTTCTCTTCAAATCGTAAATTTGATAGTAATAGAAAAATAATTATCATAAATTTTATGCAATATTTATTTTATGCAGCATCGATACATGATATACAAGATACATGATATCGCATGATACATGATTGGTATTTAATGAATATTATAAACTAAGAAGATACATGATATACAAACTAACAAATATTATAAACTATGTCGCATTGTCGTTGACGAATCAGTAGTTAGTTTGATAAGATTATGTATTGTAGTAGTGCAGTTAACGAATATTGATGAACTTGACGAATGTTGTTATACAATATTTAATTATGTACGTTAGTTAATACATTATGTCAGTAATGGTTCGATTGATTATCCAATGATCATTCATTCAGTAACAATAAGTTATAATAAATGATTGGTATTTATTGTTCATAAAACCTTTTATGATTATGTTCGGAAAATTTTTTGCTTATAATGATTATGTTCTTTGTATATATATTAACTTCAGTTTATATATCGTCTTTTCTTAGGGTGACTTAAGCTCAAAACAAAAAGATTTTTCAATAGATTCAGATTCAGGTAATGAGAAAACAGCTGATCAAAGACATAAAAGGAAACCGAGGGGTGAGAAAGGACCATTGCCGCCAAAGAAACTAAAAAAAGAAGACAATTTCAAGTCCGAATGGTGGGATTTTTATGACCGCATCTATGAAGTAGATGAAGAAGGAAATAAAGTAAGGAAAGCAAAGTGCAAGTTTTGTGCAACGATACTTTCTGCAAGCGGGACACACGGTACGTCGGGTTTAAAAAAGCATTATATTAAAAGTTGTAAAAAAACCCCGCGTGCCCTAGGTAATCAAAATACATTGCAATTAAAAGTAAACACTAACGGGGAAGGTGCTAGTGGTAGTATTGCTGCATGGAAACACGACGATGATAGAATTACTAAAGATTTGGTTAGCTTGTTTATTGAAGCCGAGTTACCCTTTAGATTAGTTAAGCACCCCGCTTTAATAAGGTTGACGCAATCCTTAAATGCTAAATATGTTTTGCCTTCCCGACAAAAATTATCTAAGCTAGTTGTCATGTTTTACATGGAAGAGAAAAATAAGTTAATGACTTATTTTAGTAAATCAACTACCACCGTGCACTTAACAACCGACACTTGGACATCGCATTGTAAAAGGGTTAATTATATGGTTTTAACAGCTCATTATATAGATGAGAAGTGGAAAATGCATAAACGTATAATTAATTTTAGACCAATTAATAGTCATAAGGGAGATGATATTGGTCGTAAGATACTAGAATGCATAGCCGAGTGGGGGATCACAAATGTTATGACTATTACGGTTGACAATGCTAGTTCGAATGATAAAGCACTTAACTTTTTGGCTAAAAAGTTGCCTAAAATGTATGGTGAAGGAAGACACTTTCAGATTAGGTGTGCGGCACATGTTTTAAATTTGATTGTGAAAGACGGTTTAGATGAGTGCAGTAATTCGGTTGATAGTGTGCGTAACGCCGTTAGGTACATTAAATTGTCGACACAACGAATTGAGAAATTTAAAGATTGTATTAAAGATTCTCGTATCACAACAAACCGTTTTTTGATTGGTGATTGCTTGACTAGATGGAATTCAACACATGATATGTTGAAAGTTGCTTGTGAGTTAAAGAAAGCTTTTGAATTGTATGATGTTGAAAACTCTTCATTTAGCAATGATCTTGATAAAGTTCCTGATGCTAGTGACTTTAGAATATGTGGTGACTTGGTTAATTTCCTTGAGAAGTTCAAATCAAAAACCCAGAATGTGTCGGCATCTAGTAGACCTTTGTCCCATTTGTTTTTTAGTGAAATTATTGACGTTGATACGCACATACGTAAGTGGGGTGTAAAACCGGGTTACGTGTCTATGGTGCATGAAATGAGGTTAAAATATGATAAATATTGGGGCAAGTGGGAAAAACTAAATGATTTCATGTATTTTGCAGTTTTATTGGATCCGACAATGAAGACTTTCTTAGTCGAGCATGGTTTTAGAAAAATGATTACTTACCGTATAACAAAGGAAAAGCCTTTGACCGAAAGTGCAATTGAGGCGATGGTTGAGAAAATGATCGGGGAAGTTAAGGATAGGATGGGGGTTTTGTTTGGAATGTATAAAGAAAGGATTGATAATAGTAATGTGGATTCGGGTTTGGGTGATAATCTGGGATCACAAGTTTCATCATCTTCTTCTCATGGAGATAATGACTTTTTGAATGAATTTTTAAATAATGAGCAAACTAAATCCAGTTCGACCGAAACTGAGTTACAAAGGTATCTTAATGAACCACGTATAGATTTACATGTTGGCTTTGACATTCTTGAATGGTGGAGAACCCATGGACCCCGTTTCCCAATTGTTGCACTAATGGCAAGAGGTAATAAGTAATAACTATTTACTGTAATTATTATACTTTTTATATACATTTTTTACAGTATGATTGTATATAAACTTTATGATTGTGTTTTTTTTAGATATCTTGTCAATTCAAATTTCAACTGTGGCATCGGAGTCGGCCTTTAGTACTGGTAGACGCGTTTTGGACCCTTATAGAACTTCATTGTCAAGTCAACTTGTAGAGGCGTTGCTTTGCACCCAAGATTGGATAAGAAAGGAGAGAATTGAAATAAATGTGGATGAAATTGAAGATCTTTTGAATGATGACGAGGTTGTTAAAGAGATGGAAGAAGTTGTACGAAGTTATAAAGGGAAACAAGTGATGCAACATTAAGCATTTTTGGTGGTTTGAAACACAAATGCGTGTTCTTGATACTTTTGAATAATCATAAACTTATATTTTGAATTTTCGACATTTTGTGTTTATGTTTATGTTATTTGGAAGAATTGGAAAATTGGAACTATTAGATATTTGGAATGGTTTGCATTGTTGGACACTTTTATGTGTGTTTGTATTGTTATAGCATTATTAGCATGTCTTTTATAAATGATCGATGACGAAAAAAATAAATTATTTAAACACTTAGGTTCTTGTGGGAATTACCGAAAAATCCCGTACCGGAACCGAGTACCGTACCGGAACCGAACCGAAGAACTTGGGACGGTTCTTGGTTCCACTTTTTCTATATTTTCGGTTCTCGGTTCTTTCGGTTCCGGTTCCGGTTCGGGACGGTTCCAGTACCATGGACACCCCTAGAACCCATATAAATCAATCTAAGCCTTTCATTTTTTTGATCAATGGTTAAAAACTGGTGTGGCATTAATGTAATAAACTGAAACTCTTGGTTATATTCTGTAATGTATAAAAGGGCATTTAAGGAATTTTATAACACTCCTAAAAATACCGGATACATCGACCTTCTTTTAACCTACAAACCGCCCTTCTCATTCTAAAAAAAATTTTCAAACGCCACCCCTACATCCCACATCCAGATTTAATAGTTTTTCCAATGATTCTTAAGTCCTTAAACACATGGACGCTTGATTACTAAATCAAGTATTTTTTTAATTAATATATTTGATTTAAATTGGTTGATTAAAAATAATAATGTCAAAAAAAGGTCAAGATTTACTCTTACCTTCTTCAATCTCATCGCTGCCTCTACAAATTGGTATGTTATTTCTTTTATTTTTAATTGTTTATTAATTTAATTTTATATTAATTTAATTGTATCACTTTTTTTAGTATTGATTTGATTTGGGTATTTATCGTGAGGGTTTTTTTTTTTTTTTTTTTTTAAATGAGTTTGATCGGTTTTACAACCTGTAACTAATTTGTTGTAGATTTTTAAACTCGGTGGCAATGTTGCGGTTTCACATTGATTTTTTAGGCTTTAATAATTGGAACTAATCATGCCTTATGTGTTGATATGCTTATGTTATGCGGAGAACGCATGTATTGAGTATGATTGTTTAGATGGTACCCATAAACAAATTATTGGTAACTTTTTGTAGACTTCAATATTTGTTGCTGAAATCTTGGCGCAAAATTTAGTTTTGGTGTAGAGAGTTTCGTGATCTAATTTATGTTTTTTCTAGAATAATAAATATGTTTCTTTGTGGTAATCTATGTTAAACGTTATCCAATTCTTTTATGTTGATGTACATAATTATAGTGAATGATCTTAAATTGATAGCAGTAATCATTTAGCCCTTTCGTAACATGTATTGCTCCTATATTAATATATCAAAATTATATAGGTAGTTCTATTTGTGTTTTATATTTGTTTCAGTGGGGAGGGCTTAAATTGAAAAGACTACAGTTAAAGCAAGACCAGTGCCTATAAAAAATGTACAGCGTGCACATGTGTTTTTGAAAGGCGTGGACATATGTTATTATAAATTTGACGACAAAGTGCAGCGTGCACATATGTTCTTTAAAGGGTGCTCATATGTTTTAACGGATTTGTTGAAAAAGTGAAGCGTGCACGGATGTTCTCCGAAGAGTGCACAAATGTTATTGGAAGAGTGCATAAATGTTCTTGGAAGAGTGCACAAATGTTTTTGAATGGCGTGGACATCTATATTTAACAAGACACATTGTATACTTGAATTGTATTATATTTTTATATCAAATTTTGTGTATACTATTTATATTTTGGTTTGTTATAAATTTAGAGTTTACATGTATATGCTGAGTAAGGATCAAATGAGAAGTAAAATTAAAATGAGAAAAGTGAGAAGAACAGCCGCACATTTCAGATGCATCTAAAGAAATAGATGCATCTCTCCTTGAATTTCTCCTCCTCATTTAAAATGCGTGGCTCAAATTTCTTCTCATTCTTCTTATTTCAATTTCTCTTATCACTAGATCTACTCCCTGTATATGCTTATGTTTTGGTTATAAATTTCAAAGATTGAAGAATGTACACCAAAAATGTATATGCAATTATCAATTTAAGCAAAATAAGTGTGATGTCTAAACAATTATACGCAAGAAACTTATGTAAAATTCTAATATTTAACAACATAACACATATGCACTTTTGTTTGAAACATGCATGAAAAAAAAAAAAAAAAAAAAAAAAAAAAAAAAAAAAAATCCGAAAATTTAAAGGTTAAAATAACGTTTTTTTTTATTAAAAAAATTAAATAGGAAAGTGAAAATATGTTTTACCATTATGCCCTTTTGAATTAAATAAAAAGTTTTAATAATACTAAATTATTATTGGTCCAAAGTGTTTCTGTAAAGTTCTGTACAAAAAAATGGTTCTGCATTGAACATGACCCTGCATTAAAATGTGTCTAGTATTATTTAGTTGGTATATTTACAATTAAAAGATAAATATAAAATTTTGTAAAAGCCCTAATATGACAAAAGCTCAAGGATGAAACAAGTTTGATAAATTAAAGCACAAGCCCAAAGACGAAAATGTTTATTAATTAAACAAGTTTATTTATTCGAGTAAGGATCCGGCGAGAATAATAATTATAATGAGAATGGTGAGAAGTAATTCTAGCCACACATTTTAAATTGGGAGGGAAAATTTGAGTGAAGATGCATTCACTTTTGTAGGTGCATCTAGATTGCATGGTTGTGATTTCTTCTCTTTCTTCTCATTTTAATTATTCTTCTCATTTGATCATAACTCTTATTCATAATACTAACAATTTGAAAAATCCAAAATTGAACCGAAAGTCACCACATATATGAAACAGGTTCGTAACTCAAAGTCGTAACATATATCTTTCATTTATATCTTTTAATGTTTTCCCTGTTTTGATTGGTTGTTTGAACTTAATAGTCTAATCATTTGGGATTAGAAGTCATTCTTTGGTTTTTCTTGCAATGGTTAAAAGCGTTTATGGAATTGAAGTGATTTTTTTTCTTTCCTTTTATTGTGTATAAATTTATATTCTTCACCAATTGTTAGGATTAATAATCATGTAATCGTGATATGAAATTGTGGGCTAAAATTTGTAGTTTGTTTATTGTAGGCTAAAATTGGGAGTTATCTAAAAAGAAAGCTTCCGCCCGATAACGATAATGATACTACAAGAGAAAATGCCACGACTGATTCTTCTCAAGGACCTCAAAATACATCCACAACTGATATTCCTTCGGCTTCGGTACCAATTACAATTGCTTTAGACACTCTTCCCTCGGATCCCGCTGATAGACCTCGAATTTTTGATTATGATCCAAACCAAAGAGAAGAAATAAAGCGATTATATTGGGATAGAAAAGCTTGCCAACCAAGTGCTCATATATTTTCAACCAAAATAGTAGCGGGCAAGGTAAGACGTTTTGGTGTAACATGGTTTCAGGAATTTCCTTGGTTGGAGTATAGTGTAAAGGTGAACAAAGCATTTTGCTTGTGTTGTTACTTACTTAGAGATAATATTGAGAAGCAAGGTGGGAATGATGCATTTGTGGTTAATGGTTTTAATAGTTGGCATAAAAAGGATAGATTGTATCAACATGTTGGTAAGGCTGATAGCTATCACAATAGAGCATTCCAAAAATGTGAAAATCTTCTTGAACAACATTAATCCATTGTCGAGGCGTTTGATAAGAAAAGTGAAATCGACAAGAAGAATTATATAATTAAATTTAATGTTTCAATTGATTGTGTTAAACTATGTATGAAAACAGAGAATCCAATGCGTGGTCGTGATGAAAGCGTAAATTCATTGAATAGAGGGATGTTTCTTGAAGCATTGCAATTTCTTAGAGATCATAATGAGGAAATTCTGCTAGGATTTAGAAAATCCGGTATTTAAAGAGTCGGTCACCTCAAGTATATGTATTCGTTAGAAAGCTCGTAGTCGTAGTCATGTAATGTTAATAAGTAGTTTGTTAAGTAACACCGTGGAGGACGGACGGGTCTTTACCCACTGTATGACTGATCCACAGCCCGTAGGAGGCGTGTCTTGTAAGAAACTATAAATACCCTCTACCTCCCAAGGTAGAGGGTTGGAGCTTCATAATATCATTTTTCTTTGTCTCACTAAGTTCCCAACTCTCTTCACTTTCTCTCTCTAAAACACAATTCATACGCCCCTTGTTAATATGATTTGATGTGTTTATGAAATCCAATATGTTACAAATGGTATCAAGAGCCATGGTTTGATCACTCATCTTTCATGTTCTTGGATTTCTAGTGGTTTTCATAAGGTTTTTGGGTTTGAATGAGTTTAGAGTAGTTTACATCATTTGGATCATTTCTTGTGTTAAAGTTTGGATTTTGATAGTACTTTTGTGTTTAGAATCATTATAAGTGGTTAAGTTTTGGTTTAGAAGGTTTGAATCATCATGGTTGAGTTATTTTTGGATTGAAAAGTTGTGTTTTTTGAATATTTGTTGGATGCGAGTTGAGTCTCGGTGTGCATTTATTCTATGCGAGTTGTCCTGATTTGTGAAGCGAGTTGTCTATTCTGAGCTTGCTTATTGAAGCGAGTTGTCTTATATGCGAGTTGTCAGCTTATGTGAGTTGTGCCTTAAGCGAGTTATCTTTTAAGCGAGTTGTCTAGGGTGTGAGTTATCTTGACTGCGAGTTGTCTAGGGTGTGAGTTGTCTTGGCTGCTAGTTGTCTAGGGTGCGAGTTGTCTTGGATGCGAGTTGTCTAGGGTGCGAGTTGTCCTGACTGCGAGTTGTCTAGGGTGCGAGTTGACTGGGGTGCGAGTTGTCTTGAGTGCGACTTGTCTTTTGAGACTTGTCATTTCTTCGTGTTACATTTTACGGTTGTTCTTTTGATTTAGTAAAATCCCGTGAGAGAATCTATTTCCCGGTTTAATCAAAGAAAAGTAAAATCCCGTAGAATCTGCAATCATGTCTACAATCACTTCTTCTGTTGCTGACGACGTTCAAGCTGCAGGATCTGATACTCGTCCTCCCATGCTAGACAGAACCGACTATGACTCTTGGGCTCAAAGAATCAGACTGTATTGCTTAGGAAAAGAAAATGGGGTTAACATACTTAAGTCAAATGATGAAGGACCTTATCAAGTTGAGACTACCAGAGACATTCTTGAAACTGATGCTGATGGTTCAATGATATTAGGTGATAACATCAAATAGTCCTGAATATTAAGTGTCAATTTCCCCCGATAATGCTCGTTATTTATATCATTTATATGGATTTACGCTTGTTTTCCATTGATTTCCACTTTCAGGTAAATTACGAGCATTGGAGCTAAAAGATACGCGGAAATGGAAACATATCTAAAGATTTATCACAGTATGCTATTTTGAAGAAGTTACGGCGTAACTCATCTCTCACATTACGCCATAACTATTGCGTGACTCCATATGCCAACTTATCAGAAGGTTACGGCGTAACTCCTTCCAGAGGTTACGACGTAACTACATTAGGTCAAAAGAGGTTCCACGCCGCTGATACTTACGCCGTAATTGCTTCATCACTTACGACGTAACCGAGTTTATTGAAGACTACGGCGTAACAATTCATTAGGTTACGCCGTAACCAGCAGATCTAGTGCTTTTTACGATAAAATAGAAGGTTACGGCGTAACTCCTATATTGGTTACGCCGAAACCCAGATTTGGCCTATAAATACCCCACGAATTCCAGCATTTCTAATCATCCCATTCCACATACAACACTTTGAGAATGTGGGAAAAAGCTCAAGGCAGGTCTAGGGAAGCATACGGAGCCGTTTCCAAGGGAGAAGTCACTCCATTACGATAAGCATTAGCGTTTTATATTTCTTTTACTTTCAATTCATGTATTTCGTACCTTTGAATATCGAATTGATTTGCATGATTAATATGAGCGGCTAATCACCTTTTGGTGCTAGCCTAGTTATGATTCCTTAATTGTTTTGTTTGCGTTTACCTTTACTTCCGTACAATTATTTCTAAGTGTATGCATGCATAGTTCATTGGTAGCCACCCTTGGTTCGGTAGTTTTGAATGGCGGTAGAGGCCAATTGCCTAGGAGATATGACCAACTGATCCTAGGTGAGCGGAGTGAGACTGGAAGGGTAAGATATGACCAACTGACGACCCTTTCTACTTGTGCGATTTGACCAACTGATCACCTATCGTTTGGATGAACTTAAAAATTGGGGGGTGTAGTGTCTAAGTTCCTAACGGCCGGGCACTCACTATTATGAATCTAGCATGTAGCGGTACTTAATGACTTAGCTTAGGGGATCAGGAACAACAGGACTTATGACGGTGCGCCTGATTTCTCCTGTGGTGGCATCTTTGCTGATAGGTTAGGGCGAATTGACCAAATGTTGTCCTCTCGAATTTGACCCCACCTGAAGTAATTGGAAGTAAGTAGACGTAGACATAACTAGCTAGGATGATTAACTAGGTTAGCACCACTTCTCTCTATTGATTTCTCTTTGCCATTTATCTGCTTTTATTTACTTTATTCTGCATTAGTAATTTAATTGATTAAATCCCTATCGAAACAATTATTATTCTGTGACACTAGACTTAGTAATAATCCAACACACATAGATCTTGGGACGACCTCGGCTTTATCGTTTACTACACTACACACGACCGGGTACACTACCCGTTAGTGCACTAGGGTAGACCATAGGTATTGCGAGACACTATAAATTTAAGACCTGGTCAGCAAAACCTGCATCAAGTTTTTGGCGCCGCTACTGGGGAGTTATATTAGGATTGATATTAAGTCTTTAATTTCTTTTTAAACTTTTCTCACGATCATATTTCAAGTTTCCAGGTACCATGGAAGTTGTTAACATCGATGACCTCACTCTTGAGGAATACTTGGCGTTGACAAGAGCGGAACAAGGGTCGGGTCTCGTAAGACCGGCGATTGGAGCGGATGTCCGTTTCGAAATCAAAGACCAATTTATGAGGGAGCTTCGCGCTAACCCTTTTTCAGGAAACAGGGACGAAGATGCATATGATCACGTTGAAAATGTCCTATACATCACAAGCCTTTTCAACATTCCGGGCGTGTCTCATGATGCTGTTATGCTAAGAGTTTTTCCTATGACTCTTACTGGAGCTGCCAGAAGATGGATTGAAAGATTGCCCGCCGGGGCAATTAATACTTGGGCGCTACTAAAGAAACACTTTATTCAGAGATATTGTCCGCCATCGAAGATCTCTAGCCAGCTTTTGGAGATCCATAATTTCAAACAAGAAGACGACGAAACGTTGTATCAAGCCTGGGATAGGTACAACGATCTCATTTACAAGTGTCCTACCAATGATCTGAACAACTAGCAGAAGGTCAATATTTTCTACAAAGGAATTAACGTAACTACAAGGCAAATGCTGGACTATCAAGGACCTATCCCGAACATGACTCCTACTCTTGCTATTGAAGCCATTCAAAAAATGGCGGATCACTCTCAAAAATAGCACGATGGAGGAAGTAAAAGAAACCAAGGCGGAAGTCTTGATGGAATTGCAGCAATAACCAACAAGCTTGAAAATCTCGGTAGAGATATGCTAAAAATCAGAGAAACTGTTCATGCCATCCAAGCCGGCTGCGAAAATTGTGGTGGGGGACATTTGACTAAAAACTGTCATAAATTTGACAAGGAAGATACGATCGAGGAAGCTAAATATGGAGAGAATAAGCCTTTCTACGGGGATAATCGTAATGGGTTTCGTGGAGGACCCCCACCGTATTATGAGCGTAATGAGAGAAGAGCTAACCTGGAGGAAATTATTAACAAGTACCTTGTGGACACTACCAAGAGGCAAAAGGAGCAAGAGGAATGGCTTACAAATTTCCAAGATAATACAAACAAAAGCCTCTCTTCCCATGACATATCACTTAAAAACTTGGAAACTTTAATTGGAAAGCTTGGCAATGAGGTACAAAGAAGAAACGAAGAACAAAAGAGCAAATCCACTATATGTAAGGTTGTATTCTCGGATAACAACAAGTACTCTGATGAGTCCGATACTGATGGGGAAAGTGAGTTACGCCGTAATCACACCTCAGAGTTACGGCGTAACTCGAATTCAAGCAAAGACACGGGCACCAAGGACGACAATCCTAAAAGGAGAAGTCATTGGTGTAAGGCTATTGCAATTGACGATGGAGAATGCTACAGCTTGTGGGTCTCGTGTGATCCTCGGAAAACCTGCGATGGTGGTGTTGATAAAGAAAGGATAAAAGATGACAGATACAAGTGGACTACACTAAACGACGAAGAAAGGTTAGCCAAATCTCGATTAACGAAGTGGAAGAACCACCCATTAAGCATTACTGCAAACCCTTACTCATCATGGAAGATGAGATTATTCACGCTTGGCCAACGTGCAATCCTTTTTGTGATTATTGCAACGGAGGAGGTAATGAGAAGAACGAAGTTTGGATATGCCCACACGAATCTGGGAGGCACGGCGTTGATTTTGGAAATCTATCATTCAGTGATTGGTATTCGATAAGATTCGGGGACGCAATAATTAATTCAGCTTTGTTCAGAAATCTGGAACTGAAATATGAGAAACATATTCTTCGAGGAAAAATCATTAAGCCCCTCGATGATATTCCTTCTGAAGGTGACGAAGACGAAGGAGTTCAAAATCATTAGTGTGAACAAATTAAAACCAGCGACGGAAAAGTTTGGGCTTTGTGCAACCCTTTTGAGTATGAATGTGATGGAGGAAGCAGCATTGAGAGAGCTGGGGAAGACGAATTCCTTTGGACTTCAACTAACGATTCTGAAAGAACAGAACTGCCTTGGCTAGATGATCTCGGATTCAACGATTGGGTCAGAATCAAATACGGAAAAATTGACACGTTAACTAAAAAGAAAATCTGGAATGGGTGTATGAGTAAAGATCAACCTAACAACGAATTTCCTCATGAAAAACCAGAAGATGACACCAAGGGCTCGTCTAAGGTAGAAAATGAAGAATGCAAGCAAATACTCAACCAACTTGAAGATACCGATTCCGACGATGATGATTTCGATTATCTCAAGTTACAAGGCGAAGACGGTTTCATTGACCCAGATGATGAAGTACACGAGAAAAGAAGATGCAAGCTTCTTGGCATCCCATTTAAGAGGCCGCCACCTATTATAGCCGAAAAATTTGAGTTTACGCGATACCATTTGGGGCCTGAAGAAAAATTTTGCAAGATCCGGAAAATTGAAACCAAGGAATATCTCCGCACCGCCACAAATGTCGGGTGGGTTAGGCGCAACTTAATGAAAGACATGGAAGAGGTCGGGGAAGTCCAAAGGCCCCCATAGAAGCCCCGTGGCTCCGAGTCTAACTTAAAGACTCGTAAATAAAGAAAAGTGCTCTTTTGGGAGACAACCCGAATTATCCCTTTCTTTTGTTTTATTTCCTTTTATGTTGGGTTTTGTGTTTTCTAACTATTTTTTCAGGAAACGAGGAACTAATTGCTGCTGCAGTTGCTGATCTTAACAGAGTTACGGCGTAACTCATCTTGGTGATTATGCCGTAACCAACCTTTTAGCAGCAGAATTCTTGACGCATCACCTATTACGGCGTAATACCATCTCAGTGGTTACGCCGTAACTACTCGCTTTGCAGCTCATTCCAGGTTTTTCCAGTTACGGTGTAACTCTCTCAAAAGAGTTACGACGTAACTTTCCTCTGCTTTAATTCTTTCATTTTAAAACACAGTAACCTTGTATTAGTTTTTAAATGAACTTTGTGGGTGTGTTCCCTGTAAACCCTCACGAGACTTCACTCGTCCACTTGGGACACCAAGTGGTTTAAAAGGCTTGTTGCATTCGCTAAATGCAACCATGATTCCTACGAAAGTGAGTTAGGTTTGTTTTTCGTTTTTCATTTTTTCCTTTTAGAATTATGCTTGTCGGTATTGTGTGACTATTGCGTGACTTAGTATGCCAACTTATCAGAAGGTTACAGCGTAACTCCTTCTAGAGGTTACGACGTAACTACATTAGGTCAAAAGAGGTTCCACGCCACTGATACTTACGCCGTAATTACTTCATCACTTACGACGTAACCGAGTTTATTGAAGACTACGGCGTAACCATTCATTAGGTTACGCTGTAACCAGCAGATCTAGTGCTTTTTACGATAAAATAGAAGGTTACGACCTAACTCCTATATTGGTTACGCTGTAACCCAGATCTGGCCTATAAATACCCCACGAATTCCAGCATTTCTAATCATCCCATTCCACACACAACACTCTGAAAACGTGGGAAAAAGCTCAAGGCAGGTCTAGGGAAGCATACGGAGCCGTTTCCAAGGGAGAAGTCACTCAATTACGATAAGCATTAGCGTTTTATATTTCTTTTACTTTCAATTCATGAATTTCGTACCTTTGAATATCTAATTGATTTGCATGATTAATATGAGCAGCTAAGCACCTTTTGGTGCTAGCCTAGTTATGATTCCTTAATTGTTTTGTTTGCGTTTACCTTTACTTCCGTACAATTATTTCTAAGTGTATGCATGCATAGTTCATTGGTAGCCACCCTTGGTTCGGTAGTTTTGAATGGCGGTAGAGGCCAATTGCCTAGGAGATATGACCAACTGACCCTAGGTGAGCGGACTGAGACGGGAAGGGTAAGATATGACCAACTGACGACCCTTTCTACTTGTGCGATTTGACCAACTGATCACCTATCGTTTGGATAAACTTAAGAATTGGGGGTGTAGTGTCTAAGTTCCTAACGGCCGGGCACTCACTATTATGAATCTAGAATGTAGCGGTACTTAATGACTTGGCTTAGGGGACCAGGAACAACATGACTTATGACGGTGCGCCTGATTTCTCCTGTGGTGGCATCTTTGCTGATAGGTTAGGGTGAATTGACCAAATGTTGTCCTCTCGAATTTGACCCCACCTGAAGTAATTGGAAGTAAGTAGACGTAGACATAACTAGCTAGGATGATTAACTAGGTTAGCACCACTTCTCTCTATTGATTTCTCTTTGCCATTTATCTGCTTTTATTTACTTTATTCTGCATTAGTAGTTTAATTGATTAAATCCCTATCGAAACAATTATTATTCTATGACACTAGACTTAGTAATAATCTAACACACATAGCTCTTGGGATGACCTCGGCTTTACCGTTTACTACACTACACACGACCGGGTACACTGCCCGTTAGTGCACTAGGGTAGACCATAGGTATTGCAAGACACTATAAATTTAAGACCTGGTTAGTAAAACCTGCATCATTAGGATTGGATAGACCAAAGACATATGATGAACTTACTGATAAGGAGAAGAAGAGACACGATCCTGACATCAGGGCATCAAACATCATACTTCAGGGTTTACCTAAAGACATTTACAAGCTGATCAATCCCAACACTGAAGCTAAGGCAGTATGGGACAATGTTAAGATGCTTCTCTCTGGTTCTGAATTGACTAAAGAAGACAGGGAGTCTCAGCTGTATGATGACTTTGAGAACTTTAAGATGAATCCAGGGGAAAGTGTCACTGAATATCATGTAAGATTCCGCAAGCTTGTGAATGATATGAGGAATATCAAAATGACGATGCCAAATATTCAGCTCAATTCAAAGTTTGTGAACAACATGAATCCCGAATGGCACAAATTTGTCACTGCAGTCAAGCTTAACAAAGGTTTGAGGAACACCAACTATGAACAATTGTATGCATATTTGCTCCAAAATAAGAAACATTTGTGTTTGAACGAATGATTTTGGAAAAGTTCAAAACCAATTCTAGAGATGCAAGCTCATCAAATGATTCAACTGCATTCTACACAAATGTGGGAATTACCACCAAAGCATCACAAGTCATACCAACTGGAAATGGCAATCACAAACTCATTCCAGATCCAGGGTATAAGCCTCCAGACTCAGACACATTCATGGAACATCTTGTTAATGAATTGGCTTTAATGGTCAAGCAGAACTTGAACTTCACCCCACACACCAACAATCATTTCAGAACTACATCCAATCCTCACAATCATGCTACGGTTAAAGATGGAAAGGTAGTGGTTCAAAATGTGCAAGGAAGACAGAATGCATACCTTCCACATAATGAGCAAGGGAATGCTGGTGCTGGATATGGGAATGCTGGCGGTGGTGGTGGATATATGGGTAATCAGAATCGTAGAAGGAACATAGCTCAGGGTCAAGTAAAGCCTATTAAATGTTACAACTGTGGTGGAGAATGACACATCGCAAGGAATTGCACTCTTCCAAAACGTCCACAAAATGCAGAGTACTTCAGGGACAAGATGCTGCTGGTGCAAGCTCAAGACAGTGGAGCTATGTTGAATGAGGAAGAATTGCTATTCCTTGCTAAGGGAAATGCCATAACTTATGATGTTGATGTGGATGAACAGCCAGTGCAGGGTATGGGTCAGAACAATCTCAACGCATTTCAAGTTGCAGACTGTGATGCATTTGATTCAGATGTTGATGATGAACCAACTGCCCAGACCATCTTCATGGCTAGTATCTCACCAATGGTCTCTACAAAGGCTCCTTCACCACAAAAGGCCAGTCCCTCCAAGGAATCAATCATATCAGAGGTATTAAAACTATACGATGATGTTGATGTGCAAAAGATACACGACAAAGTACAATCAACTGAAATTATTGTATCAGATATTCAAAATATGGGCAATATCAATGTTGTCCCATATGATCAATATGTGAAACAAAATGAAAGTGAAATTGTACCAAATGATGCATCTTCTGCAGTCAATGATGACTATATTTTTGATGAATTCACTGCATGTGCCCCTGATGATTCTATAACTTCTGAACTAAATGCCTATAAGGAACAAGTTGCTATATATGAACAACGTGCTAAGTTTGAGTTAACTTCCCGTGATCAGGAGATGGATAACCAGATGCGTACAATTATCAGAAAAAGTAATTTTAGGGAAGAAATGTTAAAATAAGAGTTGTATTCCTTACAAGAAAAGCTTAACAAAACTGTTAAACAGAAACAAGAACTTCAAGAAAATGTAAAAGTGCTTAAACAGGAATTCAATGCTAAGGAATCAAAGCTTTTAAATGAATTTTCGAACCTAAAAACTTTAAAGAACAAACTTGAAAAGAAGTTTTACGTGAAAATAAGTTTTACGTACAAGGGAACACCATTCAGACTGCTCACATGATCACTAAGCATAGAGTTCTAAGTGATAAGCATAGTGTTGCACTTATAGATGAACCAAATCCTAAGGCTTGTATTAAAGTGAAAGCAGCTCAAAAGGTAATCTATGATGGAAATGAGATTCTTAAGCCTAGACAGAAACCCACTTATGCTGAGTGCACTGAGGAAGGTAGAAAATTAGAAGAAGTCTCTAGAAAAAAATTGGATGATAAACTTAAGAATACCTCGTGCATAAAAAAAAATATCACTTTTAAAACACCAAATTATTCTAAGCATAACTGGATTGCCTTTAATAAGTTTAGATTCTGGAAAAAAAGCTGATGATTTTATCGAAAGAATTCCCCTTGTAGGAAATTGCCTCCAGCCACTGTGTATCCCCCAAATACACCTATGCATCTAGTGCCTAGAAATCTTCCCACTAATAGCAAGACCTTAATAAGCCTTTATGTTGTTTACCAACTATTTGTTGATTTTGAGAAAACGTGTAAGAAGAGAATCACACCCACTGGGATAACTGAATGGGAAAGGGGCTTTGAACAAACTAAAGAATGCTATTTAACTGAGGTCATGCCTTTCTTTAAAAAACTTAAAGAACAATTTGCGAGTCTTCAAAAGGGAATGGACATAAAGATTAAAGATATGAAAAAGATGTTTATTGATATGGAATTTGAGGTCAGTATGTATGAACGTGAGCTTAAGAGTAATGAAATTGAGATAAAAAATCTGCACATCATTAATGATAATTTGATCTCTCAATGTGTTGCTCAAGATGTGTTCTATACTGTTACAAATTATTCAATTTCATGAATTAACTGTTGCATTAAAAGTTTCCCATGATCGTGTCATTGAGCTTGAAACCACAAATTCAAAATTGCATGATAAAATAGAACAGTATGATCATGATAATTTGGTAAAACATTATTCTAAGCTGGAAGTTGAACATTTTGATTTGCAACTAAAATATCAACATCCCAAAGAAAATTTTAAAACCTCAAATATCAAGACATCCTCGGATGTTCCTGAGTTTGATGCAGTTTTTTAAATAAGCAAACGTGACGAACAGATTCGAGCTCACTATAACACGATCAGAAGGTTGAAAACCCAATTTCACAATTAAAGGGTGAAAAGAACAATGTGAATGGCTCCCAAATGCCTCCTCCTTTAGATTCTCAGTATTCTCAAAACTTTCATCTTCAAAACATCATTAATGTATTACAACAAGAAAATGAGAGTTTTCTAGAAGAAAACGAAAAGGTTAAACGACACTTCAAAGAGTTATATGATTCAATGAAAGTCACTCGTGACAAGAACAATGAAAAAATACCTTCTTTACAAAAGGAAATTGAGAATCTGAAGAGTCATCTAAAAGGGAAAATGCCACTTGTCTGTGATGAGAATGTTATATCAAAGGAATCTGCGGGTTCTAAGTATGCTGTGACTGTAAAGTATATTCCTCCTCATCTTAGAAATAACTTTCGTACCTTAAGGATAGTTGATGCGTGCCAAACAGTCAAGCTAAATCACTCAAGCCTGCCACTTGTGAATGGCAGACCGTAATCAGCTTAAAACTGCTTAAGCACGAATGCAATGAAGATCAGGAGAGTATAGTGTTTCTCCAGGTCGTTAAGTCCCAACGAGCTGTGCGAGAATAGTCAAACGTAAAGTGATCGAGAGGATTTGAACGGGAAAGGATTGTGGTTGATTTATACCTAAGGAGAAAGCCCATAAACTACAGGGGCTTAAATGCAAATTAAAGAAAGTTAAAAAGATAAAATCTATTAAATAAACGCTATCACTATATTTAAAATGATGTTTTTGTTTTTATGTTTTTATAAAACTGAAATTAAAAACTACGCGACGTACAAATAAAAATGTGAAACTTACACCATATAAATCATAAAAATATGAAAAATACATTTTTACAATCCTAATGATATAAGAAAATTTATAGAAAAAGAAAATTATTTTTATAACTAATTATCTAATTATTATTAATTAAAAACTATTTTTACTTATTTAATATTAGCCTAAAATACAAGAAAATAGGAAATAAACCTAGAAAAATAAAATTAAGACTTAGAAAAATCTAAAATATCAAAATAGAATTTTCAAAACTATTTTTGTATTTTTCTGATTATTTTTCTATTTTCTATGAATTTTAAACTATTAAAAACTAATTAAATTACTAAAAATTACAAAATAAACTATGAAAAATATGGAAAATTACTTTTTTTACTTTTTATATTTATCTAAACCTAAGAAAATTGAAAAATTATTTTTTTGAACCTTTTCTTAATTATTTGTATTAAAAGCTATTTAAAAATGCTTAAAAACTAATTTAAATTAAGAAAAATAGCAAAACAACTTAGAAAAATCTGAAAATTTCAGGAAAAGTCTAAAATAATATTAGAAAGCTATGAAAAATGGAAAAACATGGGGTTGCTTGGAAGAAAATGAAACTGATGTTCAAAGTGCTTATAAAAAAGCACTATGAATAAGCAAATGGAGTCCAAAAGCTAGCAACTGTTTACAGAAGCTCTATTAAGCTTAAAGAACCAAAATGCAACAGATAGCAACAAGCCTTGACCTCTAATATGCAAGATGCAAAGATTTGATGATTTGAGAAATAAGCTAAAAAGCAGATTCTGGGGCCAACTTTAAGCCCAAGAATAAGCAATCAAATAAGCTGAGAACAGAAAACCACCAATTGGAACTTGGAGAAGACCTGGTTGAGAACCAATAGAACAAAAACTAGACCTAGAGGAGCTCTGGTGAGCCAAATGCAAGCTCTGCAATACCTGTGTAACCCCTGTGCAGGCCACTGTGTTCTGCACAGGGCACTTGGACCATTTTGACAAGCTCTTTAAGAGCTTAAAGAAAACTGATAAAATTATACAAAAATGACAAAAATAAACTAGAACAGTTGAACTTCTAAAACCCAGAGTTTCACTTGTTTTAACCCAGAACTGAGTCCATGAAAAATCTCTCCATATGTGCTCAAAACTGAATTTGCAATTTTGACTTTTTGAGCAGTTATGCAAGTTTGACTTTTATGAAGTTTGGATTCAATTTAAGGACTGATTGAGATGTTAAATGATGAAATAAGGGTACTGCAACTTTTATCTATGAACTTTAAGCACCAAACAAGACTTTCACTTTGCAAACTCTCAACAGTTAAGATGGTGAAACAGATTATATGGAGTTTTGACTAATGAGCTTTGCAGGCACAAGTATTTGACTCAAATGAGTCTCAAATGACTAAACAAACATAAACCAATAGACCTTAGTTACTGAACAAGCCTGCACACAGTTTTAAGAATCAAATCCAAACACCACTTGTTAAAGACTGATAAGAATTTAAACTGGTCCAACCTATTAACTAGCTAAAACCAATGATCAAACTAAGTTCATAAGCTATAGTTAACACTAAATAAACAGATTTAAACCATAGGTAACCACAGATACATACACAAGAACAGTATGCAACTTTGAATAAAAATGAAAAGGAGACAATCAAAACTCACAAGTATCCAACTGATTGCAGGCTAAAACAAAACCCAAAGATCACAATTCTAAACCATTTCCAACTCATTCCAACCTCTGCATCAATCCTTTATCCAATTCCAAACCTGTTTAACCCAATCTTCTTCTCAGTTGACTTTTATTGACCATATACCATATTTGATTGGAACTTGTTTCCAAGCTTTCCAAAAGCTTAGATAAGCTTAAGTAAGCTTAATGGAACTTAAAAATAAGCTAATAACAGCTTTAAAACAAGAATTTGAAAATCACATTTTCAACAGTAAACCTTAAAATGTGAAACATAAATGAAACCTTGAATTGAGATTTGAAATATGATTATAATTATGAAATACCTTCAGTTGAGTACAAAGGAACAGAGAATTAAAGCTTTTACACTAAACTAAAACATTAAAATTTAAAACGACATACAAAAGAAAATTAAAACTAATCTACTACTTTTCTCTTCCTCTTTCTTCCTTTTTTATACTTCAAATGAGCTCCACGTGGCCTTCTGAGATAATCCCACCACTTTGTTTGGCCAATGGGAGAGTTTGGTGGATTTTGGCTACTTGATGGTTTTGGCGGGAAAAGGTGTTATTTGACCGTAGCTCTGAATTTTGCAGGTAGGGGGGGGGGTGGCTAGGTATATGATGAGGGGGTGAGATGTGGAAGAGATAAGGGGGGCTGAGGTGATGGGAGAGTGGGTTGCAGGCATTTTGCAGTCAAGTGGAGAAGAGAAGCATGAGGTGGGAGGGAAAGAGCAGTTTGACTGCTTGTTTGACCAAGGGGTCAAAACAGGAAAGGTCAAGGGGTCAAAAAGGGGTGTACATGGCAGGGGTCAAAAGGTTTTTGACAAGGGTTTGTTTGGTTTATAAATAAGGACTTGTTTGTAATTCTTCCAAACTTGAGGGGCCATTCCTGTAATTTTCCAAACTTGACACAAGGACTAAAATTAACAAACTTCAATAGTACAAGGACCAGTTTTGACAATTTCAAATTTCCAGGGACCAAACTTGACAATTTAAAAAGTTCAGGGACCTTTTCTGCCATTTAACAAAAGATTTATTCAAGGACCATTTTTGACAATTTAGAATATTTCAGGGACCTTGAATAACATTTTTCTTTATTTAGATTTACTAGGGACTATTTTTGACAACTTTTGAAACTTGGGGGACTAAAACTGCCAATTATGCAAATTTGATACGTTTTTCACCAGATTTTGATATTTTTGCATTTAAAACACATAAAACACTTATTTGTGATATTTTTATCATTTTGATGCATTTCTGAGTGTTTTCAGATGTTTTTGCAGTTTAAACAGTACAAAAATGATGAGTATTTAGACACTCATCAATCCCCCACACTAAGATATTGCTAGTCCCTAGCAATGATTTGAGAAAAATTAATGGATTTCAATCTCTTTACCAAAAGCCATTACTTCTGGAGTAGCCAAATGTTTCAGTTCAAGTAAGAACCTTGGTACACCGATAACCAAATGATTTTGAGCAAATCACCAGCTTTCAACGGATTTGATTTGTCTTTATCAGAAGCCGTTTGCTTCTGGACTAGCCAACTCTTAGATAAATTATCAATATTATCTTTGGTGAGCTGATTACCAATTATGGTTTTTCCACTGCCTTTACCACAAGCCATAAACTTGCGGGCTAGCCAACTCTTCACTTTTAAGGATATGGTGAGCTGAATACCATACAATTTTGGGCAAATTGCAAGCCGTCAACGGATTTGAGATATCTTTACCAAGAGCCGTTTGCTCCTGGATTAGCCAATCCTTATGTGGGTTAGACATGGTGGACTGATTACCATTTGTTGTGTTTAGTACAGAGTACTTCCACTAAAAAAAATTTAAAATTTGGCCATTTTGGGGGAAAAAGGGACTAAAAGGGTACATTTATGATCAAAATTCGCCAGAATTTCCCCCCCACACTTAGAAATGAATATTGTCCTCAATATTCAAAGTACCGGCTATTATGCCGAAACTTAGAACGTAAAAAAGATAACATTACTAGCTAAGTGTGGAAACACAACAATTATTCTCTTTTTTAATATTTACAATTTTCATTCATTTTTTAGATCTATATACAACATGTGGGGCATCTCCCCCACACTAGGGTGGTACACACGGGTGAAAACCCATGTTAAGCTACTGTTTTTGATTACCGAGTCGCTAGCTTGACTCGACCCCGAATTAATTGGTTCATGGGGAAGTAAGTGGAAGAAACAATCTCCATCGGACTTTCATTCAAGATGTTTGGATAAACATTGAAGTACGTGAAAGTTCCACACCGACGAGATACAGACAGACAGACCCGGCTCACAAATGGTACATGGAAATGCCTGGGTCAAAGATAATGTCTTCATTCCCGAAGGAGTGAAGAACAGGAGAAGCCACGGGATATATGAAGAAAAGAAAGAAAATCATGATACAAATCATGACTAACTCTTCATCCTCAATAGGAGAATTCATAGTTTCATGAATCTCCTCAGTTAAGCTTACTTGATCAAGACATACTATGGGTGTGTCTAGATCAAAATGGAAGTTATCATACTCCGGTGGAGATATGATATGAGTGAGTTCATCGGCGAACTCCTCGTGAAGAGAATCAATCACAAGATGTAAATCTGTGAATTCTTGTTCCACTGTAGACTCATCACTATCCTCAATCTGAGTATCAAAGAGTGGATTCTCAGAAATTAAAGTGAATTCAGAGTCGAATTCAAATAGAGGATTAGTGAGAGTTGTTTTGAATGTTTTAGGAACAAAGTGATTAATATTCTCTATTGGACTGTTGGGATAAGAAGTGAGTGAACGATCATTACCAATGAGACTTTCAGTCTCTCCCAGATCGGCTTCGAAATCAAAGAGTGGATTGATGTGAGTGAGTTCATTGGTGAACTCCTCAAGATGATGATCAGCATCAGACTGTGGGAGAGATGCTTCAACATACTCGATGTTTCCATGAGAAGTACAATCGTCGCTAACATCGGAGAAAGTTTCAAAATGATCTTTTGAACACTCAATAGGGGAGATAGAATCACACACATGATCAGAAGTTCCCTGTGACTCTCTCGGGATTGGGACAAGGTTCTCAACACTAGACTTTATGAATTCGTCCGATTCCTTTTCAGGAACAGTGTCAAGATGCTCGTCCCCCATAGTCAGAGAGTGAGTGGGAGCTTTGGGTGTGATAGCAGTTGTTTGAGATGGAATCTCAACTGCTGGGATATCATCTGATGAACTTGATGAATCAAGTGTATCATCATCATCACTGTCATCAGGAATAAAACGAAATTGAGAGCTAGATCTGGCTGCTTTTTCTTTTGCAATTGATTCCCTAACAGATTTCTCAAAGGCAATTTGGGATTTTATTTTAGCAGCCTGATCTTCAGCTAGCAATTCTTCCATGGATTTCTCATGTGAATTTTGAATGACGGGACATTGTGGGAGTGGAGATTTGTCAAAACCGGAAGGTTGACATTGATAATCATCATGAGGACCCCCACAATATACACAAGAAATACTGGGAACATTATGAAATGCAGTTTTATTGAACTCCTCACTTCGTTTCACTAACTCCAGAAGCTCTAGATAAGTGTCTTGCTGGGTTTGTTGAGGAGTTTGAGTTATTTGGCACTGTGGAGGTTGGTCGTGATATGGATAGTCGTAATTGTTACAAGGAAATGGATTCCCTTTTTGACAATCAGAGCTGAAATGGGGACCTCCACAGTTCTCACAACAAAATGATTGTTGTGGGTGGTCATGTGAATAATATGGAACTTGGTCATTTCCAAAGTCCTGAGTATTACCAGAAAACTGTTCGTAGACAAACGTGTTTCCGGATTGACACTCAAATCCTTGGTGAGGACCTCCACAAAATTCACAGCAGTAATGTTGGTTATATGAAGATAAGTCGGGCTGTGGTGGGTAATTGGAAAAGTTTGAGGGGTCGTTAAATGAGTTCTGATTAGGATCATAATCAAATGAATTCCTTGAACCACAAAACAAACAACTCCCGTTACGGATATCATTACCACATTGTACACATGTACACCAACGACAGGGTGAACCATAAAGAGGCTCACCACAACCGACACAAGGAATAAACGATTCTATTTGAGAATTATGAGAAGGAATCTGATTATTCAAAGAATCAACAAAACCAACATGGTGATCTGAATGACTATTAAGTCTCGAAGAACATTTTGAAAAATCCGGAGGTGGGACAAGTGGTGTGCTCTGAGAGCTAGCAATTTCCACCACTTCCGTTATGGTTTCCGGTTCTGGTTCTTGAGAAACGTGAAGATTAGGCAAGTCATTCTTGCGAGTCACCGGTCTGAATTCTGCATGTTTGCTTTTAACCGTAAATCGTGAAAGTTTAGAATCAATTCTAGACGGCTTAGGAGCAATTGAGGGTTCAGATCTTTGGATAACCGTAGGTTGGACGTATTTAGTACTTCCATTATCAAAAGGAAGTACCTGGTCCTTTGTCACCCCGGTTTCTCGTTCCATTTCCCTATGCAGAATTAGTGGATCATTACGAACAACACGAATTCTTGAAATTTTTGATAAAGTCTGAAGCTTTTCAGCTTCGTCCCAGAATTCGTTCTCGAGAGATTCCATGAGAATAGAAGTTAAGAATCAAATGGATAGAGGGTAAAGGGATAAAGAATCAAAAAGGGTAGGAGGGTAAAGAGGAATATTTTTGGTATTTTTGAAAAACATGATGTAAAAACTAAGAATGAAAATCTTTTTGGGTTTTTGGATTATATAGATGGTATAAACAAGGAGTGATGTCAAATCACTAATCTGCTAAACGTAAGACTATTAGCACTGCTCCCCGGCAGCGGCGCCAAAATTTGATGCGTGCCAAACAGTCAAGCTAAATCACTCAAGCCTGCCACTTGTGAATGGCAGACCGTAATCAGCTTAAAACTGCTTAAGCACGAATGCAATGAAGATCAGGAGAGTATAGTGTTTCTCCAGGTCGTTAAGTCCCAACGAGCTGTGCGAGAATAGTCAAACGTAAAGTGATCGAGAGGATTTGAACGGGAAAGGATTGTGGTTGATTTATACCTAAGGAGAAAGCCCATAAACTACAGGGGCTTAAATGCAAATTAAAGAAAGTTAAAAAGATAAAATCTATTAAATAAACGCTATCACTATATTTAAAATGATGTTTTTGTTTTTATGTTTTTATAAAACGGAAATTAAAAACTACGCGACGTACAAATAAAAATGTGAAACTTACACCATATAAATCATAAAAATATGAAAAATACATTTTTACAATCCTAATGATATAAGAAAATTTATAGAAAAAGAAAATTATTTTTATAACTAATTATCTAATTATTATTAATTAAAAACTATTTTTACTTATTTAATATTAGCCTAAAATACAAGAAAATAGGAAATAAACCTAGAAAAATAAAATTAAGACTTAGAAAAATCTAAAATATCAAAATAGAATTTTCAAAACTATTTTTGTATTTTTCTGATTATTTTTCTATTTTCTATGAATTTTAAACTATTAAAAACTAATTAAATTACTAAAAATTACAAAATAAACTATGAAAAATATGGAAAATTACTTTTTTTACTTTTTATATTTATCTAAACCTAAGAAAATTGAAAAATTATTTTTTTGAACCTTTTCTTAATTATTTGTATTAAAAGCTATTTAAAAATGCTTAAAAACTAATTTAAATTAAGAAAAATAGCAAAACAACTTAGAAAAATCTGAAAATTTCAGGAAAAGTCTAAAATAATATTAGAAAGCTATGAAAAATGGAAAAACATGGGGTTGCTTGGAAGAAAATGAAACTGATGTTCAAAGTGCTTATAAAAAAGCACTATGAATAAGCAAATGGAGTCCAAAAGCTAGCAACTGTTTACAGAAGCTCTATTAAGCTTAAAGAACCAAAATGCAACAGATAGCAACAAGCCTTGACCTCTAATATGCAAGATGCAAAGATTTGATGATTTGAGAAATAAGCTAAAAAGCAGATTCTGGGGCCAACTTTAAGCCCAAGAATAAGCAATCAAATAAGCTGAGAACAGAAAACCACCAATTGGAACTTGGAGAAGACCTGGTTGAGAACCAATAGAACAAAAACTAGACCTAGAGGAGCTCTGGTGAGCCAAATGCAAGCTCTGCAATACCTGTGTAACCCCTGTGCAGGCCACTGTGTTCTGCACAGGGCACTTGGACCATTTTGACAAGCTCTTTAAGAGCTTAAAGAAAACTGATAAAATTATACAAAAATGACAAAAATAAACTAGAACAGTTGAACTTCTAAAACCCAGAGTTTCACTTGTTTTAACCCAGAACTGAGTCCATGAAAAATCTCTCCATATGTGCTCAAAACTGAATTTGCAATTTTGACTTTTTGAGCAGTTATGCAAGTTTGACTTTTATGAAGTTTGGATTCAATTTAAGGACTGATTGAGATGTTAAATGATGAAATAAGGGTACTGCAACTTTTATCTATGAACTTTAAGCACCAAACAAGACTTTCACTTTGCAAACTCTCAACAGTTAAGATGGTGAAACAGATTATATGGAGTTTTGACTAATGAGCTTTGCAGGCACAAGTATTTGACTCAAATGAGTCTCAAATGACTAAACAAACATAAACCAATAGACCTTAGTTACTGAACAAGCCTGCACACAGTTTTAAGAATCAAATCCAAACACCACTTGTTAAAGACTGATAAGAATTTAAACTGGTCCAACCTATTAACTAGCTAAAACCAATGATCAAACTAAGTTCATAAGCTATAGTTAACACTAAATAAACAGATTTAAACCATAGGTAACCACAGATACATACACAAGAACAGTATGCAACTTTGAATAAAAATGAAAAGGAGACAATCAAAACTCACAAGTATCCAACTGATTGCAGGCTAAAACAAAACCCAAAGATCACAATTCTAAACCATTTCCAACTCATTCCAACCTCTGCATCAATCCTTTATCCAATTCCAAACCTGTTTAACCCAATCTTCTTCTCAGTTGACTTTTATTGACCATATACCATATTTGATTGGAACTTGTTTCCAAGCTTTCCAAAAGCTTAGATAAGCTTAAGTAAGCTTAATGGAACTTAAAAATAAGCTAATAACAGCTTTAAAACAAGAATTTGAAAATCACATTTTCAACAGTAAACCTTAAAATGTGAAACATAAATGAAACCTTGAATTGAGATTTGAAATATGATTATAATTATGAAATACCTTCAGTTGAGTACAAAGGAACAGAGAATTAAAGCTTTTACACTAAACTAAAACATTAAAATTTAAAACGACATACAAAAGAAAATTAAAACTAATCTACTAATTTTCTCTTCCTCTTTCTTCCTTTTTTATACTTCAAATGAGCTCCACGTGGCCTTCTGAGATAATCCCACCACTTTGTTTGGCCAATGGGAGAGTTTGGTGGATTTTGGCTACTTGATGGTTTTGGCGGGAAAAGGTGTTATTTGACCGTAGCTCTGAATTTTGCAGGTAGGGGGGGGGGGGGTGGCTAGGTATATGATGAGGGGGTGAGATGTGGAAGAGATAAGGGGGGCTAAGGTGATGGGAGAGTGGGTTGCAGGCATTTGGCAGTCAAGTGGAGAAGAGAAGCATGAGGTGGGAGGGAAAGAGCAGTTTGACTGCTTGTTTGACCAAGGGGTCAAAACAGGAAAGGTCAAGGGGTCAAAAAGGGGTGTACATGGCAGGGGTCAAAAGGTTTTTGACAAGGGTTTGTTTGGTTTATAAATAAGGACTTGTTTGTAATTCTTCCAAACTTGAGGGGCCATTCCTGTAATTTTCCAAACTTGACACAAGGACTAAAATTGACAAACTTCAATAGTACAAGGACCAGTTTTGACAATTTCAAATTTCCAGGGACCAAACTTGACAATTTAAAAAGTTCAGGGACCTTTTCTGCCATTTAACAAAAGATTTATTCAAGGACCATTTTTGACAATTTAGAATATTTCAGGGACCTTGAATAACATTTTTCTTTATTTAGATTTACTAGGGACTATTTTTGACAACTTTTGAAACTTGGGGGACTAAAACTGCCAATTATGCAAATTTGATACGTTTTTCACCAGATTTTGATATTTTTGCATTTAAAACACATAAAACACTTATTTGTGATATTTTTATCATTTTGATGCATTTCTGAGTGTTTTCAGATGTTTTTGCAGTTTAAACAGTACAAAAATGATGAGTATTTAGACACTCATCAATAGTCTAGAATGTCTCCGCTAGATTGTCGAAGAGGATAGCATAAATACACCACTTGATAGTGAAGTTAGGTATGCATGCTTATATGCCAAACGATCTCAGGAACTTTTAGAATGTTTAAGAGCAACATGCCCTAAATCCTTTTGTAAGAAAGATAAAGTCGTTATGCCTTGCTCTATGCCTAGTGTTAAGCATGCAACCCATGATATGCCTTGTTCTGTGCCGAAAGTCAACCATGTGAACTTTGATGTTCCTGCAAGTACTTCAGATCCCAGCACTTCTAGATCAGGAATGCAAAAAGTAGCAAAACCAACTAATGTTCCCATCATTCCCTCTATAGGAGTAATCAGTGATACAAAAGCAAGCGGGTCAAAGCCTCCAGGCAATACAAAGCAAGATAGGACTTCGCAAGCTAAGAGTGATCAATGGAAGAAAGTAGAAGACCACCCTAGGAACAATAAGTTTGTGTTGAATAAGACGAATCGTGTTGATTCTAGTATTAGCTATAAGCGTACTGTAATTAATTCGAATTCTGCTACTACTTGCAAAACATGTAATGAATGCTTCATTTCTGGTATTAATCATGAATGTGTTGTGAATGATTTGAGTAATGCTGTCAAATCTCCGGTAAAAAATGTTAACACTAGAAAACAGGATAAGAAGGTCAGAAAACCAAGGAAGAAGAGGGCTAGAAAACATTGGAAACAAACAGGAAGAAAATTTAGTAATGTAGGCTATCAATGGATACCTACTGGCTGTAAATTCAATCTCACTGAGTTGTGCCCTAAATTATCTAGATCAATGCCCATTAGGAAATGGATGCCTACTGGTAGAACTATACCTTTAAGAAGTGAACATACTTTGAATAGATCTGTTGTTACTACTAGCCTGGCATCTACCTCTAATGATATCATTGTTTCTACTTCTGATGTGAGTACTCCAAACACATTTTCTAACCAAGTGGAACCCATTATCGCATGGGGATCCAAACTGTCCTGTCATCCATACTTGTCTGTGTTCAACTGCAGGTCGTTCAAATCGTTCTGTGGTACCTGGACTCAGGCTGTTCCAAGCATACGACTGGAGATCGCTCGCGGCTCATGAACTTTGTGAGTAAATTTATCAGGACTCCTAGATTTGGGAACGACCATTTTGGGGCAATTATGGGATATGGAGATTATGTGGTTGGTGATAGTGTAATTTCTCGGGTATATTATGTTGAAGGTCTTGGTCATAATTTATTTTCTGTCGGTCAATTCTGTGATGGTGTGGAACTCTTAAGAGGAAATCGTGGAACAAACCTGTACACCATCTCTATCGAAGATATGATGAAGTCTTCTCCAATCTGCTTGTTATCTAAAGCCTCTAAAACAAAGTCATGGTTATGGCATCGTGGTCTCAATCACTTGAACTTCGGAACCATAAATGATTTATCTAGAAAGGACCTCGTAAGAGGTTTACCCAGATTGAAGTATGAAAAAGATCATCTTTGTTCTGCATGCCAATTGGGAAAAAGCAAGAAATATGCCCATAAACCCAAACCTGCAAACTCAGTTATGGAAGTTCTTCATACTTTTCACATGGATTTGTGTGGACCCATGAGAGTGAAAACTATAAACGGGAAGAAATATGTGTTAGTCGTGGTCGATGATTATTCTCGGTTTACATGGGTTAAGTTTCTGAGGTCAAAGGATGAGACTCCAGATGTCATCATCAAACTTATTAAACAGCTATAGGTTCGACTAAATAAAACTGTCAGAATTATCCGAACAGACAACGGAACTGAGTTTGTTAACAAAGAACCGAGTCATTTTTATGAAAGCATTGGGATCAATCATCAAAGAAGTGTTCCACGTACTCCTCAACAGAACGGTGTAGTTGAAAGATGAAATCGGACTCTTGTCGAAGCTGTAAGGACTATGCTAATTTTCTCAAAGGTTCCAATGTTTCTCTGGGCTGAAGCCATTGCCACTGCTTGCTACACCCAGAACCGTTCCCTTATTCACACCTCTCATGGAAAGACTCCTTATAAACTTGTCCACAACCAAAAACCTGATCTATCTTTCCTTCGTGTGTTCGGTGCCTTATGCTATCCAACGAATGATGGTCAAGACTTAGGAAAGTTAAGAGCTAAGGCGGACATTGGAGTTTTTGTTGGTTATGCACCAAACCGGAAGGGTTACCGAATCTACAATAAAAGAACCCGAGATATCATGGAAACAATTCACGTCATGTTCGATGAGCTGTCTGAGCAAATGGCTCCAGGACAATCAAGTTTTGGACCCGCATCTCAACATTCATCTTGTAGTCCTATCAGTTCCTCTCTTGTACCGAACCTATCACCTGAAGTTCCATATGTACCTCCTTCTGAAGAAGATTTGAAGAAACTATTTGATCCAATGTTTGATGAATATTATGAACCTATTGTTAATGACCATTCTACACCACCAACAATGGCGGCTTCTAATCCAATCAACACAGATAATCCATCTGTTTCTATGACTCTATCTCAAGAAGCGCCAGCTGCAGATCACTCATCGTCATCATCAAATCCTCAATCTTCAGCTGTACATCATGGAAATGAAGCTGCAAATTATGATGAAGATAACCCTTTTGCTACTCCCGAAGATGCTCCATTTGAGAACATATTTGCTCCTGAACCAACTTTAGAACCATCTTCATCAGGAGATCCAAACTCTGCTACTTCAGTTCCTCAACAACAACCACACGAGCACCTTAGAAAATGGACACATGACCATCCATTGGACAACATCATTGGGAGCCCTTCTCGTCCAGTATCCACTCATAAACAACTTGCAGCTGATGCCTTGTGGTGCTTCTTCAACTCCGTACTATCTAAGGTCGAACCAAAAGACGTCAAAACAGCCATGACTGATGACAGTTGGTTCAATGCCATGCAAGAAGAAATTCATGAGTTCGATCGACTAGATGTATGGGAATTAGTACCTGCTCCTAATTGTGCTATGATCATTGCTCTAAAATGGATCTTCAAAGTAAAACTTGATGAACATGGGGATGTGCTAAAGAACAAGGCTCAACTGGTTGCGAAAGGATACCGTCAAGAGGAGGGTATTGAATTTGAAGAATCATTTGCTCCAGTTGCACGTATCAAGGCAATCAGAATCTTCTTGGCTAATGCTGCTGATAACGCTACACGCGTCGTTCGGGGTCAAAGGAACTTCCTTTTCGTCGAGCAAGTTTTTCAACACCCTAGGCAGTGAACCTAATCGTTGTAGTGTAGTATTAAGGTAAGCCACGGGAATTGATATCGTTCTCTAGGGGAATAGGAATGCTAGTGAGAAGTTACTACGTGATATGTGTCTAAATACACATATATTTTATATTATTTAAACCCACAAAAACAGCCAAAAACACACAAATGACTATATAAATGTTACAAATATCATGAAAATGTGTTTTTATGTGATTCAGGTACAAAAAGATTGAAAATAAGTGAAAAGCATGCAAAGTTCACAAAATTGTCATTTTCAGTCCCTGGAGTTTCACAAAATGGCAGAATTAGTCCCTGAAGGTTTAAAATGGAAGAAAAGTCAACTTTATTCCTTGGGATATCAAACATGTTCACAAATAATCCCTGGATAAAAGTTTTCACAAATTGGCAACTTTTACCCCTCAAGTTACAAAAATGGCAAAATTAGTCCCTGGGTATTTAAAAATACAATTTATCAAATAATACCCTTGTACTATTCATAACTTATAATTTTGAACCTTTTGATAACTTTTGGGAAATTTACAATTTCACCCCCTCAAAATCCAAAATTGACACAAATGGTCCTTAAAGTTTTAAAATGTTAAAATTATCAACTTTGGTCTTTGTGTTATTGTTTATTGGCAGGTTTGGTCCTTATGAAAACTTGGGAAAGTTGGCAACATAAGTCCTTGAAAAAAATCAGAAATTACACTTTTGGTCCTTGTGATATAAACTACAAACCAACCGGACCCTTTGTTTTATTAAACCCAAAACCCAAATCCATACCCAGCCCAACCCTTTATAATAAAATCGGGGTCAACCCCAGTCAAACCCACTCCAACCCGCCTTCCCTGTTCATCTCCCTCTACCTCACCTGCAACCCAAAACCAGGTGGTTTTTCCACCACCTCACCACCTTTCCACCTGACCACCTATACTACTCTCCAGCTCATCCCCCCTCCTTTTGTACACCTACAATCAATAAATGCATTCTCACCACAAACACTTCACCTCACCTCACGATCCCCTGTTTTTGCTACTAACTCTTCAACTTGACCTCTAAACCTATCCAAACTTGTCCCCTCCACCTCCACAAACAACCAAGGTTCTTTAATTGCAATAAAACTGCCCCTAGCAGCGTGGATGACTTTTGGTGCTAAGGTTGGGGTTAAGGAAGATTATTTTTTATCTTTTAATGTTTTTAGGAAATGGAAAGGTACGAATCTCGGGGTTTGGATTTGGGGGTTGGTATTTCTACCGATTACTTCTACTTATCTAATTATCTAAACTAAGGTGTATGTAGTCTATGTCTAATTATTGTGTGCTCGTATGATGATTTAAAGATGTGTTTACTTAGGTTTTATTACTCCTTAATTATCTCCTATTGATGGTTGAATTGTCACGTCCTTATTCTTAATCGCGTTGTGTGTCTAAGGTCGTAGGGTATGTGTTTATCCCTAACTCTTTGAAACTTGTAGGATCGATAATATTATTGTGTTTGATGATTCGGGTGGTCTTGGATGATCAAAATACATGATAGCCATTTTAGAGAGAGAAAGTAGAGAGAGGGAGTTTCTTGCTAGAGACTTGTAGCACAAATTATGAAAGGTTAGATTGAAAGCTCCACCCCTTCCATGGATGGAAGGGGTATTTATACTTACACAATACACGACCTCCTATCGGCCTGTGGATCAGGTATACAGTGGGTAAAGACCCGTCCTTCCTCCACGGTGTTACACTACGCTAAACTAAACTAATAACTAACTAATAAACTGATAAATAACGTAAACAACGACAAATCTACGAGCTAACATATGCTAGACCATTATTGGGGTGACCGAATCTTTAACATGGAATTTCCAATTCCTAACAATCTCCCCCTAAGGGAGGTCACCCCATGAAATACATATTGCTTCCTAGCATTCTATCTTTGACTTCGTTCTTGAGCTCGTAGACTTGAATTCTTCATTTCCGCAATCTTTGTGCTTAAGTAGCGATTCTTTAAAGTCCACGTTGATTTGTACTTTAAGTGGAGGCCATAAAACTGATCCACATCTTTGATGATCTTCGAGCTTTCATTGAGATCATCAGCCACAACAAATCTCTGGATCACCCATTGTTGTGTTGCCATCATGTGAAGTTGTGACTTTCGGACCGACGTGCTCACACTTTTGAATCATGACATCTTTCCATCAGAGTAGCGGAAGCCTTACTGGTTCATGATATTTGCAGCAGCGAAGCATAAGCATAGTATGAAATATCCGAGCCAGGTTATGTAGATATGCACCAGTCATGATTTCTTCAAATTAAGTGTGGATGCTGTGAGCATGCGGCTTTGGATTGACTCCTCAATTCTGATCAGCTGCAACCGTCCAAATGTACCTGCAAACAACAGTTAGCAATAAAGCGCACGAAAGTGTCTTTGATCACTTTCGTTGAATTGAGGTACACGGCCCACGGTTCCCCGTTGATCAGTACAAGTACTGCCTGTGATTAGGTAGGATTCCTAAGAATCTCCTTGACAGGGTTTCGCAGCTATTCTAGCTGTTCTCAAACCGAAACGTCTCAAAGAAGACAACACGGAGTGAGTGAACCAGCGAATTGATATTCACTGATTGATGAAAAATGATATGAAAACAATCGCGTATTGATTTAAGAAAGAGTTTTGCAATACGACGAAGGTTTTATGAGAAAGATCAATTTTTCAATCAAAATACTTTTTGTATTAGAGAATGAGTACACATTCGACGTGCTAGCGAAAAGAAGAGATTCGCACATCGAACGGTTTTTCTAAAAGTATTTTTCAATCAGAGATACTTTTTGAATTTGAAATGAATACACATCCGACGTGCTAGAGAAAAGAAGGTTTGCACATCGAACGGTTTTTCCAAAAGTATTCGTCAATTCCATTCCTGGACCAAGGTTGATTCACGAGTGACTCGCCCCATCGTTTCTGTCCAGTTGTCACAAGCTTGATCTTACGAGAAGATCTCACATGTCACCCACCAAGAGCTTGTTTGATGTTGGCTCTAGAAGGATTTCCATCTTCATCGTGAATATTTTCATATCACTCGGATGTTCTGGCAATACCACAAGGATAATGCGTAGGACTCTTAATATATACTTACTTTCCACATTGTGTGAAACAGCAAGTCTTCAATAATTTAGTGTCCTAATGAGATATTGTGGATGATCTCATGGCTCTAGACTCAATAGTGCATATTTGGTTCCTGTGCCGGAGACTAGGGAGAGGGTCTCCTACTTCAATATCAACCGTCTCTAAGAGAAAGTCAATAGATTATGTCGGTTCCCCGTGAGAATGAAACAAGCCCTTTTAAGAGGAACTTGAGTGGCTTGGGAAGTTTAGTGCAGTGCGTCACTGGGTCCATGACGTCTTGTCTTCAATACCAGTGTTATCTTAGTAACCATCAGTAGCATATGTATTGAACCCGGTTACTGCCCTAAGGTTGAATTATTGGAAGGATATTTCTTTTCACCCTTTTCTCATTTCATTTCTTTTTCATTCTTCAACCCCTTCAGTGCTTACCGAGACTTCATATCTAGAACCTTGTTGGGTTTATTCCAGTACTAGCTCTATCTCAGTCCGCACTCTTCCCATTTCTCATTTTTCTCCTTTTTTCATCATACCTAAGGACTCTACACTATCTAGTGGATTGTCCCTGGATAGATCCCTCCGGTTCTGGCGGGATCGTGGGAACGAATACCTAACCTAACCATCCTTATAACACCATGCATAAAGTAAATTGGTAGGTCTTTTGGTATTGTTCTTTCCTTCATGAAACCAATTGAAAAATCATTTGGAAAATCAATCAAGGTACTTGTGATATAAAATCAAAACATTTTGTACCTTAATTGTTTTGATCATTTTAGAAATGCTCCCCCTCAACATGTGCATATGATATTGAAATTGTTTGGCACATGGAGGCAAGAGTTCTTTGAAATAATTTCATGATCACAATTTTCTTAGAAAAAAAGCCTTTTGATTTTCTTTGGTAAATTCTCTTCCTCAATATGTGCATAGGGTATTTGTAATCATTTTTTCACATAGAGACAAGAGTTCTTTTGAAGTACATCCACGATTACAAAAGCCAATTAAGAAACCATTCGCTCCCCCTCAATATGTGCATCAATATATGAAAGAGTTTAGCACATATTAGAGAGAGCCAGCACATTGAATCAAATGATTAACTTTTATCAAATTTCATATTAAATCACAAATTCTCCCTCGATCAAAAATATCAAACCCTTTGAGATTTTGGATCCCAAGTGATTTAATGAGGTTTAGAAAACATGGGAGAAAATGCGCCTGGTTTAAATACTCTTATGGTTTTTGGTTAAATGCTCCTCCACAATCATGTGCAGCATGTATATAAAACCATTTGAGATTTGTGATCCCATCTGATTTAAATCATTTAGAAAAGTTTGGGGAAAGACGTGGCAAGATTTAATTTTGAAAAATGATAGATAAGGAAGAGATTTAGACATTAAAGATTGTTAGTGTCAGGTATGATAGTTTTTAAGAGATCTTTAAGTAAAATAAAACAATTTCACAATCAAACAAGAACAGAAAAAATTTCATTTTGTAAGATCTTGATTCTAAAGAAAAAATCATACCATGACATAACATTAAATCTTTAGATCACCACTTATTTTCGTACAAAACGGACTTTTTGATGAAATATCGTTTGAAAATATTTAATTTGAAATCACTTAAGATTTGACAAAATAAAGTCCGGTTGATTTCAAAACTTTGAATCCGATTTATTTTCAAAACAATATTTTTCCATTTTCAAAGCAATATTATTCAAAGTTTTAGAAAAATGGTATCATCACTATTATCCCTGCACAAAGATACGTTAGGTGGTTGAGAAGCTTATGTTGTTGCTGTAGGGCTTGGAAGAAAAACCGTCTGCTGATGCAGTGAGACTTCTTACGTTGCATTTTAATGCCAACTGAGGTCAAATTAAGCTCCGTTTCTTCACTTGCTGAAGAAAACATATGCTGATGCAGTGAGACCTGTTTTGTTGCATTTCATGCCAACTCTCCATTGAAGTCAAATTAAGCTCCGTTTCTTCATTTGTCAACCCAAGATATAGTTACCATTTCCTTTCGGCATCCAATCATATTCAGTTGTGGGATCCGGATCGGGAACATTCTTATATACCAATATACCTGCATACGTTAGTGAACACACATACACATATATGGTGGTCGACATCACCCAAACAGCAATCGACTAATAAAAGTCAATTCAACATGTCAATCAGATCATATAAAGCATGGGAATTATGTGTTCATCAAACTTTAATCATCTAAACCTAACAATCATATCCTAGAAACCTAGTCCTTCAACATAGGCAATTATATTTTTACAGATAAACACGTAGGATAATTAAGAAAGTCCGTTAGATGATATAAATTTGAAAAATATTCTTCCCCTCAATCAAAGACTCTTTTTCTGAAAAGTTTTAAAAGCGCAGAAGTCATTGATTGAGTTTGCAAATTAATACGAAAACTCTTATTCTGATTGATTTTAAAGCAACTCATTTACCACCATTTTTTTAAAACACCAAATATTTTTCTGAAGAATTTTAGACGGAAAAACATTTGTGTAGGAACAGCAGTCCTTCGACATACTTTCCTTGTTTTGTTTTTACGATAAGTGCACGAAATATTTTGAAAATAGGTTTAGCGCAGCACTTTCCTTCCTTTAAAAGAACGGGTTGCTATCTGAAATAATAGCAAGCCATGGTTTTAGGCGCGGGTTACAGTCTGAAGTAACTGCAAGCCATGTTTAGAGACATGATTTGGAAAAGAATATTTACACCTTCTGCTCGAACTTCATCTATGGTCCCGTGCCATTATTGAATGACATTTCTAAGACCGTAGATGTTATCGATACCAGAAGACATGTCTTGTGAAAACATATTTTTGGAATTTTTAAATTTTCTGATTTTTATGAGTTTTTGAAGGTTTTATAATTTTCTATTTTGTTTTGCTGGTTTTATATTTTTGTATTTGGTTTTCTGATAAGTATATACAAAGATAGAGAAGATGATATAGTTAAAGAAGATGATGATACGAGTACCGAGATAAGGATATCGAGCAGCCCCGTTGTAGAAGAAAGAAGTCATCATCTCTTAAACATTCACCACCAAAGCTTCCAAGACTCTTGAATCGAAGAGAGAAATTGAGCCACTTGAAAGTGAGACTTTGGCAGCTTCCCCCCAAACCGAAAATCCTATAGCTGAGCAGGTTCAAAGCTTTCTTTCAAGCTTCCTTAGCCAGGTGCACAAAGATGCACACCATTATCATAAATCCCGCTGCTCCTTTTTTAAGAACGATAATCGAGATTCTTCGTTCGGGGTTATATCATCAACAAGAACAGCAACGTATCATCCCACTCATAAATAATCCTTCTCAAATTTCATTCAACTGAAGTCTGAAGCAATTCATTCCAAAAGGTGTCAAGAGAACACTTCCCCCAAGTAGATGAATTGATGCCGTCAGTCTCTTAGACTAGAGCTCACGAACCCGAATACACATACCCGAAGACAAAGAACCTTATACTATCGAAGTAGCAGATTAAGTCCAATAGCTAAAGAATAACCCCGATGTATACTTTTCTCTCCCCCTGAAGAAAGTATATGAAGCTCAAGAACCCGAAGTACCCGAATGCCCAAAGAGAGAATAACCGATAACATTGGAGAGGCAGGCCGAATCACTGATTATCTCTGCGGAGGACTATCTCTGCGGATCTTCAACTCCGGAATAAGTGATTATATCTCTGAATCACTGATTAAGCCCTCAAGTAAAACAGCTGAGCATCCCCAATGTACACAATATCTCTCCCCTGATGATTGTGATAACATCAAAATCATCACACACTTATGTACCTCTTTCATCTTCAGAAACTAACTCTTCCATCTCTTCTCCCACATAGTTGGAATAAGAACACTAAACGCCTTGATGAGTAAAACCTTGAGTTTCTCTGCGGTCATGACATTTGTTTTCCCGGGATAACTTCAATAACTTAGAAGTACTAAGTCCATCAAGTTTACTCGCCATGAGTCAAACCTTGAGTTTCTCTGCGGTAATAACATTTGTCTTCCCGGGATATCTTCAATTACTTAGAAGTATTAAGTTCATCAAGTTTACTCGCGTTTAGATACGTGTCTCCTTCCCCCTTGCTGGTTTTGACACTTCAGAATCAACAACTCTTTGAAAGCCTAAATACTATAAATCTTTTGAGAAGAACGCTTGAAGTCATTGTGAGAATCAACATGCTGAATAATGTGAGCAAGTCTAATTGGGGATTAAATTTGACATATCACTCTCCCCCAATTAGTGCTCTCCCCTAAACCGACAATCTTTATGATGAGTGCCCGAAATAAGAAGAAGTCTTTAGATCGTTAAATGCAATTCGTCTTTGGTCTTCTAACATATAGCAGAAAATGTAGAACAGACTGTAGACTCGACCTTCTTCAAGATTGTCCAGTTAGGGAATAGATAGTTAACATCTTCAACTCACACCAAAAAAGCATCCCACCAAAAAGCATCCCAATTAACTTACATCTTGCAAATCCCCTTAACTAAAATCCCTCCCAATCAAACAAGAACAGGAAGATGTTCATCAAGGAAATAAGCAATCAGGCCGCAACGAACACACAAGATGGTAACACCAAACTACCAATCACATCAAACAAGAACAGAGAGATTGTTCGGAATCATCATGTTGATGTATACGTGAAGCATTAACCGGAAGCACTTTGTCGATAAACTCATCAATCCGAGTGAAGATGTCAACCAACGACTCTTAGAAGAGAAAAAACTCCATGTGAAGATGACCAGATAAGAAGAAGCTCGGTTCTTACATGAGTTTAGAGCCGTATGACCATTTATATTCTCAAATGTCAATCAACAATGCAAAAAATTCACACTTCTTCTCCCCCTCAAGAACTGCATACGGAGATGCCATTCTTGATTAAACAAGTGAAATCATCCAAATGTTCTATTCACACTTCTCTCTCGCAAAATCAGCACATGATGTCGCCATATTCATTATAATTGAGCAAGTGGAATGAGAAAACAATCAGTGGTAGCCCGGTTCACTTGATGACTGAAGCGCATGGAAAAAGCATGAGGCATGTTGATGAGAATGGTCATAATAAGAATATTTCTCTTCTTCCGAAGATAATGTGCACTGAAGCGTACACATTTCTTTTCTTTGAGAACGAGACATGAACTGTTGTGTTCATAAGTCATTATGTTGAAGTACGAGGCCTGAACTGATGTGAACAGACGTCATAATCTCTCTCTTTTCAATTCTCTTAGCAAAACATGTAATCAACCCCATTATCATTCAGTAGGCCCTTTGTCGTGACAGCTGATGGAGAAAACCCAATATGATGAATTTGACCCTGAAGTAAACTAACCCGAACTCGTGACTTAAACTTGCACATATGTAACAAAGAGCGGTGTCGAGACTTCATGCCCATTTGAATCTCTAAGTACTATATACTCTTCAACCAACCAACCATCAAGTATAAGACGTACATCACCTCTTGAAAATCCAAAATTAAATGTTACACTGAGCACTACAACGTAACTCCTTAAAGTGATAGTTATTTTTGTGGCAAAAAAGAGTCCAATTTCCCCTCGTGGTAAAAGAAAAAAAACTCCCAAGAATAACTAGATTTTCAAGTCTTCGTTTTTTGATAATAAGCTTGAACAAGGATCATGAATAATCTTCATCCATCCATCCCCGATACCTTCAGATACTAAGTACACTTGCTCGTGATATTTCACTTCAACCTCAAATAAATAATAGTGAATTAACCCCGTTGTCACATCTTCTGATTAAAAGCTCAAATCTAGCCTTCTTTGACATTTAAATGAACTTTGATAATGGTTTCATCCCGACCATGGTTACAAGCACATAACCCCGCAAAACCATAAAATAACCAAACTGCCATGACAAAAATCCAAACACACATCCAATTCATGAATTACACCCTTTTATCCTTTCTTCGAAACAGAACCCGTAACACCAGCATCAGAAGACCCCGAGATACGCTTTCCTTTCTCCAAGATGGTTCCATCATCATGGGATTTTACAATTCAATGGTTTAAACCGAGAAATAGTTTCTTTCGCGGGATTTTACAAAACCAAGAATAAACCGTAAGATAGATCCGGAAATGCACTTTACTATTACCAGGATGTTTCCATTGTCACGGGATTTTACAAGTCTATGATTTAAACCAAGAAATAGGTTCTTTCGCGGGATTTTACAAAATCAAGACAAAACCGTAAACAATGTCAGCTTGAATGTGTAATGACAACATTGGTTTCGGTGAATATCTGTTTTAGGGGAACATGCAGCGGTTCATCAACGGTTCATTATCCAACATCATTAACCATCCAATCAACACCTTGGTACAGACATCATTCACGCATTCAGTTGGCAATTGTAGTGACCACATGGAGAAGTAAACCCGATATACCAAACTTGATCCTGAAGTAGAATTCCCCAGATTTGTTACTTAACCTTGTGCTAATCCTTGTGAAGAAGAAACGGTGTACCCAATGTACAAAACCTCTTGACATATCCTCAACTGCGTGAGACACCGAAGTGATAGCTACGTTGTGGGTAAATCGAGAAAGAATCACAACCGTAACTAAATAGCCAAGTCTTTATCATACACTATAACAGCCCAAACAAGTCATCTTCGCGAAAGGGTAGAAAGAAAGAAGACGAAATAAGTAAACGCGCCCCGAAAAACCTCACTTCAAATTCAAATAAGAAATACCGTCCAAACAACCCCGTAGTCGAATTTGATCAATTAATTCAAGCCGTGACAAAATATACTTTGTGAAAATGCATAAACCAAACTATCAAGCCACGTAGCACATCAAATCTCATCATCACTCCAAATTATCAATAAATCTCATCAACCAAACTCATCATTAAATCACATAAATCCGATCTCATATTAAGAAGCCCATTTGACCGTCATTCAAATCCAATCACTTATATGCCCGTAATGATAAATTTCTTTTCTTAAAAAAATTTAAGCCCAAGCCGTGAATTTGTATCCTCCGTGAAATATTATCATGACCAAAATACCAGTCTTCATACCATATTATATAAAATTTGTATCCTAATTTTTGTGAGAAAAAAAATACAGATAACACAATTTTGTAGAACCATTTCAACGTATAACATCCAATCCAATGTGTGAACCTTGCAATTCAACTTGTCAATCCACGAATTTAATGGTAAAGCCTATAGTTAATTCGTGTAATAACATCTTTCAGCCCAAACGGATCCATTAGCTTCCCATTTTTGGTTAAATAAAGCCCATATCCAATCAAATGATATAACCTGATCCAGCCAATATTTGTGTATCCGGATATAAGATGAGATTTCCTAATATTTTGCTCATATTAACCCTAACCACTTCTCAAACACTCCGCCTCTCTCTCACCTCAAACCCTAAAAACTCTCCAAGAAAAACACGCCTCCTTTTTACTTTCATCACAAATAAACCTCTTCATCAAACCTTATAATCTCATTCCAGCTCAAATTATTCCGCCTCTTTCATATTAACAAAAATAAATCCGTCCCAATACACGCTCCTCTCATCAATTCATACCAAGCCCTAATCATTTAAATCCTAGCCACAGAGATGGCTCAAGGTATTGAAGTCGAGGGACATAGTATTGCCACAGGGATGGCTCGAGCCACATATGTATCGTCTTCTTGATCCGTTTAAGATGTGCTCACAGGTAGGTTTTAATTTAGTTCATTCTTAAACGACCTCAAGAAAAACGATTTAACAAATATCGTTAAAATCATTTCTTGGCTCGTATAATCATTAACTTTTAACGAATCAAAGAAATGATTCAATAATATTGTTGACATCATTTCTTTACATTCGAATAAAACCGTATTGATCAATGATGATTTAAGTCTTCGTGAGTTGAGATTTTTTATGTGAAATTCTTGATGCATCTTGAATGCCACGAAAAGACTTAGGCTGAGATCTCACAAGTGTTTTGAAAATATTTTATCTATTCTTTTATCAAAGACTCGAATGAGAAGAGAGATGAAGCATATGGCTTTGTTTCATCTTGATAACATTCGTATATTTCCAAGAGTAGATCAATGATGAAGTTTTTGATTCGTGTTATAGACTTGATAGTCTTGATGTTTCATTTGAGAACCACGGATTAAAAAAACAGAGATCTTTGAATCATTTTTCATTTTGAGTCTTAGATAATGTTGGAGTTGAGTTGGGATAAATATGAGGTTGATGTTGGGTTGAGATGTAGTTATGTGTAATTTTTGGTAGATGATTTGTAGATGACGGATTGATCTTGGACCGATGATGGTTATCCTGAGGTTGAATTAGTTTTGGTATATTGTATAGTGGTCGTGTCATGTGGTCACTTCTTCTTCATCCTTTCTGTAAGTCGCTAGCCAAATGAGTCAAGGCGCTACCCAATTTTTCAAAGCGAGTCGCTGCCCTCTTTTTCCAAAGCTAGTCGCTACGACTTGTTAAATAACAAGTCGCTAGGGTCATGAGTCAATTCGCTAACCAAACATTTTGAGTCAACTCGCTAAGCCAAGTCGCTAAGCCTTTAAGTCAAGTAGAAAACTTTGAGTCAAGTCGCTAGCAATGACATAAGTCGCTAGCACAAGTCGCTAGCACAAGTTGTTACGACTTGTAAAGACAAGTCGCTAGTGAGTCAAAACTGACAAGTCGCTAACCTTTTTCATTACAAATCGCTATTGACTCAATAGTCAATAGTCAAGTCGCTATATTTAGCATAAGTCGCTACTTGATACATTGAATCTGGACTCTTTTGTGTACAACTCGCTAACATGATATATGACTTGTTCCGGCGTTATTTCCGACCATGTTTTTGACCATTTCTTCATATTAACCCAGAAATAGCAGTTTTGACCCAGTTGACTCATAGACCACTAAAGCTGATGGATTGACCATATATTCATATTTTGGACAAAGCGGATATAAACAGAACTTGGACAAAAAAACAGACTTGGACACATGTTTGAACTAGTTAGGACCATAGACCAAAAGAAGAATACCAAGACATGATAAACTGTTTACCCAAAAACGTATTCCGACCACAAAAACCAATCAAAACCAGTTTCAAATAAGCAAATAAGTATCAAAACCACAAAAGTATCAAAACATGTTTGAAACCAGTTTTAAAAAGTAATCCAACCACAAAAATTCACGAACCAGTTAAAAAACCATGTATCAATACCACAAGAATCAACACAACACCATAACCTTGGCTCTGGTACCAATTGTAGGATCGATAATATTATTGTGTTTGATGATTCGGGTGGTCTTGGATGATCAAAATACATGATAGCCATTTTAGAGAGAGGGAGTTTCTTGCTAGAGACTTGTAGCACAAATTATGAAAGGTTAGATTGAAAGCTTCACCCCTTCCATGGATGGAAGGGGTATTTATACTTACACAATACACGACCTCCTATCGGCCTGTAGATCAGGTATACAGTGGGTAAAGACCCGTCCTTCCTCCACGGTGTTACACTACGCTAAACTAAACTAATAACTAACTAATAAACTGATAAATAACGTAAACAACGACAAATCTACGAGCTAACATATGCTAGACCATTATTGGGGTGACCGAATCTTTAACATGGAATTTCCAATTCCTAACAAAACTACCAAAGGTTATCGCCTACAAAATCTCTAGGATTTATAAACTCAACTCTAAGGTACTCTTCGGATGGTTTAGCCTACAATGACTCTAGGTATTATAAGCTAAGGTTCACAAAGATTAATCAAGCATTAACTACACAACGAATGACCTATCGTAATACTAGATCATTAACAATTAAGATAAGAGACAACCAATCAATATTCAATAATCAAGTTTCATATTCCCTAAGCAAACACAAAAGTAAATTAGTCGGACATGGGAAACATGCAAGCATTCACACAAGTAGTTGAAGACATAATTGAATTAATGAAGTAAAACACTTATCTTGATGGAAGATAGGGTTTGGAACCCTAAAATACTGTACAAGACAACCTTGGCTCGGTTTAGGTTTTTACTCCAAAAGACTACACACTGAAAAATAAAAAATTCGGATTCTATATATAAGATTACATATGCGATGGTGTCACCCTTTGATTTGTGACGCCATCGGGTCGCCATTATTAGGGTTTCGTCTTGGGCATGTTAGTCTTGCGACGATGTCACCTTATGTTTGTGACGCCGTCCCCTTCAGTCTCTGACGTCGTCTGGATCAAATCTAGGCCGTCTGAGTTACGACGACCTACTCTTTTAAAACCTGAAGCCGTCACTTGTAAATAAGCAATTTGGCTACTGAGCCGTCACAAAAGTGGTCTGACGGCGTCGCAGATAACACCTGACGCCGTCCCCTTCAGTTTTAGCAGCCTGAGTATCTCGATTCTTGACTTTGGTCATTTTCTTCGTATATTCGCGCCTTTTCGTCCGAATAAGTGTCAGTCCAGCATTTTGCCTTCAAGAGACCTAAAAAGTGAAAAGGAACGATATTAAGTAATAACGGATACAAAAGTGATCAAATAAGGGCTTAAACGACCCCTCAAAAAGGTACATTTTAAAACCTAATCAAATATTCCTACACTTGGTATTTGCTTGTCCTCAAGCAAATGTGCTTGTAGCCAATTAATTTATAAGTTAGGGGTCATGAAGCAATTGTTTAAAACAATCCACAATACATATAAGCCCCGCAAAAGTCATAACAAGCACGGAAATTACATACTAGCACCTCACATGGGGTGTTTGGATACTCACATCTCTCGGGTGTATATGAAATATAACAAGTTGGAAATGGAAGATAAACACTCATTAACCGGTCCTAGTACATAGATTACCATAGGCTTGAGACTAGATCAAACCTCCATCGCTTTGGCGTAAGCACCTAGGAAAGACTATCAAAGAGGTCTTTTAAAGGGTTGTAATGTTAGGCTTACGGTAGGGAAACAAAGGGTTTGGTGGGATAGGCTATTTAGTGGTGGCAAGTCAAAAATCTTTATGTTACAAGCATGCGAAGAATGGCGTTGCTAAGCCAAGACTCGACACTCTAAACTCTAGATAACTGAAATAAACAAACATAAATTTAAAGATAGATGTAGGATGGTAGCCCGTATGCTTTCTTTTTTTTTTCAACACTCTATTTTTTTTTCTTTTCTCTTTTTCTATTTTTTTTCGATTTGTTTTTTTCATACACTTTTACTCTACCATCCTCTACGATAACATCAAAATGATAGGGATTTATAGGCACATCCCTACACTTGAGTTTTTATTACTCTAACACTAATATGACCCGAATTGAAAAGATCAAAACACTTGGAGTACATTATTACGCAAATAAAGGGAATTTGAATTTAACGTTCCCTTCCCGTCATCTCATAAAGTTTAACTTTTCCCATGAGTCCCAATCGTCTCAAAACTGTGTGCAAAGGATATGACTCGACTTAGCAACTTATGCAAGCAACTAGATAATTGAACTAAGGGTTTAGTGTGATAACAATAATGCACAATACAAGGTAGGCTAAGGCGATTTGGGTGTACATTTGGGGGTGGGGTGTAAACAATGCTCTTCATTGATATTCCAGAAAACCGAAACATCACGAGAACCGCGAAAAGGATAGGCTCTGAGGGGTTAACTAGGGGTATCGTGTACTAAAGATGAGTACAACGCAAAGGTGTGGGGGAATTACTTAACCGATGTGGAAGAAGTAATTATATTACGGGTATCAAACAAGGGTTATCCTAATGCCTCTTATCATTTAGTTATTCCTAACTACACAAGTGTAGTCTTACTAGCGATCTCGGGATGCATCACAAAACAAGTTCTAGAATCTATTATACTACTGGTTCACATACTAAGCATTAAAGATGAATGCTTTAATTCCTACTAATCTAATGGTGATCCTCACATTTTGAGTGGAATTTAAGTGGTAAAGGGTTTTTGTGCTAGTCATATAATGATGACGTATAGTCCGTATTCGGGTCACGAACCCGACCAATGAACGCCACTAACAAGCCCATTACGAATGGGCTAATCCAATGACGGTTTGGGCTCACGAAAGCCCAAGTCCGGAGTTATTTATGGAATAAGACATCGGATACCTCCTAACTAGGGGTGTTCATCGGTTCGGTTATCGGGTTATTCGGTTCGGTTAGTTTGGTTAATTTTTTTTATGGGTATAACCGAAAACCGAACCGAACCGAAATTAAATTTGATTCAACCGAACCGAAAACCGAAAACCGAACCCCTATAACCGAAAACCGAACCGAATAACCCGAATTACATAATTTTAATTATTTTTTTATTTAATTATATACTACTTCCGTCCCAAAATAATTGTCCACTTTTGACTTTTTAAAGTCTTTATTTTTCAACTTTGATCTAAAATATTTTTGTTTGTGTTATATAATAATTGACGCAAAATATATGAATTGATTGGTTTTTTAAATGTTTTTTCATTGGTATAATTTTCATCAAGTATTATAAAACACATACAAAAATATTAAAGATCAAAGTTAAGAAATTAAGACTTTAAAAAGTCAAATGAGGACAATTATTTTGGGACGGAGGGAGTATATTTTTAGCACAAATATTTTTTTCAAGCTTAAATCATGTTATATTTATACTAAAAAAGAGTTTTAGTGATTTTTTTTTCATATATATACATAGAAAAAATATATATTTTAAATGAATTCGGTTTTCGGTTTTCATTGCCAAAACCATATCCAACCCGATAACCAAATATTTAGTTCGGTTCGGTTCGGTTTTGACCAATTCAGTTAGGTCACAAATTCGGTTCAGTTATTTTCGGTTCGGTTCGGTTTCGGTTTTCGGTTACCGTGGATATTACCCAATCCGTGAACACCCCTACTCCTAACTTTGGAGATAATCATTTACCAACCGACTTAGGCGGGATACGCCGAAGGTTGGGGAACACGAAACTAACAAGGATTTCGTGTGTATATAAAGGGGACCCCATCCCTCATTAAAGGTACGATCTAAAACCCTAAATCTCCTATTAACTCTAAAATCGATTACTTACTCTCACGCCGGAGGATAATCGGGGGAGACAATCCCACGATAAGCCTAACGGTGTTTTCTGTTTACTTAGTACGCAAGTCTCAAGCATCAAGATTCAATTGGTACGAGAACCGGAGTCAAAACAAGGAACGCCCAACTTTTGTATCAACAAGTGGCGCCATCCGTGGGACCATCACTAAGAACTAAGAACTAGAATGACAAAGCAAGGAAATCAAAACCAGCGATCGCATGGTGACATACACGGGAAGAAGCAGCCAAGTGGGTCAATTTCTAAACAAGCCTCTGGGACAACCAGCGCTATTAGAAACCAAGGATCAGGCCCAGATCTGGTCTTCCCGGCGGTGGAACCACGCTCGGGGACAACCCAGGCCATCCCAACCACCACTGGCGCAGAAGGTCCACTGCGCACTCCTTTTACCACTCCACTCCAATCGGTGCTAGAGACGGACCTCACAAAAGCACCAAACGCACCTGACAGAAACAAAGGTGTAGTGGTAGAAACAGACACCCCTGCTCTAGAAGGAGTTGCGCTGGAATTAGCGCCAAGTGATTTCGTGTCTCAAAACTACGAAACCTTGGCTGCTCTCATGCAAGAGGAGGCTAAAAAGAGGTCTAGTCAGAGTTTGCATGCCCGACTCGACTTCGGCCCGGAATATGAGATATCCCCACCGCGTCATCAGAAGGAAAAGCGCGGAAGGGATAACCGAAAACCCCCAGTATTTACCACGATTGGAAGGAGAGTTGAGAATGATGAAGCAGCGGACATGCAGCACCTTGGGGAACACGAGGAAGATGGACGGCGTACCAATGTCCACACTAGGCTTGGCAACCGCAGGGTCCATGACAGACTAGGACGACGGTACTCTCCAAGTGTAAGCCCAAGTGAAAGTCCTTCAAATGGGAACTCTGAGGACAGTCGGCGCAAGCGCCGAAAGAGGGAAAACTTGTCCTCTGGTAACTCCTCGGACAACGAGGATAGCGAAACCGGACATTGGAAATCCAGGAGAAAATATCTCGATCAGGAGGAGGAAGACATATCCCTTCCGTGGCGCCGCCAAAAAGTAGATGCATTCACTCGGCGTATCAGCGATTTCTCAGAAAATAAAAGGAGGCGCATGCCCGCTAATGTGAAAACCTATGATGGAACAGGTGATCCGGACGATCACCTAAAAATTTTTGAATCAGCCGCCACCATTGAAAACTGGCCACAACCTGTGTGGTGCCACATGTTCAATTCCACACTAGTGGGAAACGCGCGAAACTGGTTCAGTAAGCTTCCACGCAGAAGCATTAATGGATTTGAAGAGCTGCGGAAGGCGTTTCGCCTAAACTTCACTCAAAGGAAAAAGTGCGCTAAAAACCCTGTCGAACTCGCCAGGGTGAAACAGCGCCAGGGGGAATCCACAAGCACTTATGTGGAGCGCTTCAAAGATGAGTGCATACAGGTTAAGGCATGCCCCGAAGTGCTGAAAATCTCAGGGTTCATGAACGGCATCAATAACCCAGAACTCATCAAAAGGTTGAACGACAAGATCCCCCAAACCTTTGATGAACTTATGAAACGCACAAAGTCCTTCATCCAAGGAGAAGCCGCCGCGGCGGATAGCAAGAAAGGCTATTCAAACTATCGGTCACAAGAACAACCTCGGAGACAATCCACTGACCAGAGTAGCAACCGTAACAAGAACTACCGCGGCCAGGGGAGCGGACAGGATAATGACAGATATACCCCGCTAACGAAGAATCCAAAAGAGATATTCGCTACGGCAGGTGCGAACTTCCCAAGACCCCCACCAATGCGCACCCCAGAGGATCGGCGCGTGGGGAGTGGATACTGCGACTATCATGGACAGAAGGGCTATACTAGCAATGAATGTGTCCAACTGCGCCAACTCATTGATAAACTAGTAAAAGAAGGCAGATTGGACCATTTGGTTAAAAACATCAAGGAGGGCAAAGATAAGCAAAAAAACTAGGAATAAGAAAGAAGTACCCAAGGATAAGGATGACACCATCTACATGATACAATCATGGCAGCGAATAACTAAGCAGAAGATCAGCCAAAAGTTTTCCCGTGGAAGTGAAATCTCTTTCCCCACCTTGACTGCGGACAACGCAGTGGTAGAGCCGCTCACCATTGAAATTAATGCAGGGGGTCATGATATCCACCGCATGTATATTGATGGAGGAGCGTCTGCATAATAATGTATGAACACTGTTTCAAGCGACTGCGACCTGAGATACGCAGTCAGTTAAGCCCTGTCACAACAGCGCTAACTGGTTTTACAGGAGAAAAGATATGGCCTATGGGACAAAAACGCTTACTAGTCCACTTTGGCGATAAGGAACACTCCGCGACAGCCTGGATGAATTTTATGGTGATCAAATCCCCTTCGCCATATAATGGCATTATTGGAAGACCAGGGACATCAGCCATACGCGTAGTACCGTCTACAGCACATTGGATGCTCAAATTCCCAGTGGAAGGAGGTATTGTTACTCTCTACAATGCCACTGCACCACCTAGAGAATGTAACACGATTACATGTGAGACGGCAGACAGTTCAGAGCAATGCGCACCTAAATTACCAAACCTAAGGATTGCAATTCATCCTGACTACCCAGATCAAGAAGTATCACTTGGGGGATCGCTGTCTGATAAAGGCAGGGCAGCCGTGTGCGCACTCTTGCAAAAGAATCTGGATATCTTTGCATGGGAACCAAAGCACATGACCGGTGTACCACGCTCAATTACAGAACACAAGTTGAGAATCCGACAAGGATACTCTCCAGTACGTCAGAAGAAGCGCGACCAGGCTCCGGAGCGCGCACAAGCAATTCTGGCAGAAGTGCACAAACTTGTGGACGCAGGTATCATGCGAGAGGTCTATTACCATGACTGGCTGTCCAACCCAGTGATGGTCAAGAAGAGCGATGGTAGTTGGACGATGTGCGTGGACTTTACAGATCTCAACAAGGCATGTCCACAAAACTGCAACCCGCTACCTGAGATAGACTGGAAGATAGAGTCTTTGTGTGGATACCCACTTAAATGCTTCCTAGATGCATACAAAGGATACCACCGAATCCAGATGGCTAAGGAAGACGAGGAAAAAACGGCCTTCCACACAAGCCAAGGCGTCTATTTCTACACCAAAATGCCCTTTGGCTTGAAGTACGCAGGCGCCACCTACCAGCGACTGGTAGAAAACGCATTTGAAAAACAGGTGGGCCGCAACCTAGAGGTTTACGTGGACGACCTGGTCATAAAAATCCATGTTGAGGATGAATTGGTGCGTGACATAGAGGAAACGTTTAAGACTCTACGAGATATCAACATGAAGCTAAATCCTAAAAAATGCACTTTTGGCGCTATAAAAGGCATGTTCCTTGGATATTTGATAGAACCCGATGGCATTAAACCGTTTCCAGAAAAAACTAAGGCCGTCATCCAACTTCCTTCACCACGCACGTTAAAAGAAGTCCAGTCCCTCAATGGAAAACTGGTCGGTCTAAATAGATTCTTGTCCAAATCAGCAGACAAGTCACTCCCTCTCTTCAAAACACTCAAGAAGTGCATAAAAAAGGGAGATTTCCGTTGGACTACGGAGGCAGAAGAAACCTTTATACAGCTTAAACAACACCTGGCAGCGCTCCCCACGCTCGTAGCACCTCGACCAGGGGAAGAGTTAATTATGTACTTATCTGCGACTCATGGAGCAGTCAGCGCGGTGTTACTGACGGATAGGAACTCAGTACAAACACCGGTGTATTTTGTAAGAAAAACGCTCAAGAAAACGGAGATTAACTATAGCGCCATGGAGAAGTTGGTCCTAGCATTGGTATTCGCCGCCAAAAGACTATGCATGTATTTCCAAGCGCATCCAATAGCGATAATTACAGATCAACCTATCAAGCAAATCATCTCCAAACCTGACGCATCAGGACGACTACAGAAGTGGAGCGTGTTGCTAGGTGAGCACAACATCTCCTACAAACCACGTACTGCAGTAAAAGGGCAGATACTAGCAGATTTCATCATCGAAAAACCAGACACTGACGATGCACCCGCACCAAGCAAGAAGGAACTACAAGATCCATGGATCTTGTTCACGGATAGATCTTCATGCGTGGATGGGTCAGGAGCAGGCCTCATCCTCACAAGTCCGGAAGGAATGGAATTCACTTACTCACTGCGTTTTGAATACACAGCGACAAACAATGAAGCAGAGTATGAAGCCCTAATCGCCGGACTACGCATTGCAGCTCGAATGGGTGTACGCAACCTGGAAGCGAATGTGGATTCCCGGCTAGTAGCCAACCATGTGTTGGGCGAGTACGTGGCTAAAGAAGAAAACATGATCCAATACCTCGACAAGACCAAGTCACTAATCCAAAGTTTCGACAGGTTTACAATCAAGCAGGTTCCTAGAGGGGAAAATCGAAAGGCGGATGCACTAAACAAGATTGCATCCACAAGCTTTGCCCACCTGTCAAAACAAGTGTTGGTGGAAACGTTGAAGAGCAAGTCCATCTCAGAGATGGAAATATCCACGGTAATAGAGGAGGAAGGTCCTACGTGGATGACACCAATAATGGAATTCATAAGCAAGGGCGTATTGCCCCAAGAGCAGAAGGAAGCCCGCAGAATACGACGCACAACACAGAGGTTTGAACTTCGAGACGGTATATTATATCGACACTCCTTCCTGTAACCATGGCTCCGCTGTGTCGGCCCCCTGCAAGCAAATTATGTACTCCGGGAAATTCACAGCGGATCATGCAGCATGCATTCGGGACCACGGTCCGTGGTGGCGCGCGCTTTACGGTCAGGATACTATTGGCCCACCATGCACCGTGATGCGCAAGACTTAATAAGAAGGGGGAATTGCATATATATCCCTCCAAAGGTGAATAATTCGATATATATCCCTCTTACAAGTTTTTGATGCACATAGTACAATGATTTTTATGCATGCAAAGGATATATATGCAATTTTGCATCTTTGGAGGGATATATATGCAAATGACCCTAATAAGAAAGTGCGGTGACTGCCAGGTTCACAGACCCGTTCCACGCCAACCACAACAGGAACTAACACCTATCACGGCGCCATGGCCATTCTACAAGTGGGGTATCGACATTGCAGGTCCCTTCCCCGTTGCAGCAGGAGGATTGAAGTTCCTCATAGTGGACATAGACTACTTCACCAAATGGATAGAAGCAAAGGCGGTTGTAACAATCACGGGCAATCAGGTGAAACGCTTCGTTTGGGAAAATATTGTATGCCGCTTCGGATTACCTTAGGAAATCATCTCGGACAACGGGAAACAATTTTGTGACAACCTCTTCAAGGACTGGTACGAAAAGTTGAAAATCACGCAGCACTTCGCGTCGGTTAAACACCCACAAACCAACGGCTTGGTCGAACGCGCAAATCAAAGTCCGGGTGAAGGAATGAAGGCGCGACTGGACAAGCATAAAGGAAGGTGGGTGGAAGAAATATCGTATGTTCTGTGGGCACACCGTACTTCAATCAAGGTTAGCACGGGAGACACTCCATTTTCTCTGGTCTATGGGACAGAAGTCGTCATACCAGCTGAAATTGGGATGCCAATTATTCGCACTGCCGAAGTCAATGTTGCAACCAATGACAATGAACGGCGTATCGACTTGGACCTATTGGAGGAAAGACGCGAACGCGCGGCTATATGTGAAGCAAGAGCTAAGTCAAAAATGAAGGGATACTATGACGCTAAAGTACGAAGTGTTTCATTCAGACCAGGCGACTTCGTATACCGCGCCAATGATGCGAGCCACGCAGAAGATACAGGGAAGCTTGGACCGAAATGGAAAGGACCCTATGAGGTCGTTGAAGCATTAGGAAAAGGCGCGTACAAGTTGCGTGACATGGATGGTCGTGAGCTACCACGCACATGGAATATCTGCAATCTCAAACGATGCTATCTCTAGGAAAGGCCACGGCCCAACGCACGGACACTCTCGCACTTTAATATAGGGCTCAAATAAAAATCCATGTATTTACATTTCGTTTTACTTAGGAAAATGTCTTATTTATTTACTTTCACAAAAACTTGCAAGTATTAATAAAACGTTGCGGTTTCTAGCTAACTCCGTAACATATTTTAACTTGTTATTTCCATATACTTATGTCTTAACATTTTTTATCTTTTGCCTACATGGCGTGCATGCACTTAATAAACCCACGATGGTAAAAGGATGAGTAAACCTACTAAATAACTCGTTGAGTAAGAGGGTTGCAAACCCATCAACGGTGGATCACGTATCCTTGTTAAACACCTTATTCTCAAGACGTTGGAATAAGCTAGGTGTGCATCCCACGATGGATGCGCAACAATGCATACTATGCGCGTTTAACAAATTAGGAATCAAGACACTTGGCTCCTTACTATGATATCTGCAGTACGCTGCGGATAATAACATACACGACTATGTTTGAAATACTTGAAATTTTATAAGTATGATAGTTCATAAATAATTATGAACAACAAAGATTAATCACGCTTATACAACAGTTTGCTTCTTTGACAATACGCATGTTTTTCATGGAAAGACAAGTAACTAAGTACAAATATTATAAGTCGCAACAACATTCAACAAAAGTAATATTTCATTAAGTACCATGCGTTCTTACAAAATGATATTTACAATAAAAGTTACTAACTACATACTCCTACAACGTCTAGGAGATGAACTCCCCACACAGCTTGCAACATCCCCAATCTCGTTCAGCTTCTTCAATAGGTCGGAGTCTTGGCGAGATACTGTGGCAACACTAACCGGTATCCCGTCAGATCTGGGGAGATGAGCTGCGCCAATACCGCACAAAATGGCCTTACCTTTAATCCCTTCCTTTTTGGCAAGTCTTGTAGCATGCGCTTCCAACACTTGCTTTAAAGGCACTTCCTTCTCCAGGGCGAAGGGATTCAAGATATCCTTGGGTCAAGCAAACACAGGCACTTGAAGTTGGGATTCGTCGGGTTTCAAAAAATAGTCAAGCTGCTCTTTCGCATTTTCAGCGCGATGTCGAGCTAAGGTCAACCCCTCCATAATGACCCCTATGGGATAATCCTGGTCGCGCACTAACTCAGTAATCAGAGGAAGCTCCAATAACTTCATCTTCTCCATAGCATCCACCAGATCATCGTATGAATGCACATTATAACCTGGCACCTTATCCGCAGACACCTTCAACAAATCAGGCTCTTAAAGCTCCTCAACAGCTTCTGCCTTACCCCGCGCCAACGCGCACTGAACAACTCCCCCAAAAGCATCCACTACTTCCTGCGACTCCAAGGTGCTGAGGGCAGCAAGTCGCAGACCATGGCCGATGAGCCACCTGCGGTCAGCGATAGTAGACAGGAGTTGGGGATATAACTCCTCATCATACTCCAGGCTGAGCTTGCGCAACTTCGTCTCATGCGCTTCCAATGAACTGCTCACAGTGGCACCAAAATTTTCCAACTGCGAGACCAACTCTTCCTTGCCCTTCTCAAGATACTTCAGCGCCCAGAGACACGAAGCCTTATACCCCGATGACGCAGAACGCTCCTGATTTATTTGACCCAGCAGCGCCATCTTTTCTTCAGCAAGCTTTTGGGCGTACGAGCTCATGCCCTCTGCTTCAACCTTGGCACTAGCCAACTGCGCCTCCAGCAACGCAATTTGTTGATCCTTTTGAGCGCTCTGGCTGTTTTCTCCAGAGTGCTTGGCCTTTAGCTTCTCCACCAGTGAAGCTTGATGCGCAACCGCTAGTACCAACTCTTCAACAAGCTGATCCATTGGCGCATCTCCAGCCGCCAATGGCTCAGCGCTTTGGTTGTGTGGCTCGGAAAACACAGAGCGTACAGGACTATCCCTGGGGGGTGACTCCGCAGAGTGTTCAAACCTGCACACAAGAAAGGAAATTAGTAATTGTTTCTCACATAAACAGGGGATGCGCAAAAAACTTTGATGATATTACTTATTGTGGACCAGTGGTATCAGCCGAAGGGGGAGGCGACGCAACGTCACTCGATGACGATTCCACCACCAGGATAACGGGGCGCTTCTTTCTCGATGAGCTCGCGCCGTCACCTTCAGGCGATCTCTTGCGCTTCAACCCTTGGTCATCCTCCTCCTCTTCTTCCATGTGCTCCGCCACTCCTACTTGTGATGGCTGCACTAATGGGGTAGGCGCCCTAGGGCTCGGGATGCTTTGCAGTGGGGTCGCTTCCAGTGCGACAGCTGCGCTAGCCCCCGCTTCTCCCATTTCCATTTCCAGGGTACGCCCTGCTATAGCCTCTAGAATGGGCTCTTCCCCCTCTCTCAGCGGGCGCGTCCCTACATTAACTTGGTGTGGCTTTGCCAGTTGCACGACTCTGAATAGGTCCATTTCTGCGCAACAAAAAATAAACAACAAAACAGATTACAACAAGTACAAATAAGAAAGGAAAAAGCTCACAGTAATATAGCACAACGGAATGCAAAAGTACGAGCACCCACTCTGGCCATCCGCGCCTAAGAAGATTGGAACCTCATCAGGTCTACCAAAATAATTGCGGCTAATGCCCATGTGCACCAAAACTTCCTCGGGGTAGGAACTGATGGGGATGCGATTGGTGTTTATTGTATCCGCATCCTCCGAACTGTACGATCCAGGGAGGGGGCGCTCATCCTTTGGCAATGAACCCTGGGTGAAGAAGTCAAAGTGCCATGGGAAGCACGCTTCATCGACCCAGAAAAATGTTTCTCTCCAATTCCTAAGTGCGTCTAATTTTTCAGTATAGCACTGAAGTCGCCCAGCGCGCTTAGCGAATGATACCCACACGTTTGACCACGTTGTGTGGAAAAACGCGCGGAACAGATGGATAGTCGGGTTAATTGCCAGTAAGCGGCAATTAACCTCGAAATTGGTGATTTTAGCTGCACCTATGCAGTGCAGCTGGGATATATGCAGACGCTAGTAGTTTAACACGTCGCTCAGGAATAAAAATAGGAGCACACGTTGATTCGCGAACTCGAAAAAATGCGTGTATACCCCTACTTTCCCTTCGGGGAAGTCCGCAATTGACGCCTTCGCACCCGGAACTTCCGAATGCACCGCGAGGGGAATATAATAATCAGAAGCGAACTCTAGAAGTTCGTCCTCCGTTATGTCGGACGTGAAGTCAGTTAAACCACGAGCCATGGTATAGTTTTTTTATGGCGCACGCGCGATTACCTTTGGTATAATAAGAGTGTTCTGGGTTGCAAGTTGAAGGTTTGTTCACAATGGCGGATTTTTTTTTTTACTGTGATAATCACAGTAAAAGGAAGGTAGACGGTTATATAGTTTTTGTTATCCACGCGATGCACGACACGTGGATCCCACTAACTCTGAATAAGTGGCTAGGATATGTTGAGATGACAAGGGGCAGTTACTTTCCCCCGAATTCAGAGGCATTCGTTTGAAGATATCTGGACTAGATTCACCGTATATTCTTCAAAGGCAGGAAACTTCTCCGCTACGCTATGAGGAATTTAAATGCTACAATTCTTAGTCTAGCATCCGCAGTTAGTCACTGCGCATACTAGACTGGGGGGACATGATGACGTATAGTCCGTATTCGGGTCACGAACCCGACCAATGAACGCCACTAACAAGCCCATTACGAATGGGCTAATCCAATGACGGTTTGGGCTCACGAAAGCCCAAGTCCAGAGTTATTTATGGAATAAGATATCGGATACCTCCTAACTTTTGGAGATAATCATTTACCAACCGACTTAGGCGGGATACGCCGAAGGTTGGGGAGCACGAAACCAACAAGGATTTCGTGTGTATATAAAGGGGACCCCATCCCTCATTAAAGGTATGATCTAAAATCCTAAATCTCCTATTAACTCTAAAACCGATTACTTACTCTCACGCCGGAGGATAATCGTGGGAGACAATCCCACGATAAGCCTAACGGTGTTTTCTGTTTACTTAGTACGCAAGTCTCAAGCATCAAGATTCAATTGGTACGAGAACCGGAGTCCAAACAAGGAACGCCCAACTTTTGTATCAACATATAACTTCCTATCCATGAGACGCTTTTGTTAAGACTAATGGCCCACTCCTATATGTCATGAAAAATTTTAAATTTGGTGCCAAAATTACCCTAACCGACATTTTCTCATGGTTTATTACACAAATGCAATTGGACAAAGCAAATAATCAAGGATAAGCATAGTTTCAAAGTTCCCGTTTTATTTTCCCTCCCTACACTTAAACTGAACATTGTCCCCAATGTTTCCCAAAAGTATCAAAGTTATGATAATGGAAGGTAATAAAAGATGAAAGAAACTAGTACTCCCCTGATTAGCTCGGTAGGATCCATGTAAAGTGGTGGTTACATCTTTCTTTAAGAAGAACGTTTGCGTGAAAAGCTCCTTCTCATCTTATGTATCTTCTTCTTGGTAAATTAAACCTGCACACTTGAAGAAAACACACGAAACCTTCGCGTAAAATCAGCGGTAATAATATATATATGACTCTACTAAACTAGGATATAATGCTTGTGGAATAGATGTTTATAGAATTTCTGGAAAATTAAGACCTGGAAAATTCCAAAAATTTATTAGCAGCTCAGAAAACGAGAAAAAGTAATCAGTTGTTTTTGCTGCTTCCTGACGCCGTCAGGTTGCGATCTTGACGCCGTCAGGTTGCGATCCTGACGCCGTCAGGTTGCGATCCTGACGCCATCAGGTTGCGATCCTGACGCCGTCAGGTTGCGATCCTGACTCCGTCATGTTATTCTGACAAAAACCGGTCTGCGATTTTCTGGAAAAAATTCTGGAAAATTTACATCTTTAGAATCTGGAAAAATTTCCTGCAAAACATCCATTATGACTCGATACAAGCATTTGACTCGAACAAACACACATGTATATCTTTTAATTAATTGAAATTCTCATGTTTACGTTTCTTTTGAAAACGTGTGTAATCCTCCCTACACTTATCCCTTATGTAAAATACCTTTATATGTAACTAAGACGAGGTTAAAAACAAAATAAAGCATTTTTACAAATTTAAACATGAGAATAAACAATCAATAAAAGATATATGACACAAACAAGCAAACAATTAAGCATGGGTTTCCTTCCACGAAGCGTTTTTCTTTATTTATGAGTCTTGTAGCTAGACTCGTAGTCGTGCCCCTACGTTGTCTCGTTTTGCATCCTCAATGAGAATTCTATCATGTTGACAAAATTTTCATTGACTCTATACCTAGGCCCGAGGGTTAAGCAATCCTTATAATAAAGCCTCATTCTTTCCCACATGAATTTAAAACCTTTTTCAACATCGTCCTTGCTTTTGTCCTCAAAAGCTCTAATGTTGTCTCGTTCAAAAAGGGATAGATGGCCATATTCATTCGTCTTCCAAGGCATCCTATAAGTGATCTCATCATTTCCTTCCTTAAACCTAACCGTTCCATCATACTTGTTATGGCTCATTTTAGATGTTTCAACAAACGGTTTTCCTAGCACTACTTGGGATAAGCTATAGTCAATGACACATCCTACGTCTTCTAGGACCACAAAATCAACTAAGTAGGTGAAATTTCCCGTAAAGACATGTACACCCTTGACTCTTCCCACAAAATTGCAAACTCCACCTGGATACTTAGGGTCTCTCCTAATCTTAAGTCGCTCATTCATAATGTCATTGTAAACAGCAGATGACATCATATTAATGGGAGATTCCGTATCTATGTAAGCATGTTCGACATTCCTATATCCGATCATACAAGGAATTTTGAGGTTCCAATGATTTCCTCTCCTAATCTTTGGACATATCCTAATGATGGGTGATCGGGGATTATCGATTATGTATTGATGGTAGGCAACCTCTTCCTTAGTGGGGTAAAGATTGAAATAAGCACTATCCTCCTCATTCACATTTTTATTTACTAAGCCATCTTCCGAATTACTGTTGATCATGGAGCCAACTACGAAGGCGCTGACCACTTTCTCAACAGCTTCCCTAATTGTGCTATCGAATACCTTCTGCAAATCTTGAAGGTCGGTGTTTCTACTCACATAACGGCTTCGACGGTTGTGTTGGTCATTGGTTTGGGGTTTGAGTGAAAGTGATTTATTTGGTGGTGGTTGGTTATCACCTTCCATGATGAAAAGTGATGGGGGTACGAACAAAGGTCACGAAGAAGGGGATAGACTACGAGAAAGCTAAAAATGGGAAAAAATTTACTTGATAGGAATAAGGCAATGAAACCTAAACGAGGTGGACTCCTAACTAGCTATTCTATTCCCTGGTAGCGGCGCCAAAAACTTGATAATGCTACACGCATCGTTCGGGGTCAAAGGAACTTCATTTTCGTCGAGCAAGTTTTTCAACACCCTAAGTAGTGAACATAATCGTTGTAGTGTAGTATTAGGGTAAGCCACGGGAATTTATATCGTTCTATAGGGGAATAGGAATGCTAGTGAGAAGTTACTACACTAAGGTTGGGGTTGAGGAAGATTATTTTTTTATCTTTTTATGTTTTTAGGAAATGGAAAGGTACGAATCTCGGGGTTTGGATTTGGGGGTTGGTATTTCTACCGATTACTTCTACTTATCTAATTATCTAAACTAAAGTGTATGTAGTCTATGTCTAATAATTGTGTGCTCGTATGATGATTTAAAGATGTGTTTACTTAGGTTTTACTACTCCTTAATTATCTCCTATTGATGGTTGAATTGTCACGTCCTTATTCTTAATCGCGTTGTGTGTCTAAGGTCGTAGGGTATGCGTTTATCCCTAACTCTTTGAAACTACCAAAGGCTATCACCTACAAAATCTCTAGGATTTATAAACTCAACTCTAAGGTACTCTTCGGATGGTTTAGCCTACAATGACTCTAGGTATTATAAGCTAAGGTTCACAAAGATTAATCAAGCATTAACTACACAATGAATGACCTATCACAATACTAGATCATTAACAATTAAGATAAGAGACAACCAATCAATATTCAATAATCAAGTTTCATATTTCCTAAGCAAACACACAAGTAAATTAGCCGAACATGGGAAACATGCAAGCATACACACAAGTAATTGAAGACATAATTGAATTAATGAAGTAAAACACTTATCTTGATGTAAGATAGGGTTTGGAACCCTAAAATACTGTACAAGACAGCCTTGGTTCGGTTTAGGTTTTTACTCCAAAAGACTACACACTGAAAACTAAAAAATTTGGATTCTATATATAAGATTACATATGCGACGGCGTCACCCTTTGATTTGTGACGTCGTCGGGTCGTCGTTATTAGGGTTTCGTCTTGGCCACGTTAGTCTTGCGACGGTGTCACCTTGTGCTTGTGACGCCGTCCCCTTCAGTCTCTGACGTCGTCTGGATCAAATCTAGGTCGTCTGAGTTGTGACGACCTACTCTTTTAAAACCTGAAGCCGTCACTTGTAAATAAGCAATTTGGCTACTGAACCGTCACAAAAGTGGTCCGACGGCGTCGCAGATAACACCTGACGCCGTCCCCTTCAGTTTTAGCAGCCTGAGTGTCTCGATTCTTGACTTTGGCCATTTTCTTCGTATATTTGCGCCTTTTCGTCCGAATAAGTGTCATTCCAGCATTTTGCCTTCAAGATACCTAAAAAGTGAAAAGGAACGATATTAAGTAATAACGGATACAAAAGTGATCAAATAAGGGCTTAAACGACCCCTCATGTTACGATGGTTAATTAAATATGTTACATGTAACATGTTAATTAAATATTTGAAACAGTTGCGAGGACAAGGTTACGATGGAGCAAGCAATATGCGTGGTGAGTTTAATGGTTTAAAAGCTTTAATCCTAAAAGAAAATGATTCAACATATTATGTACATTGTTTTTCTCATCAACTCCAGTTGCTAGTTGTGGCTGTTGCAAAAAACCACAAGAGTGACTTCTTTGATGTTCTATCCACGATGAAAAATGTTTGTGGCTCTTGTAAATGAAAAGATATTTTGCGAGAAAGAATAGTAAAAGAAATAGAGAAAGGTGAAATTGAAACAGGGAGAGGGAAAAACCAAGAAGTTACCATTGCACGAGTTGGAGATACAAGATGGGGTTCTCATCATAGAACTATCACTAGTTTGATACAAATGTTTCTGGAGGTTCTTTAGGTGCTTCACTATGTTGAGGAAGAGGGTAATACTATCTCTAACCGCGGAACAGCTTCTGGTCTTATAAAGTATTTCAAAACACTTGATTTTGTATTTTTATTATACTTGTTGTTGCATATATTGGGGCTCACTAATACATTGTCACGACATCTTTAGAAGAGCGATCAAACGATCTTAGAGGCCGTTTCATTGGTAAAAGGAACCAAAAGAGCATTGCAAGAGTATATGGAAACAAGTTTTGCTTCACTTTTGAAGAATGTAACTTCGTTTTGTGGTAAACATGATATTGAGATGGTAAATATGGCTGACTTACATTCAAGAGGCCGAAAGGATAGAATTAAAAACCAACATCATTTCGAGGTTGATATATTCAACACTTTTATGGATATGCAAATTCAAGAGTTTGGAGATCATTTTAGTGAAGGAAGCACCGATTTACTTTGTTGTATGGCGGAGTAGAGTCCACATGATTCATTTTCAGAATTTAGTATGTCAAATTTAGTGAAACTTAGTGAGATGTATCCGCGTGATTTTACTTATAAGGAAAGGTTAAGCCTTCCTACGGAACTTGGAGTCTATTATCAGATCATGCGTAATGATAATGATTTCGCTAACTTGGATAGTATTGCCAAACTTGCAAAGAAGATGGTGGATAAGAAAAAGCATACATCTCATCATTTGGTTTATCGGTTGTTGAAGTTGGCTTTAGTCTTGCCTGTTGCTACCGCTACGGTTGAAAGATGTTTTTTTTAATATGAAGCTCATTAAAACTGATTTGCGTAATCGGATGGGTGATGATTATTTTAACGGCTCTTTAACTTGTGCTATAGAGAAAGAAGAACTTATTAATGTTAAAAATGAGGGTGTACGTAAGCGTGTTTTTGCTATGGGAGATCGTAAAATCACTAATTAGAAGTTAATATGTTCATTTATTTATCGTTTTAAATGAAATCTTCGTTTTAATCCACTTTTTAACTCTATTATATTATGGTTCAAAAAATTTTGTGCACCCGGTCATATTTGTGTCTGGCTCCGTCCCTGTAACCAATGATTATTGCGTCTTTAAAATATTAACGGGGTTGGCTCCGATCCGAAAAATAAATTGGTGAGGAGTATTTGTCGTGATAACCACATTCACTTCATTGGCATTCAAGAATCTAAATTTCATAGGGAAGATAGCTCGCTTGTTCATTCTTTGTGGGGAAACAACTATTGTGATTATGTCATAAAATAATCGGTTGGCAACTCGGTAGGATAATAGCTATATGGAACGACTAACATAAAGTTATTGATAATGAGGACGATTTCAATTGCTATATATGGGGAGTGGACCAACGTTAAAATGTCTCGTCTCATGGTCGTTGTTTATGCTCCTCAAGACTAAGTTCGAAGAGTGCACTTTGGATGAAGCGTTCAGCTTGAAGTCTTTTTTTAACTAAAACATACATATCCTAACTAATGCACGGATCCAGTGTTGGATCCGTGGGTCCTGATGGATCCACACATCTCGAATCGAAAGCTATCATGTACCATAACCTCATATTTTGACGCAACGAAAAGTATAAACCGAAACATGTAACACCCCTTGCACAGCGCGACTAAAAACGTGAAAATATTTTAGCAAAAAGTACACCAAAAAATTGACCCACTGTCACTCTTTTACAAGCTGACAAGAATCTATAAACATCTAGACATTGAGACTATTTTTAAATGAAACTAGACTCAATTACCTTCGAAATGACGGGTGGCACATCCCGTGACAATTTACGGTTAAAAAGATATGATTTTTCAAAAACCGACAAAATGTGTTCACAGTTTCACTTCCATACCGAAATTTGTAGTTTTGGTTCTAAATTTCACTTCCATACCGAAATTTGGAGTTTTGGTTCCGAATTTCGGTTCCAAACCGAAATTTCATTCTGCACTCCAAACACCCCTTTTCTGCATACCTCTTTTGTACACTTTTGACCTATTTTCCGGAAAACGACTTCTATTACTCGGAAAGACACTAAAACTTTCAGAACTTATTATTACATTATAAATATCATTTTCAATCAAAAACATTTACCATTGACCTTCGTAATACCACTTTCCAATTTAACGGGTTTTATACCAAAACCCGTTTTGACCCGTTTACATTACATTCAACTACTATGACCTTCACTTTGACACTTGACAACACGTTTACAAAACCATTTAGACTCTCGGGGGGTACAACATTAACTTGAGCTCGGTATCTACCTAAGCTCCTACTTTCTTACCAATCTTCTAACTTCCTTCTAGCAATCCATAAGCATTAATCTGATACTTACCATCGCCATCATGTGTGGACCTACGAAGCATTTACATCTTAAACCGTAAGCACGAGTCTTAGTAAGTAAAATGATCATAAAATAATATTATAATCATCCACACATTAAGCACTATACCCATTATCCAATACAACATTAGTCATAAAACATACCTTAAGCCATCCTTAAGCTTTACCATTACTTCCTAGTCAAAACCCTCCTATTCTAACATACAATTGCTAGTTATGCCAAACTAGCCTTACCATCTACTTTCACATAAACACATACAATTAAGCCATTCCATAACTTATACATAAACAATACATAACACATAATGTAATGAATCCATATAACATTAACTTATAATCGGTTTACTTACCTTGATTCCAAGCAATGAAACCAAGCACATCATCATCTCCACTCTTGACCTATAAACCAAACATCGTGGGAATCATGGATACTAACTTCCTTCATGATATAGATAATCCTCTTCCAATTTGATCATAGATCATCTTTAGTTTTTCCCTCTCTTATGCACAAACCGACATCACCACTTCTCCACCATTTTCTGGAAGCTTACTTAATTATGATAATTATCTACCCTTATATATGTGGCAAGTTTTCCCAATTGGCAGACTTAGTCCCTCAAGTCCCATTCTTCATATTTTGGCCACTAAACACTTTATCACACTTTATAACCTAACAACTTAGGCCACTCTATTTTCCATAACTATTACACAACAATTGTCGTCCCACAATTGTTAACTATTAGATTGACTGTTGAGTTGACTAGTCAATCACACTAAACTCTCGTCAATCCATCTAAAGTGGGGCCTACTTGTAATCTGGGATATGGGTCTAACAATTCTACCCCTCTTATTTAGATTTCTTCCCCGAAATCTCTTGTCTATAACCAAACAAAATTCAATCTCATTCTACATCAATCTCAACATACACAAAATCATACACATTGCGTTGCAACAATCTATGTGATCTTGCAACTCTAAACATACTATAACCCACTTATCACGTTTGATCCCTTCTATCTCTCGCTTTATTTATATAATCAAACGGTTCTTGCTAATGTCATTATGTCACATAAGAAATAAATATACACTACTAAACATGTCCATAACAACTCAGTTAATATTTGACCACATATTTGGTCACTTACATACCACTTTGACTTTACATAAGTCAAATCTAGTCAATACTTTTCGTACTCTACTATCATCATTCTATAATCTCATCAATATTCTTACTATAGCATTTTATGTATCATTATAACTTTCTCATAATTCATAAATTTTATGACCACCATGGTCCTTTTTCACTTTAAACATGCCCTCACGGCACACGATAACCTTATCTTAACTCTTAATTTATTCAATTTATGACCTCCGTAGTCATTTCTCATATTAATTTTCTTTAGACACTTTCGCCAAGGACGATAAGTCACTCGGAAAATTCAATTAATTAACTCTATAACATCAAGCTTTAACTCATATTATCACATTTTCATAAAGGTGCTAACACTATCTAGCTCTTATCACGCTTATCACTTGCTTCAAGGCACATCTAGCTCTATCTTCAACTTATAATCTTTTCAATTTATAAAATAACTTTCGCTTTAAAAATCTATTTTAAGGTTTTACACATAACCTCGCTACTATCATAAACTCGTTTTCTCATTTCTTGTAATATTTAAATTAGTTTAAATCTTCTCTTTCTCATTTCTAAACTATACTCATGCAATATCGGATACACATAAGCCCACTCATTTATACTTCCTCATTTACATGGAAAGTCGTCCCAAACGATGTAAATCAATAAATATAAACTTATGGTTTGGTGATTCACAATTTCACTATTTAAATCAAAAACCTTCCAAATCCATTCAAATAATGAAGTTATAAATCATCCTACTTATCCACACCCGACACAATACTCATACTTACTCACTATCCATCTTTTCTAGCCGTGGATCCAATCTCAATAACTTTTATACATGCCACGAATTCAAGCTAAACCATGATAGGCAAGCTAACAACCATGACCTAAAAGGCAAGCTATACCACCATGCCATAAATGCAAGCTATCAACCATGCCATAAGGCAAGCTAACATCCATGCCACATAGGCAAGCTAGCAACCATGCCATAGAGGCAAGCTATAACACCATGCCATAAAGTCAAGCTATTACACCATGCCATAAAGGCAAGCTATCAACCATGTCATAAAGGCAAGCTAGGCCATCCCGAAGGACACCATAACTAGAGCATTGGATCCAAGCTATCTATATCTTATCATCTTTACTTACTTTACCTTTTATGTACTTTTATCATTAAGTAAATACTACTATCTCATTGCCTCACACAATCTCAACTCCCACTATCACTTTTACTTTTATCAAGACAAGTTCTATATAATACTTGTCAATTATTATACTTGCATTCTCACAATGCAATCTACTAATCATCCATCAACCTCAAGTTGGCTCACACATTTTATCTTCTATATATCATAACTTTAGCCTACTCAACTTTACTTTCTTGTAACCTCATATAGATTATAACCTATAACACACTCACTATCATACTTTTACTCTTCACACAGTTTAAACTATTAACATAATCTCATCATGTTCTTACTATACCACTTATCTTTACTTTCTTGTTCACATACTTTATTCATTGGCATTAAAGCCATATCATATTACTTCACTATTTAAAATTTAATCATGCATTGAGCATTCATTACTAGCATATTCTACTTATAATGTTTTATATGTAACATGATTTTATCACATCATAACTATGCACTTTAACCTTTCTCATTTCTTTTATTAACCATGAAAACAACCATGCTTCTACTATTTATTCACTATCACATCAATTCTTTGTTTCAATATAACTACCACAATTAAACTTTATCTTATCTTTCTATGCATCAAGCTATAAGCATACTTCACTATCATATCATACTTCATTATATTTTTATGCTTCATCTCAAGCTTTCTCAATAATTATACTTCCTCATATGCTTACCATGTTATACATGTATTTGTATCCATCTCATCTCATATACTTATCTACATCACGCTATCAATCACATACGTGTGAAACTTAGACACATAACTAACTACTATAGACTTATTATCAAGCATGCTTTCACATAACAATACTTAACACTTAACCGATAAGTGTTATAACATTCTTAACGCATTCAATCATATAATCTATGGCTCTTACCTTGTTAGGATCCAAATATTTATTGTGTTGATGATTCGGGTGGTCTTGGATGATCAAAATACATGTTTTCCATTTTAGAGAGAGAAAGTAGAGAGAGAGGGTGTTCTTGCTAGAGGTTTACACAAAGTATGAAATATTAGATTGAAAGCACCACCCCTTCCATGGATGGAAGGGGTATTTATACTTACACAATACACGACCTCCTATCGGCCTGTGGATCAGGGATACAGTGGGTAAAGACCCGTCCTTCCTCCACGGTGAAACACTACGCTAAACTAAACTAATAACTAACTAATAAACTGATAAATAACGTAAACAACGACAAATCTACGAGCTAACATATGCTAGACCATCATTGGGGTGACCGACTCTTTAACATGGAATTTCCAATTCCTAACAATCTCCCCCTAAGGGAGGTCACCCCATGAAATACATTTTGCTTCCTAGCATTCTATCTTTGACTTCGTTCTTGAGCTCGTAGACTTGAATTCTTCATTTCCGCAATCTTTGTGCGTTAGTAGCGAATCTTCAAAGTCCGCATTGATTTGTACTTTCAGTGGAGGCCTTTAACTGATCCACATCTTTGATGATCTTTGAGCTTTCTTTGAGATCATCAGCCACATCAAATCTCTCTGGATCATCCATAGTTGTGTTGCCTTCATGTGATGTTGTGACTTTCGGACCGACATGCTCACACTTTTGAATCATGACATCTTTCCATCAGAGTAGCGGAAGCCTTACTGGTTCATGATATTTGCAGCAGCGAAGCAGAAGCATAGTATGAAATATCAGAACCAGGTTATGTAGATATGCACCAGTCATGATTTCTTCAAATTAAGTGTGGATGCTGTGAGCATGCGGCTTTGGATTGACTCTTCAATTCTGATCAGCTGCAATCGTCGGGGTGTACCTGCATACGACAGTTAGCAATAACGCGCATGAAAGTGTCTTTGAACACTTTTGTTGAATTGAGGTACACGGCCCACGGTTCCCCGTTGATCAGTACAAGTACTGCCTGTGATCAGGTAGGATTCCTAAGAATCTCCTTGACAGGGTTTCGCAGCTGTTCTAGCCGTTCTCAAACCGGAACGTCTCAAAGAAGACAACACGGAGTGAGTGAACCAGCGAATTGAGATTCACTGATTGATGAAAAATGATTTGAAAAACAATCGCGTATTGCTTGAAGAAAGAGTATTGCAATACAACGAAGGTTTTATGAGAAAGATCAATTTTCAATCAAAATACTTTTTGTATTAAAGAATGAGTACACATTCGACGTGCTAGCAAAAAGAAGAGATTCGCACATCGAACGGTTTTTCTAAAAGTATTTTTCAATCAGAGATACTTTTTGAATTTGAAAATGTGAATACACATTCGACGTGCTAGAGAAAAGAATATTTGCACATCGAACGGTTTTTCCAAAAGTATTCGCCAATTCCATTCCTGGACCAAGGTTGATTCAAGACTGAATCGCCCCATTGTTTCTATCCAGTTGTCACAAGTTTGATCTTACGAGAAGATCTCACATGTCACCCACCAAGAGCTTGTTTGATGTTGGCTCTAGAAGGATTTCCATCTTCATCGTGAATATTTTCATATCACTCGGATGTTCTGGCAATACCACAAGGATAATGCGTAGGACTCTTAATATATACTTACTTTCCACATTGTGTGAAACAGCAAGTCTTCAAGAATTTAGTGTCCTAATGAGATATTGTGGATGATCTCTTGGCTCTAGACTTAATTAGTGCACTTTTGGTTCCTGTGCCGGAGACTAGGGAGAGGGTCTCCTTCTTCAATATCAACAATCTCTAAGAGAAAGTTGATAGATTATGTCGGTTCCCCGTGAGAATGAAACAAGCCCTTTTAAGAGGAACTTGAGTGGCTTGGGAAGTTTAGTGCAGTGCGTCACTGGGTCCATGACGTCTTGTCTTCTATACCAGTGTTACCTTAGTAACAACCAGTAGCATATGTATTGAACCCGGTTTCTGCCCTAAGGTTGAATAGATGGAGGGCTATTTCTTTTCACCCTTTTTCACATTCAGTTCTTTTTCATTCTTCAACCCCTTCAGTGCTTACCGAGACTTCATTACTAGAACCTTGTTGGGTTAATTCCAGTACTAGCTCTGTCTCAGTCCGCACTCTTCCCATATCTCACTTTTCTCCTTTTTTCATCATACCTAAAGACTCTACACTATCTAGTGGATTGTCCCTGGGTAGATCCCTCCGGTTCTGGCGGATCGTGGGAACTAATACCTAACCTAACCATCCTTATAACACCATGCATAAAGTAAATTGGTCGGTCTTTTGGTACAGTTCATTCTTCCTTAAAGCCAATTGAAAAATCATTTGGAAAAACAATCAAGGTACTTGTGATACGAGATCAAAGCATTTTGTACCTTAATAGTTTTGATCATTTAGAAAACCTCCCCCTCAACATGTGCATATGATTTAAAAATTGTTTAGCACAAGGAGGCAAGAGGACTTTGAAATATTTTCTTTGATCACAATTTTCATATGAAAAAGCCATTTGATTTTCATGGTAAAATTCTCCCCCTCAATATGTGCATAGGATAAGTGAAATCATTTTTATCACATAGAGGCAAGAGTTCTTTTGAAGCACATCCACGATTACAAAAGCCATTTAAGAAGCCATTTGAAAACTCAATCAAGGTACATTATGTTAAAACATAAAAGCTTTTGTACCTCGATAGTTTATTTTCTTATAAAATGCTCCCCCTCAATATATGCTTCGAGATTCGAAAGCGTTTAGCACATATGAGAGAGCAGCCTGCACAACTGAATCAAAACGATCAACTTTTATCAAATTTCATTATTAAATCACAAATTCTCCCCCGATCAAAAATATCAAACCCTTTGAGATTTTGGATCCCAAGTGATTTAATAAGGTTTATAAAACATGGGAGAAAATGTGGCCTTGTTTAAATACTCATCTGGTTTTTGGATAAATCCTCCTCCTCAACATGTGCATTATGTATATTGAAATCGTTTGGCACATGGAGGCAGGAGTGCCTATAAAGGACTAAAACCAATTCTATTTAAAACAGATTTGAGATTTAAATCACGATCTCTACCCCGATCAGAAATATCAAACCATTTGAGATTTGTGATCCCAACTGATTTAAATCATTTAGAAAAATTTGGGGAGAGACGTGGCAAGATTCAATTTTGAAAGATGACAGATAAGGACCATTTTAAGACATTAAAGATTGTTACTGTCAGGTATGATAGTTTTTAAGAGATCTTTTAAGTAAAACAAAACAATTTCACAATCAAACAAGAACAGAAAAAATTTCATTTTGAAAGACCTTGATTCTAAAGAAAAAAAATCATACCATGACATAACATTAAATCTTTAGATCACCACTTATTTTGTACAAACGGACTTTTTGTGAAGAAATATCATTTGAAAATATTTTATTTAAAATCACTCTCCCCCTCAATTCATGACAGAAGTCAATAATTGAGTGACTTAGGTTTTGATAACAAGAAGTCCGGTGATTTTCAAAAAAATTAGTCCAATATATTTTCAAAACAATATTTTCCATTTTCAAAACAATTTAATCAAATTATTCAAAATTGTTTAAAAAAAATGATATCCTGCACAAAGATACGTTAGATGGTTGAGAAGCTTCTGTTCTTGTTGCTGTAGGGTTTGGAAGAAAAACCGTCTGCTGATGCAGTGAGACTTCTTTTTACGTTGCATTTTGAATGCCAACTGAGGTCAAATTAAGCTCTGTTTCTTCATTTGCTGATGAAGAAAACCATCTGCTGATGCAGTGAGACCTCTTATGTTGCATTTATGCCAACTCTCCATAGAAGTCCAATTAAGCTCCGTTTCTTCATTTGCCAACCCAAGATATAGTTACCCTTTCCTTTCGGCATCCAATCATCTTCAATTGTGGGATTCGGATCGGGAACATTCTTATTTACCAATATACCTGCATACGTTAGTGAACACACATACAGATATATGGTGGTCGACATCACCAAACAGCAATCGACTAATAAAAGTCAATTCAACATACAAATCAGTTCATATAAAGCATGGAGTTTATGTGTTAATCAAACTCTAATCATCTAAACCTAACAATCATATCCTAAATTCCTAGTCCTTCGACACAGGCAAATATCGTTTTTAATTAAGCACGTAGGATAATTAAGAAAGCTCGTTAGATGATATAGATTTGAAAACATTCTCCCCCTCAATCAAAGACTCATTTTTTGAAACATTTTTAAAAGTGTTGAAGTCATCGATTGAATTTTTGCGAATTAATACGAAAACTCTGATCCTGATTGATTTTTCAAGCAACTCATTTTACCACCATTTTGAAATACAACAAATATTTTTCTGAAGAATTTTAGACGAAAAAACATTTGTGTAGGAACAGCAGTCCTTCGACATACTTTCCTTGTTTTGTTTTTAGGATAAGTGCACGAAATATTTGAAAATAGTTTTAGCGCAACACTTTCCTTCTTTTGAAGAGCGGGTTGCTATCAGAAATAATAGCAAGCCATTGTTTAAGCACGGGTCACAGTCTGAAGTAACTGCAAGCCATGTTTTGAGACATGTTTAGAAAAGAATATTTACACCTCCTGCTCGAACTTCATCTATGGTCCCGTGCCATTATTGAATGACATTTCTAAGACCGTAGATGTTATCGATACCAGAAGACATGTCTTGAGAAAAACATATTTTTGGTATTTTTGAAATTTTCTGATTTTTATGGGTTTTTGAAGGTTTTATAATTTTCTATTTTCTTTTTGTTGGTTTTATATTTTTCTATTTCTTTTTGTTGGTTTTATATTTTTGTATTTTGTTTTCTGATAAATATTTACAAAGATAGAGAAGATGATATAGTAAAAGAAGATGATGATACGAGTACCGAGATAAGGATATCGAGCAGCACATCGTAGAAGATAGAAGTCATCAACTCTTAAACATTCACCACCAAAGCTTCCAGGGCTCTTGCATAGTAGAAAGAAATTGAACCATCTGAAAAAGAGACTTTGGCAGCTTCCCCCCAAACCGAAAATCCTATAGCTGAGCAGATTCGAAGATCTATTTCAAGCTTGCCTTAGCCAGGTGCACAGAGAAGCACACCATTATCATAAATCCCGCTGCTCCTTTCAAGAATAATCACCGTGATTCTTCGTTCTAGGTTATATCATCAACAAGAAGAACAACATCGTATCATCCCACACATAAAACAATCTTCTCAAATTTCCTTTTCAACTGACGTCTGAAGCGATCCATTCCAAAAGGTGTCAAGAGAACAATTCCCCCTAGTAGTTGAATTGATGCAGTCAGTCTCTTTGTATAATGCTCAAGAACTCTCCCGAATACACATCATGAGGGTAATGAAGAACAACTCCCCAATGTTCACATCTTTCGCCCCTGATGAATGTGTATGAAGCTCAAGAACCTGAAGTACACCAATATCCAAGAACTCTCCCGAATACACATCATGCCCGGAAGGAAAACACCTCCCCAATGTTTGTGGTAAACAATGGCTTTCTTCCCTGATGATCGTGTATGAAGCTCAAGGACCCGAAGTACACACATTCCCCAAAGAGAGAACAACCGATAACATTGAAGAAGCAGGCCGAATCACTGATTATCTCTGCGGGTGACAATCTCTGCGGATGTCAACACCGGAATAAGTGATTATATCTCTGAATCACCGATTAAGCCCTCAAGTAAAACAGCTGAGCATCCCCAATGTACACAATCTCTCTCCCCTGATGATTGCGATAACATCGAGATCATCACACACCAGTGTACCTCATTCATCTTCAGAAACTAACTCTAACATCACTTCCCCCACCTAGTTGGAATAAACACTAAACGCCATGAGTCAAACCTTGAGTTTCTCTGCGGTAATGACATTTGTCTTCCCGGGATATCTTCAATCACTTAGAAGTATTAAGTTCATCAAGTTTGCTCGCATTTAGATACGTGTCTCCTTCCCCCTTGCTGGTTTTGACACTTCAGAATCAGCAACACCTTATAAGCCCGTATACAAGAAATTTGTTGAGAAGAACACTTGAACTCTTGTGAGAATCAACTTGCTGAAGTACATTGTGAGCAAATCTAATTAGGGATTAAATTTGACTTTTCACTCTCCCCCAATTAGTGCTCTCCCCTAAACCGACAATCTGTTTGATAAATGCCCAGATTAAGAAGAAGTCTTTAGATCGTTAAATGCAGCTCGTCTTTAGTCTTCTAACATGTATCAGAAAATGTAGAACTGACTGTAGACTCGACCTTCTTCAAGATTGTCCAGTTGGGGAATAGAAAGTCAACATCTTCAACTCACCAAAAACAAGAACATCACCAAAACGCATCCCAATCAACTTACATCTTGCAAATCCCCTTAACTAAAATCCCTCCCAATCAAACAAGAACAGAAAGATGTTCATCAAGGAAATCAGCAATCAGGCCGCAACGAACACACGAAATGGTAACACCAAGCAAACAATCACATCAAACAAGAACAGAAGGTTGTTCGGAATCATCAAGTTGATGTGCGCGTGAAGCATTAACCGGAAGCACTTTGTCAATAAACTCATATTAGCTTGTGAAGATGTCAACTAACGGCTCTTAGAAGAAAACTCCATGTAACGATGACCCGATAAGAAGAAGATCGGTTCTTACATGAGTTTGGAGCCGCTTGACCATTTATATTCTCAAATAACAATCAACAATGCAAAAAATTCACACTTCTTCTCCCCCTCAAGAATTGCATACGAAGATGCCATTCTTGATTAAATAAGTGAAAATCATCTGAATGTTCTATTCACACTTCTCTCCCGCAAAATAAGCACATGATGTCGCCATCTTCATTATAATCGAGCAAGTGGAATGAGAAAACAATCAGTGGTAGCCCGGTTCACTTTATGACTGAAGCGCATGGAAAAAGCGTGAAGCATGTTGATGAGAATGGTCATTAATTAGAAGATTTCTCTTCTTCAGAAGATAAAGCGCACTGACACGTACACTTTTCTTTTCTTTGGAGAACGAGGCATGAACTGTTGTGTTCATACGTCATAAGAAGATTTCTCTTCTTTGGAAGATAATGCGCACTGAAACGTACACATTTCTTTTCTTTAGAGTACGAGGCATGAACTGATGTGTTCATACGTCATAAGAAGATTTCTCTTCTTTTGAAGATAAAGTGCACTGAAACGTACACTTTTCTTTTCTTTAGAGTACGAGGCATGAACTGTTGTGTTCATACGTCATAATCTCTCTCTTTTCAGATCTCTTAGCAAAACATGTAATCAACCCCATTATCATTCAACAGGCTTTTTGTCGTGACAGCTGATGGAGATAACCCAATATGATGAATTTGACCTTGAAGTAAACTAACCCGAACTCGTGACTTAAACTTGCACATATGTAACAAAGAGCGGTGCCGAGAATTCATGCTCCATTGAATCTCTAATTACTCTATACTCTTCAACCAACCAACCATCGAGTATAAGACGTATGCCACCTCTTGAAAATCCACAATTGAATGTGACACTGAGCACTACAACGTAACTCCTTAAAGTGATAGTTATTTTGTGGTGGTATGAGCCCAATTCCCCCAAGTGGTAAAAGAAAAGGTAAAAGACACCCAACAATAACTAGATTTCCAAGTCTTCGTTTTTTTGATAATAAGCTCGAACAAGGATCTCGAAGAATCTTTATCCATCCATCCCCGATACCTTCAGATACTAAGTACACTCGCCCGTGATATTTCACTTCAACCTCAAATAAATAATACTGAATTAACGCCGTTGTCACATCTTCTTGTTAAGAGCTCAAATCTAGCTTTCTTTGACAATTTAAGTGAACTCTGATAATGGTTTCATCCCGACCATGGTTAAATGCACGTAACCTCGTAAAACCATGTAATAACCAAACTGCCATGACTAATATCCAAACACACATCCAATTCATGAAGTACACTCTTTTATCCCTTCTTCGAAACAGAAAACATAGCACCAGCATCAAAAGAGATCTCGAAATACACTTTCCTTTCTCCAAGATTGTTCCATCATTACGGGATTTTACAACTCTATGGTTTAAACCGAGAAATAGTTTCTTTCGCGGGATTTTACAAAACCAAGAATAAACCGTAAGATAGATCCGGAAATGCACTTTACTAATACCAGGATGTTTTCATTGTCACGGGATTTTACAAGTCTATGATTTAAACCGAGAAATAGTTTCTTTCGCGGGATTTTACAAAATCAAGACAAAACCGTAAACAATGTCAGTTTGAAGGTGTGATGACAATTTGGGTTTCGGTGAATATCTGTTTTAGGGGAACATGCAGCGGTTCATCAACGGTCCATTATCCAACATTATCAACATCATCAACCATCCAATCAACACTTTGGAAAACACATCAATCACGCAATCTGTCGGCTATGGTAATGACCACATGGAGAAGTAAACCCGATATACCAAACTTGATCATGAAGTAGAATTTCCATGATTTGTTACTTAACCTTGTACAAATCCTTGTGAAGAAGAAACGGTGTACCCAATGTACAAAACCTCTTGACATTCTCAAAAGAGTGAGACACCGAAGTGATAGCAACGTTGTAAAGCGAGAAAGAATCACAAACGTAACTAAATAGCCAAGTCTTTTATCACACTCTATGAAATCCCAAACAAGTCATCTTCACGGAAGGGTAGAAAGAAAGAAGACAAAATAAGTAAACGCGCCCGGAAAACCTCACTTCAAATCCAAATAAGAAATACCGTCCAAACAACCCCGTAGTTAACATTTAAGCACTTCAAGCCGCGACACAATAATCTCCGTGACAAATGTAAACACCCAATTGTCAACACTCATAACATGACGGATCACATCATCTCATCAACTTACATCATCAATTCTCATTATCACAAGTCATCGTCAAATCACTTCAACAAATTACAAATCACATAACCCATCAATTCACTTGAGAGGCCCATTAGACTCAATCATATGAATGATCCAAACTTGGTTACAAGCAATAATCTATGTTCGATCTATATCCGTTTCACAAACAAATTATTAAGTCCAGTCAACATAGTCTACCACTATCACTCAATTTTTCTCATGAAGCCCATCAAAATTAGAAGTAGCACTTGAAATCCACTCAAACCATTAAAAAAAATAATAACTCATATCACCAATAACTTCAAATATCCGTTACACAAGTTTTGACGAAATATTCTAAAGTTACATTTGCAACTTTATCTCATGAGGACAAATTAAATTATCCGAACCAACAAGGTGTAAAGACAGCATGTGGCCCATTTTCCATATTCAAACAATACCACCACATGGCCCAATTTTGTGAAGACTATTACTCGGCCCAGTAAAGTTACCACTTGATCCAAATAATCTAAGACAAGCTGCCCTAATATTTGGGTATAAAACACAAGTTTCACATACCCTAATCTCGCTTAATACTAGTGCAGACACAAAAGTCATCTTCAAACCCTAAATTCATTCTCAACACAATCCGCCTCTCTCCTGAAAAATAACTCATCAATCAAACCCTAATCACAAATACAGGCGCCTCCAATATCACATGAACACACCCTTCAAACCTTAAAATATCTCTCACCACAGCTGCCTCCTTAAACCAGGTCGTAATATCAATCGCCTCTCTTTCTCTCCTAATAATAATTACAACAACCAAACCCTAATTACCTCTGATAAAAAGGAACGCATTCATATCATATCTTGTTAAGCCATCCACGCTCACCACAGAGATGGTTGGAGTATGAAAACAAGATCTCAACATCATAAGCCACAGGGATGGTTTCATGTTTAGAGAAGGCAACGAGATCAAGACACACATGTTTATGAGTTAAAGGTAGGATTTAATTGTTATCTTTCTTTTGAATATTAAACGAATCAAGAAAGAGAATTAACAAGGTTGTTAAATTCGTTTCTTAAATTCGAAAATTTATCACAAACAATTTGATCTGTGATGTGAGTTAATTTCGTGGGTAAGGACTCATGGAATTCTTGATATTTTCATCTTTGAGATCCACGAATTAAGAGGCTGAGATCAAGGGTTGATTTGTAATAATATTTTACAGTTTAGAGTCTTGTATGAGAAGATTAGGACCTGTGATGATATCATTCGAGTGTATGACCATTAAGTCAACATGTATAACATTGAAACAACACCAAGAATGAATCTGAGATCCATGATAATCTTGTTTATGTTTGTGTCGTGTGAGTCGTTTTAGTTGATATGGGTTAAAGATAGTAGAGTTTGTTGACTGATGATGGAAACTGAGGTCAAGTCTCGTTGTTTTGGTATATTGTTGCATCAGGTTGTGGTCTTTGTGTCGATTCTTCTTCTTCCTTTCTGTCAAGTTGTATCAGTCAAGGGTCATTGCCACAAGTCGCTAGCCCAAGTCCCCAAGTCGCTAGCACAAGTCGCTACAACAAGTCGCTAAGCCAACTCGCTAGCCAACTCGCTAGCCAAGTTGCTAGCCAAGTCGCTAAGCTAACTCGCTACGACTTGTTAAATAACAAGTCGCTAGGTGACCCAACTCGCTAGGTAGATTCAGTGTATTTGGACATCTTTTTCAAACAACTCGCTAGCATGAATATATGAGATTTCCGACTACTTTTACGACCATGTTAATAACAAACCCAGAAACATGCAACAAAAAGCATTGTATGACCCATTTGACCAAATAAAATACACGGTTTGGATCAAAAGTCATATAAAAAATATTTCATTAACTGACTTAGGACAAAAAGGACAGGACAGATATGAACTTTGGACCAAGACATTTAATTTATTGACCACACAAAAAAAGATACAGACTTGTCAAAACTGATATACCACAATACTCGAAAAGATATTTTCCGACCATACAAATACATAAAACAGTTTCGAACAAGTATCAAAACCACAAATAATCATCAAAACACAAAAACCTTGGCTCTGGTACCAAATTGTTAGGATCCAAATATTTATTGTGTTGATGATTCGGGTGGTCTTGGATGATCAAAATACATGTTTTCCATTTTAGAGAGAGAAAGTAGAGAGAGAGGGTGTTCTTGCTAGAGGTTTACACAAAGTATGAAATATTAGATTGAAAGCACCACCCCTTCCATGGATGGAAGGGGTATTTATACTTACACAATACACGACCTCCTATCGGCCTGTGGATCAGGGATACAGTGGGTAAAGACCTGTATAAAATATGTCTAAGCTACTTACTCATCTCAATTCTACCATAAACACTAATTTCTCCTTAAAAGTAAGGCATCAATACACTTCACATATCTCCAAACTTATACCACACGCAACTATTAGTGGTTTAAGTATAGGCAACCCTATAGTGGCAACCTAATTCACTTAAACTAAAGCTCTGATACCAATTTGTAACACCCCTTGAATGACTCGACTAAAAACGTGAAAAAAATTTTGCAAAAAGTACACCAAAAAACTGACCCACTGTCACTCTTTTACAAGCTGATAAGAATCTATAAACATCTGGACCTTGAGACTATTTTTAAATGAAACTAGACTCAATTACCTTCAAAATGACGGGTGGCACGACCCGTGACAACTTATGGTTAAAAATATATGATTTTTCGAAAACCGACAAAATCTGTTCAAAGTTTCACTTCCATACCGAAATTTTGAGTTTTTGTTCTAAATTTCACTTCCAAACCGAAATTTGGTTCTAAATTTCACTTCCATACCAAAATTTGGAGTTTGGGTTCTAAATTTCGGTTCCAAACTAAAATTTCATTCTGCACTCCAAACACCCCTTTTTTGCATATCTTTTTTGTACACTTTTGACCCATTTCCTGGAAAACGACTTCTATTACTCGGAAAGACACTAAAACTTTCAGAACTTATTATTACATTATAAATATCATTTCTAGTCTAAAACATTTACCATTGAACTTCGGAATACCACATTCCAATTTAACGGGTTTTATACCAAAACCTGTTTTGACCCGTTTACATTACATTCAACTACTATGATGTTCACTTTGACACTTGACAACACGTTTACAAAACCATTTAAACTCTCCGAGGTACAGCATTGACTTGACCTCGGTATCTACCTAAGCTCCTACTTTCTTACCAATTTTCTAACTTCCTTCCAGCAATCCATAAGCATTAAGCTGATACTTACCATCGCCATCACGTGTGGACCTACAAAGCATTGACATCTTAAACCGTAAGCACGAGGCTTAGTAAGTAAAATGATCATAACATAATATTATAATCATCCATACATTAAGCACTATACCCATTATCCATTACAACATTAATCACCTTAAGCCATCCTTAAGCTTTACCATTTACTTCCTAGTCAAAACCCTCATATTCTAACATAAAATTGCTAGTTATGCCAAACTAGCCTTACCATCTACTTTCACATAAACACATACAATTAAGCCATTCCATAACTTATACATAAACAACACATAACACATAATGTAATGAATCCATATAACATTAACTTATAATCGGTTTACTTACCTTGATTCCAAGCTAATGAAACTAAGCACATCATCATCTCCACTCTTGACCTATAAACCAAACATTGTGGGAATCATGGATACTAACTTCCTTCATGATATATAACATTAATCCTTTCCAATTTGATCATAGATCATCTTTGGCTTTTCCCTCTCTTATGCACAAACCAACATCACACCTTCTCCACCATTTTCTGGAAACTTAGCCAATGATGATAATTATCCACCCTTATATATGTGGAAAGTTTGCCCAATTGGCAAACTTAGTCCATCAATTCCCATTCTTCATATTTTGGCCACTAAACACTTTATCACACTTTATAACTTAACTTAGGCCCCTCTATTTTCCATAACTATTACACAACAATTGTCGTCCCACCATTGTTAACTATTAGATTGAATGTTGAGTTGACTAGTCAATCACACTAAACTCTCGTCTATCCATCTAAAGTGGGGCCTACTTGTAATCTGGGATATGGGTCTAACAAAACAACATGAAACTGAACTTATACTAACCATTTATGCACCTAAATATATATAATTACGCACGAAGGCGTGTCGTTTACAAAATGGGAAGTTAACCCAAACATTCCTTTAAAAACCTTAACATTAAATGTCTTGTTCTAAAACATAACTTGACACTTACAAACCTACCCAAAAGCTACTTTGTTCTAAAAAAAGTAAAAGACTACAATGTTTAAGGGCATTTACAAGCTAATATCAAAGGGTAAGTATGAGAATGCTCATCATCATAACACGAGCATTTGTCGTTCCATCAGAATTACCTTTATCTTCATCTACAAGCCCCAAGTTGAATCATATACCTACAAAAAGGTAAACTAACAACGGTAAGTCATACGACTTAGTGAGTAAACGGAAATGAGCTAATCGTGGCAAGTACTAAAGGCTAATACTACTACGTAACAAAAGTCTACTTGGATTCCACTACATTATATATCTAATTTCTTTCTATATATCTAAATATGACATCTAAACATCATACTATTTATATGTGATATCTAATCACATTTTTGCTGATATTACGATATCTAATCATTTTGCTATATGTTAATACAAATATCGTCATTAAACATTATTTATATTTTGTGATCTTTATCTAGTTTTGTTAACGAAAAAAGTAAATTTCATTTTTGTAAAGTATAAAGCTTGTCAACATTAATAGATATTAAAACAAGCTTTCTTTAAATAAAGTCTTCATCACTTAAGCATTTACATCTTATCACATTTTGATTAGTTATGTATCAATTAACTTTGATATCTTTCTAAACCATAATGTGCATCAACATTTTTAGAACAAGTATGTTTTAGTTTCTTAAACACAACATTACATATGTATTTACTTTTAACATATTAATTCTAAAAATAGAAAATAACATATTACATTATGGCTTGCATCACATTGGAAATCTTTAGAAATTTCATAGAATATTTTGTTTAGATTTGGATTCTACATATCTTATATGATCTTGGTTAGATTTGGGTGATCTTGGAAAGATTTTTGTGATCTTTAATGTCAGACCAACGGAACCAAAAAATAACAAGGGCGGAACCCTTTTTTTGGTTACGTGGTCCATGACAACTGCTGTTCATTTGGCCTATAAATAGCAAGCCAACCCAAGTTGTTTTCTCATCCATTCTTAGCATAAAACACATACATTCTCTCATTCTATTACATCTAACTCAGTTTTATTTCATTCTAGTGATCATCTTTTTTTAGCAAAGAAGATCAAGGCATAATCAAGCTTCAACATATAGATGGAAGGCTTGTTTGTTTTGTTGTTGTGTGATCTAGTTGTTCATACATCATTGTTGTACCAAACCATCTTAAACCTCTAAGTGTGAGTGGTTAGTATTTTACTCCTCAAAATACATAGTGTGTGGGAGTGGTTGTACCTTTGTAAAAGAACTCAACATCTAGCTTTGTGTCGAAAATATTGTGTAAGTGACGTGTAAAGGTTTTCTCCACTGGTTAAAGGAGCTTGTTGATTAGTGAAGATAACTCTCGAGTTGGAGACTCGGCGAGTGGAGCAGGGCAAGGAAAAAGTGTCCTTGTAGATCGAACCACTATAAACAACTTGTCGCGGTTTGATTGTTTCTTTCTTTATTTAATTATTATATATTGCTTGCATATTATTCTTCACTAACATATCTTTGATCAATATCAATTGATCTTACAATTAATTTTCAAACAAAGATTTTAAACAGTAAAACTATTCAATCCCCCTTCTAGTTTTCCATAATTGGTATCAGAGCCTCGTTGCTCAAGAATTTCTAAAATATATTGTATTTTATAAACTTGAAACGATCCATGGATTTCGAAAACTTTAAAGAAGGGCAATCTATGCAAAGACCTCCACTCTTTGAAACAGATGGATTTATCTATTGGAAAAACCGTTTTGAAACATATGTAAAATCAAAAGTTTGGTTTTTTATTATTAAAGGTGAATTTAATCCTACAACAAAGATATTTCAAGCGATGAACAAAAGAAATTAATAGCCAAAAATAATGAAGCTAAAATGATGCTTTATAATGTTTTGCCTATAAAAGAATATGAAAGAACTTTTATGCGTGAAACCGCCAAAGATATTTGAGAATCTTTAATTATTACACATCAAGGGAATTTACAAGTCAAGGATAACAAAATTGATCTTCTTGTTAAACAATATGAACAATTTTTTATCCCTGAAGATGAAACCATTGATTGTGTATTTGCTCGCTTTAAAACTATTGTTACTTCTCTTAAAACACTTGATGAATCTTTCCGTAGTAATAACTTTGTCAAGAAATTTCTTAGAGCCCTCCATCCGAAGTAGAGAGCAAAAGTGACGGTGACGCAGGTTTTAGTGACCAGGTTTTAATATTTATATTTTATCGTTATACCTATGGTCTACCCTAATGCACTAACGAGTAGTGTACCCGGTCGTGTAGTGTAGTATTTCGGTAAAACCGAGGTCGTCCCAAGAGCTATGTGTGCGGATTTTAACTAAGTCTAGGTGTCATAGATTTTAATAGATCTTAAGGTTGAAATGATTTAATTAACTACTAAAACAAGAATATAAGAAAATTAAGTAAAGGCAATGGTCGTGATCAATAGGGGAGAAGTGTGCTAACCTAGTTACTTATCCTATCAAGTTAAGTTTACGTTTAATTAATTCCAATTACTTCAAGTGGGGGTAAAATTTGCCAGGACAGCATTGGTCAGTTCGTCCTAACCTATCAGCAAAGGCTTCCACTGGAGATCGTAAGTGACCCGTTGAAAGTCCAGTTGTTTTTAGTCCCCTAAGCCAAGTCATTAAGTACCGCTACATGCAAGATTTGTAACAATGAGTGCCCGGGCGCTAGCATCTTAAACACTCATCCCTGACTTCTTAAGTTCATCCAAACGGTAGGTGATCAGTTGGTCAAATCGCACAAGCGAAGAAGGGTCGTCAGTTGGTCATATCTTACCCTTCCCACTCAGTCTACCTACTTAGGGTCAGTTGGTCATATCTCCTAAGTAACTAGCCACTACCGCCATTCAAAACTACCGAAACAAGGGTTGCTACCAACAAACTATACATGCATATACTAGAAATAATTATACGGAAGCAATGTAAACATAAACAAAACAATTAAGGAATCATAACTAGTGTTAGGAATTAGAAATTCCAGGTATTAAAGAGTCGGTCACCTCAAGTATATGTAATCGTTAGAAAGCTCGTAGACGTAGTTCATTTAAGTTAAGTAGTATTTAGTTTAGTAACACCGTGGAGGACGGACGGGTCTTTACCCACTGTATGCCTGATCCACAGCCCGTTGTGTGGCGTTTTATTGTAAGACTATAAATACTCTCTACCTTCCAAGGTAGAGAGTTGGAGCTCATAATAAGATCTTTTCTTTCTCTCACTAAGTTCCCTAAACCTCTAACTTTCTCTCTCTAGAACTCACCTTTATACGCCCACTTTGTGTTATGGTTTGATGTGTATGTGAAATCCAATATCTTAAAATTGGTATCAAGAGCCATGGTTAGATCATATCTCACATATCTTTGGATTTCTAGTGGTTTTTAGGTGGTTTTTTAGTTTGAAAAAGTTTAGTGGTTTTTGCATCATTTGGTTGATTTCTAGTGTTAAAGTTTGGATTTTGGTAGTACTTTTGTGTTTAGAATCATCTCAAGTGTTTAGGTTTTGATTTAGAAGGTTTGAATCATAGTGGTTGGGCTGTTTTTGGATTGAAAAGTGGTGTTTATGTGTTTTTCATGCTAGCAACTTGTGCCACGGAAAAGTTTTCTTGGTAGCGACTTGCTTTACAATTTGGTAGCGAGTTGTTGTTTAACGCCTTAGCGAGTTGAGCTAGCGACTTGTCTATTGAGACAAGCCGACAAAAAGTACAGTTAGTGGATTCCCCACTACGAGTAGCGACTTGGTTTAAGTTAGCGACTTGTACTTTATATTGTTAGCAACTTGGTGTTAGCGAGTTGCTATTTAGCGACTTGAATATTTAGCGACTTGGTGCTTAGCGAATTGCTGCCAAAATTTTGTTAGCGACTTGGATTGTGGCGAGTTGTTATATAACGACTTGGAACTTTAGCGACTTAGCACTTAGCGACTTGTTTCACAGTTTTCCTAGCGACTTGAGTGATTTCCTTTAAATACGGTTTTCTCTTGATTCAGTAAAATCCCGTGAAAGAATCTATTTCCCGGTTTAATCATAGAGTTATAAAATCCCGTTTAATTTCTCATCATGTCTACCAACGTTCCTACAATCATCTCCACTGTTGCCGAGGATGTTCAAGCAGCTGGTTCAGATACTCGTCCACCCATGCTTGACAGAACTGACTACGACTCTTGGGCTCAACGAATCAGATTGTACTGTCTTGGAAAGGAAAATGGAGTCAACATTCTCAAATCCATTGATGAAGGACCATATCGGGTTGAGACGACTAGAGACTTAATTGATACAGCTGAAGATGGAACAATGATCTATGGAATTGACAGACCAAAGACATATGATGAGCTCGATGATAAGGAGAAAAAGAGATTCGATGCTAATATCAGGGCTTCTAACATCGTACTTCAAGGTCTTCCAAAAGATATCTACAAGCTGATCAATCACAACACCAAAGCAAAAGCTGTATGGGATAATGTCAAGATGCTTCTCTCTGGTTCTGAGCTAACTGTTGAAGACCGAGAATCACAGCTGTATGATGAATTTGAGAACTTCAAGATGAAACCAGATGAGAGTGTCTATGAGTACTATGTGAGATTTCATAAGCTGGTGAATGACATGAGGAACATCAGAATGACTATGCCTAACATTCAGCTGAACTCAAAGTTTGTAAACAACATGAATCCCGAATGGCACAAATTTGTCACTTCTGTGAAGCTCACTAAAGGATTGAAGAATACGAATTATGAGCAACTCTATGCCTTCCTTCTTCAAAATGAGAGACATGCCATGTTTGAAAAGAGGATTCTTGATCAGTTCAAAGCTCAGGGAGAAACAAGCTCAACAAATGATTCAACTGCTTTTTACACAAATGTTGGGATTACCACCAAAGCTTCTCAAGTTGTACCCACGGGAGATGGTAATCACAAACTCATTCCTGATCCAAGGTTCAAGCAACCATATGCTAATGCTGTCATGGAACATTTCATCAATCAACTGACACTCATGGTTAAAGAGAACAGGACACTTTCACCTCACACTAACAGACTTCACACCAACAATGAGATCAGAACCGCCTCCAATCTTCATAATCATGCTTTGATCAGAGATGGGAAAATTATGGGGCAGCCAGTTCAAGAAAGGCAGTTTGATCAAAGAAAGGGTGGAGCAGGTGGAGGTTATGGTGCAAATCAGAATCGGGGAAGGAATGGAAATCAAAGTCAAGCTAAGCCGATCAAATACTATAACTGTGGTGGTGAGGGACACATTGCAAGGAACTGCACATCTCCAAAACACCCTCAGAATGCAGAGTACTTCAGGGATAAGATGTTGCTTGTGCAAGCTCAGGATAATGGTGCAGCTTTGGATGAAGAGGAGTTGTTGTTCTTGGCTGAGGGAAATGCTAAGACATATGATGCAGATGTGGATGAACAACCAATTCAGGAGATAGGCCATAATCATCAGAATGCCTTTCAAGTAGCTGATTGTGATGCATACGACTCTGATGTTGATGAAGAACCCACTGCACAAACCATCTTCATGGCTAGCATTTCTCCAATGGTCTCTCCTAAACTCTCTTCATCTCCACAAGCTAGTCCATCCAAAGACAAACTCATTTCTGAGGTATTAAATAATTGAGATCGGGGGAGAATGTGTGATTTAAATTGGATTTAAACTGATAATTCGGTAAATGGTTTTATAAGGATGTACAAGCTCTCCTTCCCACATGTGACAAATGATTTCAAGAAATTCTAGAATGCTTAATCACAATATGCCCTAAGTCCTTAGGTGAGAGAGTTAATCCTTTGATTCCGTGTTCTATGCCTAGTGCCAAGTATGATATTCATTCGATGCCCAATGTTTTGAATGTGAACTCTAGTGTGCCTTCTAGAAGTACAAATTCCAGCACTTCTAGTGTTAAGAAAGTGAACCTTAGTATGCCTGCATGTAGTTCAGATCCCAGTACATCTAAACAGGAGAAGCAAAGAGTAGCAAAACCAACTAATGTTCCCATTCCCTCTACAGGAGTAATCAGTGACATTAAAGCGAGCAGGTCAAAGTCTCAAGACAATACAAGGAATGACAGGACCTCGCAAGCTAAGAATGTGCATTGGAAGAAAGTAGAAGACCAACCTAGGAACTTTAAGTTTGAGCCGAATAAAACGAATCGTGTTGATTCTAGTATTAGCCATAGGCGTACTGTAATTAATTCAAATTCTGATACTATTTTCAAACCTTGTAATGATGTCTGCTTGAATTCTGTTGCTAATCATGAATGTGGTATGAATACTTTGTCTAATACTGTCAAATCCCCAGTGAATCTTGTCAATGAAAAATATCATGCTAAGAAGGCAAAAAGGCAAAGGCGAAAGAAAGTTAGAAAACAGTGGAAACCCACAGGAAGAACATTTAGTAAGATAGGCTATCATTGGATACCTGTTGGTCATAAGACTAATCAGACAATGCCCACTAGAAAATGGATGCCTACTGGTAGAACTATTACTTTAAGAAGTGAGCACACTTTGAATAGGGCTAATATAGACACTAGTACTGCATCTATTCATAATGATTCCATTGCCTTAATTTTTTATATGAATGCTTCTATTTCTAATGTGGGTGTTCCAACCATTGTTACTAACCAAATGGAACCCGTTCTTGCATGGGGATCCCAATTATCCAGTTATCCATTCTTGTCTGTGTTCAACTGCAGATCGTTCAAGTCGTTCTGTGGTACCTGGACTCAGGTTGTTCCAAGCATATGACTGGCGACCGGTCGCGGCTCATGAACTTCGTGAGCAAATTCATCGGGACAGTTAGATTCGGGAACGAACATTTTGGAGCTATTATGGGTTATGGAGATTATGTGGTTGGTAAAAGTGTAATTTCCAGGGTATATTATGTGGAAGGTCTTGGTAATAATTTGTTCTCTGTTGGTCAATTCTGTGATTCCGATCTAGAAGTAGCTTTCAGAAAACATACTTGTTTCATTAGAGAACTTGATGGTGTAGAATTGTTAAGAGGTACCCGAGGTTCAAACCTATACACCATATCTATCGATGACATGATGAAGTCCTCTCCAATCTGCTTGCTGTCAAAGGCTTCTAAAACAAAGTCTTGGTTATGGCATCGTCGTCTCAATCACTTGAACTTTGGTACCATAAACAACCTTTCTAGAAAGGATCTAGTCAGAGGCTTACCCATATTAAAATATGAAAAAGATCATCTTTGCTCAGCTTGTCAATTGGGAAAAAGCACGAAATATGCCCACAAACCAAAACCCACAAACTCTGTAATGGAAGTTCTTCATACCCTTCATATAGATCTGTGCGGTCCAATGAGAGTGCAAACTATTTATGGGAAGAGATATGTGTTAGTAGTGGTTGATGACTACTCCCGATTCACTTGGGTTAAGTTTTTGAGGACAAAGGACGAAACTCCAGATGTCATCATTAAACTCATTAAACAACTTCAGATCAGACTCAACAAAACAGTTCGAATCGTCCGAACTGACAATGGAACTAAGTTTGTTAATAAAGTACTCAATGAATTTTATGAAAATGTTGGAATCAGTCCTCAAAGAAGTGTTCCTCGAACTCCTCAACAGAACGGTGTAGTTGAAAGACGAAACCGAACTCTTGTAGAAGCTGCAAGGACAATGATGATCTACTCAAAGGTTCCAATGTTTCTATGGGCTGAAGCTATTGCCACTGCTTGTTACACTCAAAATAGATCTCTAATTCACACATCTCATGGAAAGACTCCATACGAATTTGTCCACAATCGAAAACCTTATCTATCATACATTCGTGTGTTTGGTGCTTTATGTTATCCAACTAATGATGGTCAAGATTTAGGAAAACTGAGAGCCAAAGCAGACATTGGAGTATTTGTAGGCTATGCACCAAACAGAAAAGGTTACCGAATCTACAATAAGAGAACCCGAGATATCATGGAAACAATTCACGTTACGTTTGATGAGCTGACCGGTCAAATGGCTCCTGGAAAATCCAGTTCAGGACCCGCACTTCAAAGCAGTCCCATTGGTTCATCCCTTGTACCTAATTCTTCTCCAGCAACTCCATATGTACCTCCATCTGAAGATGATTTAAAGAAATTGTTTGATCCTATGTTTGATGAACTTTATGAGCCAAGTACTAATGAGGTGTCGATTTCTACAACAGAGGCTGCTCATATTCCTATGAATGAAGTCAATCCTTCAGTCTCAATATCATTAAGTCAAGAAGCGCCTGCTGCTGATCCTTCTGTCTCATCAACAAATCATCATTCTTCAAATGTACATCATGGAACTGTTTCTGGCATCAATGATGAAGTTAATCCCTTTGCTACTCCTGAAGATGCTCCATTTGAAAACATATTTGCTCCTGAATCTTCATCAGAACCATCTTCCTCAGGAGACATCGACACTGCTACTTCAGTCCCTCAACAACTACCACATAAACACCTCAGAAAATGGACTCACGATCATCCGTTAGACAACATCATTGGAAATCCCTCTCATCCAGTATCCACACGGAAACAACTTGCAACCGATGCCTTATGGTGCTTCTTCAACTCCGTACTCTCTAAGATCGAACCAAAAGATGTTAAAACCGCCATGAATGAAGATAGCTGGTTCAATGCCATGCAAGAAGAAATTCATGAGTTTGATCGACTTGATGTATGGGAGTTAGTACCTGCTCCAGATTGTGCTATGATTATTGCTCTAAAATGGATCTTCAAAGTGAAACTTGATGAGCATGGTGATGTGTTGAAGAACAAGGCTCGATTAATTGCTAAGGATACCGTCAAGAGGAGGGTATTGACTTTGAAGAATCTTTTGCTCCTGTTGCTCGAATCGAGGCAATCAGAATCTTTTTGGCTAATGCTGCTAGTAAGGACATGGTAGTCTATCAGATGGATGTAAAGACGGCATTTCTGAACGGAGATCTTAAAGAACTCGTCTACGTCAGCCAACCTGAAGGATTTGTGAATCAAGAGCATCCTACTCACGTTTATCGTTTGAAGAAGGCTCTATACGGTTTAAAGCAAGCTCCAAGGGCATGGTATGATACACTGTCAAAATTTCTTCTATCTACACTGTCAAAATTTCTTCTATTTTGACAAATAGATATTTAACTGATATCTACGGTTTTTGTGCTGTCATTCAAAGAATGACACGGGACTTTAGATATTGTTCGAATTTTATTTAAAAAAAAAAATAATAATTTTGGGAGAAAGAGAAACGATGGTTTATTGTCATTTCAGGCAGTAACCAGCTTTTCAAAGAAAGAACAGAGCCATACTTTATCATGTTTTCAAAATTCCATGCTCTGATTCTATAAACATTTATCTGCTGAAAACTAACTGCTTTGAAAAATAACCCGGACTCTATTTTTGATAATCATCTGGACTTATTTGTCAAAATATCTATCTCTCAATCAACAACCTATGTCATTGATTGAGGGGGATAATGATTTCAATTAAATTAAAAAAGTTATTTGCCATTCAATTGTTTTTCAAAAGATATGCATGCATGTTTTATCAATGGAGTTTAAAGTCTTAAAATCCGATCCTTATCAGTTAAAACGCTTTCATAATCAAGTCACAATTCTCCTTAAAAGCTTTCAAAATCAATTTAAATCTATAAGAGATCACAAATCTCAAATGATTTGATAATTGTGATCGGGGGAGAATGTGTGATTTAAATTGGATTTAAACTGATAATTCGGATCTACGAGGGGGAGTTGTACACGTACCTTTTAAACTTTAGCAAACAGTGTACACCCTTCCTCTCGAACATGTAGGAATATTTAGGTAAATGGCTTAATAGTCAAATTTAGGTTAAATTTAGTGTGTAAGAGGGGGCTAGTGTTAATAGTTTAGTAAACTCTAAACACTAGAGAATATCTAAATTTAACTAAAACTTTCGAAAATTCCTCTTAACACTGAACTAATACTTTCGCAAAATTGACTATTCCTAGCCTAAAATTCTGAAATTTGAGGTAACTATTTTGTACGTACGTATAGAAAACTTTTTGTTAACTTACCGTTTATTGAAAAAATTAAATTAACTTTAGTAATAGGGGGAGTTAGTTACTGTATCCAACAACTAACTCTCTATCTATAAAACTGTTTATTCAGGTCTACTAATA
>BPTQ01000006.1:105538111-105549806 GCA_019973895.1 Chrysanthemum seticuspe
AAAAAAAAAAAAAATCAAAAAATATTTTTGTGAGAAAGAGAAAGAAATGGTTTATTGTCATTTCAGGCAGTAACCAGCTTTTCAAAGAAAGAACAGAGCCATACTTTATCATGTTTTCAAAATTCCATGCTCTGATTCTATAAACATTTATCTGCTAAAAACTAACTGCTTTGAAAAATAACTCGGACTCTATTTTTGATAATCATCTGGACTTATTTGTCAAAATATCTATCTCTCAATCAACAACCTATGTCATTGATTGAGGGGGAGAATGATTTCAATTAAATTAAAATGTTATTTGTCATTCAAAATGTTTTCAAAAGATAATCATGCATGTTCAATCAATGGAGTTTAAAGACTTAATATCCGATCCATATCAGTTAAAACAGTTTCTTAATCAAGTCACAATTCTCCTTAAAAGCTTTCAAAATCAATTTAAATCTACAGAGATCACAAATCTCAAATGATTTGATATTTGTGATCGGGGGAGAATTTGTGATTTAAATTGGATTTATACTGATAAATTGGTAAATGGTTTTATAAGGATGTACATGCTATCCTTCCCACATGTGCCAAACGATTTTAAATTTTCTTGCACATGTTGAGGGGGAGCATATATCGCAAACCAATATGTGTTGAAACGTGATCATTTTTCTCGATGTGCAGGTTTCCTCTATTATGTGCAAAACTCTTTTCAAACTTAGATGCACATATTGAGGGGGAGTAAAATCATGAAAACCTCATCCTTCCCCAAAATGCTCTATCTACTTGATTTGATGTGGGAAGTGATGTTGATATCTTTTAGAAAATGGTAATCAAAGAAGTTAATTCTTTCTCTTGCCTCCGTGTGCAAAACATTTTCAAATACTTGATGCACATGTTGAGGGGGAGTTCTCGTTCTAAAAATATCAAAAATAATTCAGGTACAAAATGCTTTGATAATATATCACAAGTATCTGAATTGATTTTCAAATGGTTTTCAATTGAGTCCAAATGGCAGGTGAACAATACCAAAAAGACCGACCAACTTTACTTTATGTATGGTGATATAAGGATGATAAGGTTAGATATTTGTTCCCATGATCCACCAGAATCGGAGGGATCTACCCAGGGACTATCCACTAGTTAGTGTAGAGTTCTTAGATATAATGATAAAAGGAGAAAAATGAGATAAGGGAAGAGTGCGGACTGAGACTGAGCTAGTACCGGAATAAACCCAACAAGGTTCTAGCTATGAAGTCTAGGTATGCACTGAAGGGGTTGAAGAATTAAAAAGAATTGAATGAAAAAAGGGTGAAAACAAATAGCCCTCCATTGATTCAACCCTAGGGCAGAAACCGGGTTCAATTCATTTGCTACTGGCTGTTACCAAGGTAACACCGGTATTGAAGACAAGACGTCATGGACCCAGTGACGCACTGCACTAAACTTCCCAAACCACTCAAGTTCCTCTTAAAAGGGCTTGTTTCATTCTCACGGGGAACCGACATTATCTATCGACTTTCTCTTAGAGATTGTTGATATTGAAGAAGGAGACCCTCTCCCTAGTCTCTGATATAGGATCCAAATTATGCACAAATTGAGTCTAGAGCCACGAGATCATCAATAATCTCATTAGGAAACTTTTAATGAAGACTCTCTGCTTCACACAATGTGGAAAGAGAGATTATATCTTGAGTCCTACGCATTATCCTTGTGGTATTGCCAGAACATCTGAGTGATATGCATACATATTCACAATGAAGATGGAAAACCTTCTGGAGCCAACATCAAACAAGCTCCTGGTAGGTGGCATGTGAGATCTATTCATTAGATCAACCATGTGACAACTGAACAGAAACAATGGGGCGATTCAAGTCTTGAATCAATCCTGGTTCAGGTTATGGATTGACGGATACCTTTGAAAAACCGGTCTTTGTGCATAAAAACTCTTTTCTTTAGCACTTAGACTGCGTACAAAGATTTCAAATCAAAAGGTGTTTATGATTGATACTTGATTTTCACTAAAACCTTCGTTGTATTGCAAAAACAATTTCTATTGAGCAATACACGATTGTTTTTCAAATCTCTTTTCATCAATCAGTGAATCTCTATTCGCTGGTTCACTCACTCCGTGTTGTCTTCTTTGAGATGCTCCGGTTTGAGAACAGCTAGAGCAGCTGCGAAACCCTGTCAAGGAAATTCTTCGGAATTATACCTGATCACAGGCAGTACTTGTACTGATCAACGGGGAACCGTGGGCCGTGTACCTCAATTCAATGAAAGTGATCAAAGACACTTTCGTGCGATTTATTGCTAACTGTTGTATGCAGGTACACCCGACGTTTGCAGCTGATCAGAATGAAGCGGTCAATTCCATAGCCGCATGCTCACTTAACACATTCATCTCAAAAGAAATCATGATTAGTGCATCAATGACTCTGATATTTTCACTCCATGCTTCTGCTACGCTGCTGCCAATATCATGAATCAACTAAAGCTTCCGCTACTCTGATGAGAAGATATCATGATCCAGAATGTGAGCATGTCGGTCCTAAAGTCACAACATCACATAATACCAACACCACAAAGGATGTCTCAGAGATTTTTGATAGCTGATGATCTCAAAAGCTGGCTCAAATTTATTATCACGTGGATCAGTTAAAGACCTCCACTTGGAGTAACCAAACATGAAATGTGAAGAATTAATGACTACGAGCTTAGGAGCAAAGGACTACATCAAGAATGCAAGAACAATTGTTAATGTAATATTTGTTTGTACTCAATGTAATTTTAGTACATGTTTGAGGTGACCTCCCTTAGGGGGAGATTGTTAGGAATTAGAAATTCCAGGTATTAAAGAGTCGGTCACCTCAAGTATATGTAATCAATAGAAAGCTCGTAGTCGTAGTTATTTTAAGTTAAGTAATATTTAAGTTAAGTAACACCGTGGAGGACGGACGGGTCTTTACCCACTGTATGCCTGATCCACAGCCTGTTGTGTGGCGTTTTATTGTAAGACTATAAATACTCTCTACCTTCCAAGGTAGAGAGTTGGAGCTCATAATAAAATTTTCTTTCTCTCACTAAAGTTCCCTAAACCTCTAACTTTCTCTCTCTAAAACTCATCTTCTATACGCCTATGTTTGATTGTGTTATGATGTGTATGTGAAAACCAATATCCTACAAATATTCACCCGATCACAGATTCGTTGTATTACAGTTTACACACCTCGTTGGGACTTAACGACCCGGGGAAACACTAAACTCTCGTGGATAATTGCATTGCGTTCTCAAGTGATTGACTCTTGTTGACCATTCACCTGGTTAATTTGGGTTGACCGTTTGGGACCGATCAAATTTTTGGCGCCGCTGCCGGGGAGGTGTGCTGCGTACTACGAATTTGAAGCATCAGTGATTGTTGAATATACACCCATTGTATATTTACCATCCTTGTTCATATTTTCTTATTATTATTATATAAAAACAAAACGGTTCCCAAAAACATTTTAAAATCAGTTTTCAACAAACACAAAAACCCAAAAAGATTTTCTTTCTTATTTTTACAAAATGTTTATCCAAAAATCCAAAAATATCCATCTTTGCCCTCTCACATCTTTGATTCTTCATCCCAACCCCTCTGTAAACCTTTGATTCTTTCCTATGTCGTATCCACACCATTTTGGTTGCCAATGGTGTGGTGGTCCTCATAATGGTGGGAATTGTCCCCGCTGTAGCATGGTAGAATCAGGAGATGGGTCTGTCTATAACCAAGCTCCCTATCCTTACCATGACACATCTGATTCATTCTACCAGCCACCACATCATGAGATATTGACATATCTGTGTGAGTTTTGTGGAGATCCTCACCAAGGATTTGAGTGTCAATCCGGAAACGCGTTTGTCTATGAACAGTTTTCTGGTAACACTCAGGACTTTGGAAATTACCAAATTCCATATTACTCACATGTCCAGCCACAACAATCATTTTGTTGTGAGTACTGTGGAGGTCCACACGTTGGCTCGGATTGTCAAACAGGGAATCCATTTCCTTGTAACAATTACGACTATCCATATCACGACCAACCTCCACAGTGCCAAATGACTAAACTCCTCCGCAAACCCAACAAGACACTTATCTAGAGCTTCTGGAGTTAGTGAAAAGAACTGAGGAGTTGAGTAAAACAGCATTTCGAAATGCTCCTAGTTTTTCTTGTGTATATTGTGGGGGTCCTCATGATGATTATCAATGTCAACCTTCCGGTTTTGACAAATCTCCACTCCCACAATGTCCCGTCATTCAAAATTCACATGAGAAATCCATGGAAGAATTGCTAGCTGAAGAGCAGGCTGCTAAAATAAATTCCCAAATTGCGTTTGAAAAATCTATTAGGGAATCAATTGCAAAAGAAAAAGCAGCCAGATCTAGCTCTCAATTTCGTTTTATTCCTGATGACAGTGATGATGAGGATACACTTGATATCCTTCAATTCTATAAAGATTCATCAAGTTCATCAGTTGATATCCCATCAGTTGAGATTCATTCTCAAACAACTGCTATCACACCCGATATTCCCACTCACTCTCTAAACATGGGGGATGAGCATCTTGACACTGTTCCTGAAAAGGAATCGGACGAATTCATAAAGTCTAGTGTTGAGAACCTTGTCCCAATCCCGAGAGAGTCACAGGGAACTTCTGATCATATGTGTGATTCTCTTTCCCCTCTTGAGTGTTCAAAAGATCATTTTGAAACTTTCTCTGATCTTAGCGACGATTGTGCTTCCTATGGAAACATCGAGTATGTTGAGGCATCACTCCCACAGTCTGATCCTCTTCTTGAGGAGTTCACCGATGAACTCGCTCACATCAATCCACTTTCATCAAAAAGTGACGATGATATCTTTGATTTCGAAGCCGACGTAGGAGAAATTGAAAGTCTCCTTTATAATGATCGTTCACTCACTTCTCACCCTAACAGTCCAATAGAGAATGTTGATCACTTTGTTCCCGAAACATTCAAAGCTACTTTCACCAATCCTCTATTTGAATTCGACTCTGAATTCACTTTAATTTATGAGAATCCACTCTTTGATACTCAGATTGAGGATAGTGATGAGTCTACAGTGGAACAAGAATTCACAGATTTACATCTTGTGATTGATTCTCTTCACGAGGAGTTCGCCGGTGAACTCACTCATATCATATCTCCGCCGGAGTATGATAATTTCTACTTTGATCTAGACACACCCATAATATGTCTTGATCACGTGATCTTAAATGATGAGATTCATAATACTGAAATTATGGATTCTCCTATGGATGAAGATGAGTTAGTCATGATTTTCATCATGACTTTCTTTCTTTTCTTCACCTATCCCGTGACTTCTTCTCTTCTTCACTCATTCGGGAGTGAAGATACCATCTTTGACCCCGGCATTTCCATGTACCATTTGTGAGCCGGGTCTGTCTATGTATATCTCGTCGGTGTGGAACTTTCGCGTGCTTCAAATGTTTATACAAACATCTTGAATGAAAGTCCGATGGAGATTGTCTCTTCCACTTACTTCCCCATGAACAAATTAATTCGGGGTCGAGTCAAGCTAGCGACTCGGTAATCAAAAACAGTAGTTAAACATGGGTCTTCACCCGTGTGTACCACCCTAGTGTGGGGGAGTTGCCCTCCGCTGTTGTATATAAGTTTTCATAAAAAAAAATAAAAATAAATAAAAAAAAAAATGGCCGTAGTATTTCCCTTTTACGTTCTATGTTTCGGCATAACAGCCGGTACTTTGAATATTGAGGGAAATATTCATTTCTAGTGTGGGGGGGGGGGGGGGGAATTCTCACGAATTTTATCATGTAATTATACCACCCAATTCCCCCATTTTTGGCCAATTTTTTTTTTTGGAGTAAGTGTTTTTCACTTACTCAGCATATGGTTATCAGTCCGCCATGTCTAATAAACAAAAGGATTGGATAATCCAGGAGCAAACGACTCTAGGTAAAGATATCTCAAATCCGTTGACGGCTTGCAATTTGCCCAAAATTGTATGGTGTTCAGCTCACCATATCTTTAATTAGTGAAGAGTTGGCTAGCCCGCAAGTTTATGGCTTGTGGTAAAGGCAGTTGGAAAACCATAATTGGTATTTAGCTCACCAAAGATATTTTATCTAAGAGTTGGCTAGTCCAGAAGCAAACGGCTTCTGGTAAAGACAAATCAAAACCGTTGAAAGCTGGTGATTTGCTCAAAATCATTTGGTTATCATTGTACCAAGGTTCTTACTTGAACTGAAACAATTGGCTACTCCAGAAGTAATGGCTTTTGGTAAAGAGACTTAAATCCATTAAATTTTCATAAAAGATTGCTAGGGACTAGCAATAGTTTAGTGTGGGGGATTGATGAGTGTGTAAATACTCATCATTTTTGGTCAAATCTGAACTGCAAAACATTTAAAAACACTTAAATAGGTATCAAAATACTGGAAATATTCCAGGAATTGTGTTTTATATGTTTTTAGATGCAAAATGAGTAAAAACAGTTGAAAAACGAACAAAGTTTACATAATTGGCAGTTTCAGTCCCCCAAATTTCAAAAGTTGTCAAAATCAGTCCCTGAGCATTTGTTTTTTAAGAAAAGTCACCAAAGGTCCTTTTGAAATCATAAGTTGTCATATTTAGTCCTTTGGAGAAAGATTTGAAAATTTACAAAAATGGTCCCTCTACTTTGAACTTTGGCAGATTTGGTCCCTGGTGGAATAAAATGGAAAACATTCAATGTGGTCCTTGTACTATTAAAGATTGACAAGTTTGGTCCTATTGATAACTTTGGAAATTGGGCAAGATCGGTCCTCGAAAAAATTGCTAAATTGCAATTATGGTCCTTGTGATACTACTACAAACCAAACCGGACCTTTGTATTATTAACCCAAGCCCACAACCCAGCCCAACCTCCTTAATAATAAAACCAGGTCAAACCCACCTTCCATCCAATACTACTCCTTCACCCACTTCTCTGCAAAACCACCCTTCTCTATCACCTTTTCCTGCAACTAGCACCAACTCCCCTTCCACCTGTCTCACCAGCTCATCCCCTCCACCTCCACAACAAACCAAGGGCATTAAATGCCCTGAAAACCCCACACGTTATCAGAGCCAGTTGCAACAAAAGTTGGCGCCAAATTGCATTTCAAGGGCTAGGATCATTTCAACCAATCCAAGGGCTAGGAGTGAAGAGAAAAGCTTTTTGGATAGCTATATAAAGACCAGAAGACAGAAGAAAAGATTGTCACTTTTTTTAGACCTTTTTTTATTTTTATTGTAATCGTTTTAATTTTTTAATGTTAAAGATTTCTGGGATTTATGTTTAATGTAATTTACAAGTTATTTTGAGTCTTAATTCATAAGCTTCCTCAATTAATTTCTAGTTTTCTGCCTGTTTTAGTTTTCCCGCCAAAACCCATTCTTGGTAAATTTCCAGTTTTAAGTTGTTAAGATTGTTTTAATCAGTTTGTTTAAGTTTGTTCTTGATTAATCAAGAGAGTTGGAAGGTTCTCATGTTCTGTAAACTAAGTTTTCAGAAAAGTCAAAAATAGTCAACAAAAGTCAACTTTACTGTTCCTGAGCTTAATTACTGCTTATTTGGATTTTATCAGTTTAGTTGGGTTAAGTAGAGGTATATGCTTTTAATTTAATGTAGTATAAGCTGCTTTATTTAATTCTCTCCAAAAATCATATAAAAAGCCAAAAAAAAAAAATAGCTTAATATTAGAATAAACTAATAGTGCTTATTTAGCTTTGATTTCTGTTTTATTAGCATCATTATAAGTTGTTTAGTCCTAGGGAACCAATACATGTAGCTTACATTGGCCAGAGCACCTTTATTTTGCATAATCCAAACCTTAAGGGGTGTTTGGATAAACAAGCTTGGTTGAGATAGAGCCTATTATAGGGTATAAGAATAGTTGATTTAGTCCATATTATATCACAATAGGCTGTTTAAATCATAAAAAATATAGGTTATTTACTTAAAAGTCAAATTCAAGTTCAATTTTCATAACAGATTGTTGTAGCCATTTTTAGCTTGCATAAGTTATAATGTAGGTGCATATTAGGATAAGTTAGCTTAATCAAGTCTTATTTTATCTCATTACAACATATCTAGTCACTTAGGATGATCCAAAGTTCAAATTAGTCAAAGTGAAAGGTTTTTGTCAAAAGTCAAATTTTGTCCAAATTCTGTTTTTTCTCAGTTTTCATTAGCCTCTTTAATCCATTTTTAGTTGTCATAAAAGATATTAAAAATTAAAAATCTCAATTTCACCATCTGCTTTTGCTTATACCAAGAGGAAATAAATCAAAAAAATGTGTTGCTAGAGCTGCTATAAGCTGCAAGTTGCATGCTCAGTCAATTTTTCCCCTACACCACAGAAAATGGTCCTAATCACCATTATAGTTTTGATTTTTCATTTCTTCACCTTAAGTCCACTTGAGCTGAAAATTTGGAATTAAGCTGTCTGGTTGGTTGTCTACTCACAGGACATTTTTGCTTATTTTTGTGATTTTTCTAGATAGCTTATTATAGTGCTTAAAGTAGGTGCTATAGGGCCGTTTGGCATAATAGACTAGAAATTGAATTTGTAGCCTAAATGCTTCTAGCCTGTGCTTTTAGGGTCCCATTCAGTTGCATTAGCATAATTTAGGTTAGATTAAGGCTAGGGTAGCTTAAGGTAGCCTTTGGATAGCTTATAGCTTATTTCACTTAGCTTCTTTCATTAGTTGTGCGCCCAAATCATAGTTCCTGATCTCCAAAGTAGTTTATGTCATTTTTCCTTGATTCTCAGTATTATTTTAGACTTATCTGGAAGTTTTCATATTTTTCATTGTTCATTTGCTATTTTTCTGCATTTTATGTCATTTTCTAGCCTTTTTAATTAGCATTTAATCCAAATAATTCAGAAAATGTTCAGAAAAATGCAATTTCAATTTTATTAGTTTCAGAATAATCAAAAAGTCATAAAAAGTATTTTTCCTGAATTTTCTTAGTTAAAATAGATTTTATAGCATTTTAATTAGTTTTAAATAGTTTAAATTCATAATAAATAGAGAAAAAGTCAAAAAAATGTGATTCCAGTTTTTAAATTTCTTTTTAGTCATTTAAGATTTTTTAAAAATATTTTTGTAATTTTCTAGTTTATTTTCCTGATTTTTAGTATTTTAAGTCTATTTTAAATATTTAAAATTAGTTTTTAATTCAAATTAAATCAAGAAAAATCCAAAAAAAAATTAGTTTTAAATTTCCAATAATTTTCTTGCATCATTAGGATTGTAAAAATGTATTTTCCATATCCGTAGGTATTTTACTTCTTTATTTTCACGTTTTATTTCGTACGTTCACGTAATTTTATTTAAACGTACGTTTTAGGTTTTAATCGTTAAACGTTTTTAAATATAGAATTAAAATGACTTCAAAATCTTTATTAGATTTAATTTCCTTAGTGTAAAATCAATCAGAACCTTTTCCTGTTCAATATTCACCCGATCACAGATTCGTTGTATTACAGTTTACACACCTCGTTGGGACTTAACGACCCGGGGAAACACTAAACTCTCGTGGATAATTGCATTGCGTTCTCAAGTGATTGACTCTTGTTGACCATTCACCTGGTTAATTTGGGTTGACCGTTTGGGACCGATCATTGTACAACGATGATTTTAATTAGGGATAACCGATACCCACGGGGAAAACCGATAACCCGATGGATAATAGTAATCGGGTACCCATCGGGTATTGGGGCGGGTTCGGGTTTGGATATTATAAACGAGTACGGGTATGGGTTCACTAAAACCCTCCCCGAACCCGACCCGTTGCCATCCCTAGGTAGTAATGAATCTGCAAGCATAGTTCTGGCTGCTTCAATCAAAGTTCTGTTCTTTCTTTCTGCAACACCATTATGCTGTGGAGTTCTAGCAATACTGAACTCCCTCTTGATTCCTTTCTTAGCACAAAATTCATCCATAAGCTTGTTCTTGAATTCAGTCCCATTATCACATCTAATACCTCTTACCTTAAGTCTCAGTTGGTTTTCAAGAGCTATTATCAGATCATGAATAGCATCAAATGTGTCATCTTTAAATCCCAAGAAAAATACCCAACTGAATCTACTGCAATCATCTGTCACAACAAGACAATACTTCTTCTTGTTTAGACTGGCTACAGAAACTGGTCCAAACAAATCCATGTGAAGCAACTCCAAAGGTTCTCTAATAGTTCTGTCCTCAAGCTTCTTGCATGAAGCTTTGTGTTGTTTACCCTTCTTGCACGCCAAACATGAGTGATCATACTTGTAAGTATTGGAAGGAAAACCTCTAACTAAATTTCCTTTGACCAATTTGTTGATATTCTTGAAATTTACATGGACCAATCTTCTATGCCACAGATGTGCTTCTTCAGATGTTGCTTTTGCCACTAAACATGTGGCTCTTCCAGAAGAGTGAAGACTCTTCATATCCAGACTGTACACATCATTGGTTCTTGGTACTCTAATTATTACCAAGTTATCATCAACAAGCTTGAATTCCGGGGAAAGGATGAGACATTCTGTGTCAGTGAATAACACAGGGTGCTTCTTATCACAGATCTGAGAGACTGACAAAAGGTTGAACTTGAGCTCCTTCACATATCTAACATTCTCAAAATCTATGCTCCCTGTCTTAATAGTTTCTTTGCCTGTAATTCTTCCTCCACTAGCATCATTTCCAAATGCAACTCTTCCTCCACAGTAGGATCTAAAATCTGACAGAATATCTTTGTCTCCTGTCATACTTCCAGAGCAACCACTATCCACAATTAGATGATCTTTAAGCTCATTGATGAGTGTCTAAAAACTCATCATTTTTATACTGTTTAGAATGCCAAAAACATCTGAAAACACTCAGAAATGCATCAAAATGATGAAAATATCACAAATAAGTGTTTTATGTGTTTTAAATGCAAAAATATCAAAATCTGATGAAAAACGTATCAAGTTTGCATAATTGGCAGTTTTGGTCCCCCAAGTTTCAAAAGTTGTCAAAACTAGTCCCTGGTAATTCAAAAACTTGTAAAATGTCATTTAAGGTCCATGGGATTCAAAATTTGTCAAAATAAACCCTTTAAAGTTTAAAATTTACAAAATGACAACTTTAGTCCCTAAAGTTTGAAAATTGTCAAATATGGTCCTTGGTTAATTTAAAAAGTGAAAATTATCAAATATTAACCTTGTACTATTCATAAATGGCAAAATTGGTCCTTATGATAAATTTTGAGAAAATTACAAGTTTGGTCCCTAGAGTTATAAATATGGCAGTTTTGGTCCTTGGACTTATAAAAATTGAATTTTATGCAATATTAGTCCTTGTACTATTCCCATGTTACAATTTTAGCCCTTGTGATAAGTTTGGATAAGTTGCAAAATCAGTCCTTCAGTTTCAAAATATTGCATAAATGGTCCTTGTGCTTATTTAAACCAAACGGACCTAAAATATTAAACCAAACCCACCCGGCCCAAAATTTAAATAAAAACGGTAAATACTTATCATGTTCCAATTATAAACTATTAAAAGTGAAAAATTTAATTGGTTCCTGGTATAAACTGTTAAAAGTTTGAAATCCCTGATTTCAACAGTAAAACATTTAAAATTTGAAATTTCCCAAATAAAACTGTTTAAAACTTA
>BPTQ01000006.1:105549816-105560886 GCA_019973895.1 Chrysanthemum seticuspe
CTTATCCTAGGAAAATTGAAAACTTATTTTTTTGAAACTTTTCTGATTTATTTGCAATAAAAGCTAATTTAAAAGTCCTAAAAATTGATTTAAATGAGGAAAAATAGTAAACAGTGCTGGAAAAATATGAAAAATTCAAGAAAAGTCTAAAATAATATTCTGAATCTAAAAAAAATATAAAAACAGTAGCTTATGTGTGAGAATGTGGAACTGCAGTCAAGAGTGCTTATAAATAAGCACTTGAAATAAGCTAAAGTTACCAACTGAGCACCAATTTATCACAGAAGCTATAATATGTTAAAACTACTCAAAATCAACTTATATCAACTAGCCTTAACCTCTGAAATGCAAACTACACAGATTTGATGATTTGAAATTAAGTGCCCAAAACAGTTTTTATGTCTTCTTTTGAAGCTTAAGCACAAGCTTATTGAGAAGGCTTATGTGAAAAGCAAAAATGAAGAACTCAAGTCCACCAGCTTAACTATCTATAAACCAAGTCTCAGACCCTAAGAAGCTAAAACCAGACCTATGCAAGGTCTGCAAGGTGCCTGTCTCACACTCAGTGTATGCTGAGTGTGCACAGGGCACTTTGCAGCTTATCAAGTAGCTTATTTGGAGCTTGTAAAAAATTGCAAAAATTCAAAAAAAAACAGATTAAGAAACTTGACCAGCTGAACTAGAAAAACCCACAATTTCACTTGATTTGAACCAAAATTGAATCCATGAAAATTCACTCAAGCTGGGTGAAAACTGAGGTTTTCAAATTTTTAACTATTGACAGATTTGCAAAGTTTGACAAAAGTGAGATTTGAATCCAAATTATGAACTGAGATTGATGAATTATGATGAAATGAAGCTAATGCAGGCTAACTAATCCTAGTTTAATCCTAAATGTAGCTTATGCTTGTCTAAAACCTAACTGATGGATTAACTAGAGTAGTTTCAAATTGATTTTGACTTTTACTGATTTATTGTGCAAATGAGTGACAAAATTAGACTAAGTGATGCTAAATCAAACTAATGCAACCTAGATCTACTTCTGCTAGAATCTCTATCTCAGTTTAAACAACTGATCCAAACAGTACTTTATACTACTGAAATGCAAATATAGAATCAGAAAACTATTCAACTACTCTATACCAACATTATAACCAGATCAAATATAACTATTTATAACTAAACAACAAAGATCCAATCAACAAATTCAGATTATAGCAGAATTAAAATTAAGGACAGATTTCAAAACTTACAAGTGGTCCAACCACTATGGTTTGCAACTGATATTAAAGTACCACTATCCTAAACCCATAACCTACTCAAATTCAACCCATATCCAATTCTGCATCAAACCATACCCACTTCCATGACTGCTTAACCAGAATCCCCTCACAGGTTGACTTTTGTTGACCAATTACCAAATTTGCTTGAATCTGTTTCTTAAGCTTACTGAAAGCTATAAACAGCTTAAATAAGCTTGTTTGAATTGAAATGAAGCTACTTGGAGCTTTGAGTATAAGAGCTTGAAACTGAATTTTATAACAGTGGATATAAAAACATGAAACTTAAATGAAACCTTGAATTAATACTTGAAATGAGTTTCAATACACTGGAACAACTTAGTTTGATACAATAGAACTTGAAATTACAACTTAGAACCTATTAAGACATAAAAAGTTTAAAACGACATACATGTGAAATTAAAAACTAAGTAGTCCTCCTTCTACTCTCTCTTCTTCCTCTTTTTATAGCGAAAGTACTTCTCTCACATCTCTGAGCAAATCCCACTTGAATCCTGGACCATTGGATGAGTTGAGACAATATTGGCCGTTGATGGCATTTTAGCGGGAAAACTATTTTTGCCAGTGGTTCCCATAGCTTGGACAGGGAAAGGGGCATTTAATGTGGCTTTGGAGGGTTGTGGTTGGAGGGGACAACGTGTGGAGTATGGTGAGCTAGAGTGGTGGAGTTGCAGAAAAAGTGGTGGTGTAGAAGGTGGGTGGTTTGGAGGGAAAACGAGGGGCGGGGTGGTTTTATTTTAAACGTGGGTGGGTTTGGGTTGGATCGGGTATAAAGGTTTGGGTATTGGGCTTGGGCTAGGTGTAAAGGGTCCGGTTTGGATATGGGATATAAGTTGGATCCAATTAGTAGTTAAGGGACCTAAAGTGTACAATCCGAATTTCCAGGGACCAAAACTGTAATTTATGAAGTTGTAGTCCAAGGGTCAAACTTGTAAATCTCAAATAATTTAAGGACCATTTTTGCCAATTGTGAAATTCCAAGGACTAAACATGACCATTTTTAAAATCCAAGGATCAAAATTGTAATTTCTCAAAACTTTTGGAACTTTTCACCAAAGGACTAATTATGACAATTTGATTCCAAAAGGACCTTTGGTGACTTTTCTTTTAAAATAAGTGCTCAGGGACTATTTCTGTCAATTTTTGAAAGTCGGGGGACTGAAACTGCCAATTATGCAAACTTAGCTCATTTTTCATCTGATTTTAAACATTTTGCATCTGAAACATATAAAATACAATTTTGAGATATTTTCAGTATTTTGATGCATTTCTGAGCGTTTTTAAGTGTTTTGCAGTTCAGATTTGACCAAAAATGATGAGTATTTACACACTCATCAATCCCCCACAATAAACTATTGCTAGTCCCTAGCAATCTTTTGAGAAAACTTAATGGATTTGAATCTCTTTACCAAAAGCCATTACTTCTGGAGTAGCCAAATGTTTCAGTTCAAGTAAGAACCTTGGTACACTGATAACCAAATGATTTTGAGCAAACCACCAGCTTCCAACGGATTTGATTTGTCTTTACCAGAAGCCGTTTGCTTCTGGACTAGCCAACTCTTAGATAAATTATCAATATTATCTTTGGTGAGTCGATTACCAATTATGGTTTTCCAACTGCCTTTACCACAAGCCATAAACTTGCGAGCTAGCCAACTCTTCACTAATTAAAGATATGGTGAGCTGAATACCATACAATTTTGGGCAAATTGCAAGCCGTCAACGGATTTGAGATATCTTTACCAAGAGCCGTTTGCTCCTGGATTAGCCAATCCATTTGTTTATTAGACATGGCGGACTGATAACCGTATGTTGAGTAAGTGAAAAACACTTACTCCAAAAAAACATTTGGCCAAAAATGGGGGAATTGGGCGGTATAATTACATGATAAAATTCGTGAGAATTCCCCCCCCCCCACACTAGAAATGAATATTGCCCTCAATATTCAAAGTACCGGCGGTTATGCCGAAACATAGAACGTAAAAGGGAAATACTACGGCCATTATTTGAAATTTTTTTTTTTTTTTTTTTTTTTTTTGAAACTTGTATACAACAGCGGGGGGTAACTCCCCCACACTAGGGTGGTAGAAAGTAGAAAGAAGTCAGAAATATGGGTGAAAACCCATATGGCATGCTACTGTTTTTGATTCCCGAGTCGCTAGCTTGACTCGATCCCCGCATTCATTGGTTCTTGGGGAAAGTTTGTAGATCCGGGACAACCACAGGAGGAATGTCCTCTCCAAAATAATGCTTCAATCTATGAACATTCACTTTAAAGTTTGGACCATCGGGTTGAGATAACTCAATGGTTCCATAAGGAAATACTTTAGTGATGGTGAATGGTCCAGACCAGCGGGATTTTAGTTTTCCTGAGAAAATCTTCAATCTTGAGTTGAAAAGAAGGACTCGATCACCGACGTTGAAAACGCGGTTTTTGATTTTGGAGTCATGAATCTTCTTTGTCTTTTCTTTGTAGATCAAAGAGTTCTCGTATGCTTGATCACGGAGTTCATTTAATTCATTCATTTGAACTTTCCGGTGATCACCAGCTGAATATTGAAGTTGGCATGTTTCAAGGCCCAGTATGCCTTGTGCTCAAGCTCAACCGGCAGATGACATGCCTTCCCGTACATTAGCTTGTATGGAGTACACCCGATGGGTGTTTTATAAGCTGTACGGAAGGCCCAGAGTGCGTCATCTAGCTTATCCGACCAAGAGGCACGGTTTTCGCCTACTGTCCTTTCAAGAATTCTTTTAATCCCTCGGTTGGAAACTTCCACTTGCCCACTTGTTTGGGGGTAGTACGCAGTAGAGAGACGGTGAGTTACACCATACTTTTGCATGACTCTATCAAATTGGTCATTGCAAAAATGCGTACCACGATCACTGATTATAGCTCGTGGAGTTCCAAACCTAGCAAAAAGAGATTTTAAGAATTTCACAACAACTCGGGCATCGTTGGTAGGTAAAGCTTTCGCTTCAACCCATTTTGACAAATAGTCAACGGCCACGAGTATGTATTTATTACCACGAGACGAAGGAAATGGCCCATAAAGTCAATGCCCCAGATGTCAAAAATCTCACACACTTGAATGGCGTTTTGCGGCATTTCATTTCTTTGTGAGATATTTCCGTGACGCTGACAAGCGTCACAGGTTTTGACAAATTCGTGGGCATCCTTGTAAATCGTAGGCCAATAGAATCCGGAATCAAACACCTTCTTGGCGGTGTAGTTGGGGCTATGATGTCCCCCAGTAGGTCCAGAATGGCAAGCCTTGAGAATGTCATTGGCTTCCTGACCATACACACATCGCCTGATGACTTGATCCGCGCAAATTTTGAATAAGTAGGGGTCGTCCCAGAAGTAATGTTTTACATCTTTAAAGAATTTGTTTTTCTGTTGGGACGACATCCCTTTCACCACAAAGTTACCCGCATGGTAATTTGCAAAGTCAGCAAACCATGGGGTAGAAGAGTCTCCACGTTGAGTGTTTCGAGAGGAAATGTTTCATTTATTTCCTTTTTCTCGAACACATTCTGGTGAGGGTTTTCTAGACGGGACAGATGATCAGCAGCCAGGTTCTCAGCTCCTTTTTTATCACGTATAATGATATCAAATTCTTGTAGGAGGAGAACCCAACGGAGCAATCTCGGCTTTGCATCTTGTTTTGCAAAGAGATATTTGAGAGCCGAGTGGTCCGTATACACCACGCATTTGGTCAAGATTAGGTATGGCCGAAACTTCTCAAACGCATATACCACAACTAATAATTCTTTTTCTGTAGTGGTGTAATGGGTTTGAGCTTCAGTCATAGTCTTACTCGCGTAGTGGATAGGCTGAAAATGCTTGGTTTTACGTTGCCCCAAGACTGCACCGATAGCAAAATCACTTGCATCACACATGAGTTCAAAGGGTAAATCCCAGTCGGGGGCAACTAGAATGGGTGCTTCCATAAGCTTTTTCTTTAATGTTTCAAAAGCTTCGATGCACTCAGGTGAGAAGATAAAAGGAGCATCTTTTTCAAGAAGATGGGTCATAGGCTGAGCTATTTTAGAAAAATCTTGTATGAATCTGCGATAAAACCCGGCATGACCAAGAAAACTCCTAATACCTTTGACGGTAGTAGGATGAGGCAATTTAGCAATAACATCGACTTTTGCTCTATCAACCTCAATCCCATTTTTGGAAATCTTATGGCCAAGGACTATGCCTTCTTTGACCATAAAGTGGCTCTTCTCCCAATTTCGACAAAGATTGGTGTCTTCACACCGTTTTAGCATTTTATCTAAATGGGAGAGACATGTTTGAAATGAGTCCCCAATGACCTAGAAGTCATCCATAAACACCTCCATTGTTTCCCCGATCATGTCGTGGAAAATTGCCATCATACATCGTTGGAACGTGCCAGGAGCGTTACATATGCCAAAAGGCATACGTCTGTAGGCAAAAGTTCCGTATGGGCAGGTGAATGTGGTCTTTTCTTGATCCAGCGGATCAATGGGGATCTGAAAATAACCCGAGAAACCATTAAGGAAACAATAGTACTCGTTCCCTGCTAATCTCTCAAGCATTTGGTCCATGAAGGGTAGAGGAAAATGGTCTTTACGGGTGGCTTCGTTTAACTTGCGATAGTCAATGCACACACGCCATCCCGTAACCAATCGAGTTGGAATTAACTCGTTTTCTTCATTTGTGACAACAGTTATGCCACCATTTTTTGGAACACAGTGGATGGGACTGACCCAAGGACTGTCAGAGATCGGGTAAATTAAACCGGCATCAAGAAGTTTGAGAACCTCTTGTTTGATAACCACATGAATCTTAGGATTCACCCTTCTCTGATGTTGGACTGCTGGTTTGAAGTCATCCTCCATCAAGATTTTGTGAGTACAAAACTCAGGGTTGATACCCTTAATGTCGGAGAGTTTCCAAGCAATTGCTTGCTTGTGTGACTTCAAGACCTTTATGAGAGCAGTCTTCTCCTCCTCAGTTAAGTCTTTAGCAATTATGACAGGTAATTTATCATCACCCTCCAAGAATGCATACTCGAGATGAGGAGGTAGGTCCTTAATTTCAACCTCGGGAAATTCTTCAGTAGATGTTTGTACTGATTTGATTTCCTCAATCGTGATCTCTTTCGGAGGGAGTGAAGGTAATGGATCTTCATTTAACAATTGCTCAAGATAAAGGATATCTCCCTCCGAATCATAAACACCATCAATTCCCGGCGGAATTGATTCATCACTAGCAAGAAACTCATCGATCTCTTCCAGAAAGAAGTCACCTCCCTCAAACGGAGTGAGAGAGGGGGGAGAGTCGGCAATGATTGGTTGAGAAGATGTGGTGGAATCCCCACTCACAGAATTATGAAAATAACCAAGAAACTCTTGAGAGTACTCCTCTGAAGCAATATCAATTACATCGAGTCGATTAACTGATTCAGCATCATAATTTGAGGAGTACCTCGAAGTTTGATCAAGGTTAAAGGTGACAACTTCATTACCCACACGTAACGTGATTTCTTGCTCAAATACATCAATGAGAGCACGGCCCGTTCTCAGGAATCCTCGTCCAACAATGAGGGGAACCCGAGGATCGGCATCGAAATCAACAACCACAAAGTCAGCTGGAAAATGGAACTTTCCTACTTTCACGAATACATCCTCGGCAATGCCAAGAGGACGCGATATAGAACGATCTGCAAGTTCAAGAGTCATGCAGGTAGGAACAAGTTCTGGAAGAGAAAGTTTCTTCCATACTGAATAAGGCATCAGATTGATGCTTGCACCAAGATCGGCAAGGGCAAAGCATTCAATCATCCCTGGAAAAACACAAGGAAGAAGAAATTTTCCAGGATCTCTAAGCTTCTCGGGAAGCTTCTTTAACAGAACTGCTGAGCAGTTCTCGTTCAAAGGAGTTTTAGCCATTTCAAACAGTTTTTCCTTGTTGCTTAACATGTGTTTGAGAGTTGATGCAAACTTGGGCATCAGCATGATAGCATCCGCAAAGCTTATGTCAAAATGAAGTTCTTGGAAAATTTGAAAAAAAATTTCCATTTGATGACTGGCTTTTTCGCGGAGTTTTTGCTCATTTAAACGTGAGGGGCAAGGAATAGAAGTTTTGGATTTGGGGTTTTCAACTGGAGGTTCAAAAACAACTCCAGGTTTGGTTCTGGGTTTCGGGACAACCTGAGGATGGACATTGCTGGTACCTCCGTTATTAGTAGGAAGTTCCTTGTCCTTTGTCGCCTCAAGTTCACTTTCCACTACCTTCGGGAGAGAAGAAGAAGAGGTAGTAGGAATAGCGGGTCCCTCATATGAAGCACCACTTCTGGTTGTGATCGCCTTTGCATCGCCCCTCGGATTAGCTATCGTGTTGCTAGGTAAAGTACTTGAGCCCGAGGGTCGATCATTTAAAGACTTCTTAATGTCAGAAATCTGGCTAACCAACAACCTGTTCATTTCCTCTTGGGATTTCATGAATTGCTTCAACAACTCATCAGATGATGGTCCAGTTGGAACAATGGCTTGATTTTGCACAGGAAAATTCTGGCCTCTATTGTTTGTATTAGGGCCTTGATTTTAAAATTTTCCTTGATTATTGCCATGAAAATACCCTGGGTTGAAATTTCCCTGACCTTGGTTTCTATTAAAGTTTCCTTGGTGTTGGAAGTTTTGACTTTGATTTTGAAAACCGTTATTTTGACTAAAATTACCTTGGTTTTGAAAACCTTGGTTCGTTCTATTCTGATTTTGATTACGGTTTTGGTTTTGGTTGAAACCGGGTGGTCCAGGGTAGTGGTTAGGACGGTGGTTCGGGTCTATAGGAGCACGGTATTGGTTGCCTCCTGGATTAGAAATCCCGCCCACAGCGTTAGCTTCAAAAGGGTTACCATCGGTGGCCATACAGTTGTAATAGGCATGGGGGCCACCGCAAGTAACACAGACTTCCACTTTCTTAACTTCAGCAGGAGGTGAAGTTTGTGGAAAATAAACTTTCTTTTGGTTGGAGAGAACCAAAGCTTGAATTGCTTCCGTGAGTTTGTCAATCTTAGCATCGGTGCTAGATTGACTCACGGGCGATGAAGTAGAAGGACCAACACTGACTTGGGAAACAACCGGTTTGCTTCGTGCAGTGCGGACTTTAGACTTGTTTTCAATGATCGCTAAAGCTTCCTTTACAGTTTTGCTTAAGAAATTTCCTCCAGCGGAGGAATTTAGAGAATCTTGATCAGATTGACTCACTCCATTATAGAAAGTGTCGAGTTGCATCAACTCGGAGAAACCGTGGTGAGGACATTTGCGGAGCAACTCCTTAAAACGATCTCACGATTCACTGAAGGATTCATCAAATTTTTGTGTGAACTTGATGATTTCGTTTTTAAGACTCGTGGTTTTAGAAGGTGGATAGAACTCGTTCACAAATTTCTTTACCAGGTCTTCCCATGTTTCGATTGATTGAGGGGGTTGTTTTTCAAGCCAAATCCGGGCTTGTCCCTCAAGGGAAAATGGGAACAGAAGAAGCTTGACAGCATCTGTAGGGACATTCTTGTATTTGATGGTAGATGCAATCTTGTTAAACCATCGAATATGAGCATGAGGATCATCCCGCTCAAAACCATAGAATTGACTTGAGGTTACAAGATTCAGTAACTCGGTTTTGAGTTCGAAATTTTCAGCCACAATGGCTGGGATAATAATAGCATCTCCATACCCATCGATGGGTGCCTGGAGAAGCTCACACATAGGACGTTCTTCCGCCATGATAACGGAAGTAGTGTGAGCAGTCCGGATCTCAGATCCGACTGATGGGGCAGAAATTCTACGGACACGCCTTCTTGGAATCTTGACAAGCTCACGAAATGGGCTTACAGATCTGGAAGATCGAGTGCGCATACACTAGAGTTAACTCTAAGAAATCTCAGAGTTAAGGAAGGGAATTATGAAAGGAATTATGAAAATGGGGTAAGAAGAATCTTTTTGGGTTTTATGGTTTTGAAACGTAGATATAACAACAAATCCAATTAAAACAATATCGAGGCAAAACGACAGTGAACTTAAACCAATAATCACAAGATGAATGGCTTCTTTGAAAAAGGTACACCACTCACAAGGACACAAAGGCAAGTTTTAATCTTTGGTTCGGGAACTTATTATGGTCGTACCCCCAGTTAGGTAGTACACTGCCTTGGTTTGCGGTGGTAATTTTTTATGTTGTTATTATTAAACAAAGAAAACGACAAATCTTTTTGTATTTTTATCTTTTATATATATAGAAACAAAAGAAAAATATTTTTGTGATTTATACGTTTTAAGATGTTTTTGGGTTTTTGGATTTTTATAAGAAAATATAGATATATATAGATGGTATGAACAAAGAGTGAATATTCAAATTACTAATCTGCTAAACGTAAGATAATTAGCACAGCTCCCCGGCAGCGGCGCCAAAAATTTGATCGATGCCAAACCGTCAAGTTTTATCACACAAGCTGACCACTTGTGAATGGTCAACCGTAACAAACTTCAAACAGTCTGGAACCAAATGCAATGAAGATCAAGAGGAGTGTAGTGTTTCCCCAGGTCGTTAAGTCCCAACGAGCTGTGCACTGAATCACCAAACGAATAGTGATCGGGAGAATTTGAACGGAAAAGGGGTTGATTGATACTGAATGATAAAGGAAATATGAAAGAAAATTAAAAAAACTAAATTATATTAAATAAACGCTATCACTATTTTTAAACTGATGTTTTTGATTTTTCTTTTATAAAATTAAATTAAAAACTACGTAACGTACAAAAGAAAATGTGAAACTGAAGCAATATTAATCCTAAAAATATAAAAATGACATTTTTACAAACCTAATGATAAGAGAAAATTTTTAGAAAAAGAAAATTATTTTTATGACTATTTATTTAATTATTATTAATTAAAAACTATTTTTACCTATTTAATAATAACCTAAAATACAAGAAAATATGAAATAAAGCTAGAAAAATGAAATTATGACTTATAAAAATCTAAAATAACTAAAGAGAATTTTCAAAACTAATTTTGTATTTTTCTGATTATTTTTCTATTTTCTATGAATTAAAAACTATTTAAAACTAATTAAATTGCTAAAAATTACAAATTAAACTATGAAAAATCTGGAAAAATTATTTTTTTGCTTTTTATATTTATCTTATCCTAGGAAAATTGAAAACTTATTTTTTTGAAACTTTTCTGATTTATTTGCAATAAAAGCTAATTTAAAAGTCCTAAAAATTGATTTAAATGAGGAAAAATAGTAAACAGTGCTGGAAAAATATGAAAAAAAATATAAAAAAAATCTAAGTCTTATAATAAAATCTGAAAAGAACTTAAAAAGTATAAAAAGGTCGTGACAAATGATAAAAAGGAGTAAATTTAGTTAAAAATCCTGAAAATTTAATCGAAAATAACGTTTATTTAGTCTTTTCAAAGTTTTTTTATTCAAAAGTTAAAAGGATCCTATTCTATTTATATTTTTCGTTTTTTTATTAAAAAGGTCTAAAAAGTATCAAATTAAACATTAAAAATCGTTAAATTAATCAAAATTTATCAAAAATTAAGTATCTTTTATCTTTTTATTAGTCTTTTTATGTTTTAATCAAAACTTTTAAGAGAAATCAATAAAATCTAAAAATATTCAGTATTAAAGTAAAAAGATCGAAATAAAGTATAAAAGAACATAAAATCCAATAATAATTTATCCATTTTTATCAAAAATTAATTATTATTAATTTATTT
>BPTQ01000006.1:105574868-105640015 GCA_019973895.1 Chrysanthemum seticuspe
CTCTCCAATTTGCATAGGTATTTTTGTGATTTTGACTGATTTTTAATGAATTGTGTGTAAAACGGATTTTGAAACTGAAATAAGCCTACAATAAGCTATAATGAGCTTATATAAGCTTAACCTAACAGAAATGAAGGTTTATTGAAGCTTGAGAAAGGATTTGGACATATTTTTGATTTTTCAAAGTATTTTTCATATTTGTTTTGTGGTTTTTTAATTGAAACATAAACAAGTTGAATTAAGGTGTACTAAGATTAAGTAACTGAAATGTAAGCTTATTAAAGACTTTGAATGATCAAAACAACAACTAGAGCTTATGAAGATTTGCATAAGAAAAATGAACTTTCATTAATTGGAAAACTGATTACAAACTAAAACACTGAAATGCAATATTACTTAAAAACTTAAAAACATGTTAAAAACAGAAATACACACTAAATTACACCTGCAAATTCTACCTACAAGTGAGTGAAATGAGGGCTATTTATAGCCAAGCTCTAGCCTTGAGAAGCTTTAGGAAGGAGGAATTTTGTGTTTCTTTAGACGAATCTCCACCTTTGATCAAAATCCCATCAATCATCCATCAATCACAGCCCTTGATTCCCATCGATGACATACCTCTGGCCAATCGAAGCTCACCTTGGCACACGGATTGCCAAGGTGGCATTCCATATGTCATCAATTGTCAATTGATTGTACTATTTCGCCCTTATTCGCAGTGAATTGATGTATGGTTATTTCTAGGGTTCTTATGATTTGGGGGATTTTTTTGGCGCGAGGTAATTATTTGGGAATTTTTTATCTCGTTTGACTTTATTTGACCGGATTAAAAGGGAGGGGTCAATGGCTATTTGACAAGATTCTTTTTGAGGTGAAAGGGTCAATTGGGTTTAGTGAGTTGACTGGTCAGTTTTGTGTGAAAGGGTTAAAATAGATTTGGACCTTTGGTTTTAATTTTAGGTTTATAAATGAAAGGTTTTATTATTTAAAGGGTGTAATAGTGTAAGTTGGTAAAAGTTAAAGCTGTTTTTGGTATTAAGGGACACAAGGGTATATTTTGCAATTGTGGGAAAGATGAGGAACTAATCTTAACACTTTTGATATTTCAAGGGTTGATTTTGTCAACTTCACAAACTTGACGGAATGAATCTGTAATTTCTTCAAAGTTGATCCAAACTTCCAAAAATCATCCCTTGAGTATTCAAATCTTCAAATTCACTCAATCTTGATTTCCCGGCTTCAGCTTTTGCACTTTCTTTCTTCTCGTGCTCGGTTTTTGTTTGATTTGTCTTTCTTTTGTGTGTTTTGTCATATCCGTACCTGCAAATGCATAAACTCAAGAAACTAACAAATATTAGGCATAAACGGCTTTTTTCTGGTTATTTTGGGCTTGTTTTGGTAAAGAAATGGTATGTGTTTTTGCACATACCAAGTAACACCGTGGAGGATGGATGGGTCTTTACCCACTGTATGCCTGATCCACAGCCCGTAGGAGGCATTCCATGTAAGAAACTATAAATACCATTTGCCAAGCAAGGCAAAGGGTTGGAGCTTTCAATATACATTTTTCTTTTTCTCACTAAAGTTCCCAACACTCTTCACTTTCTCTCTCTAAAACCTCAACTCATTCGAACCCTTTGTGTTATGATTATGTGTTTGTGAAAACCAATATGTTACAGAATGCATAGTTCGTTGGTAGCTACCCATGTTTCGGTAGTTTTGAATGGCGGTAGTATCTAGTTGCTTAGGAGAATTGACCAACTGACCCTAAGTAGGTAGACTGAGTGGGAAGGGTAAGAATTGACCAACTGACGACCCTTCTTCGCTTGTGCGAACTGACAAAATGATCACTTGCCGTTTGGATGAACTTAAGAAGTTAGGGATGAGTGTCTAAGATGCTAGAGCCCGGGCACTCATTGTTACGAATCTTGCATGTAGCGGAACTTAATGACTTGGCTTAGGGGACTAAAAACAACTGGACTTTCAAGGGTAGTATCTTGATCTCCGGTGGAAGCCTTTGTTGATAGGTTAGGACGAACTGACCAAATGCTGTCCTAGCGACTTAAAACCCCACTTGAATCAATTGGAAGTAGTTAGATGTGAACATAATATGATAGGATGAATAACTAGATTAGCACACTTTACCCTTATTGATCACAACTCTACCTTTATTTGCTTTATTTCATTTCTTGTTTTATTAGTTAAATAATCATTTCGACAATTAAAACAAGTGATACCTAGACTTAATTAGAATCCGCTCACATAGCTCTTGGGACGACCTCGGTTTTACTGATTACTACACTACACACGACCGAGTACAGTGCATAGGGTGGACCATAGGTAAACGAGACGCTTATAAATATAAATATTAAGTCTTTTACTTTTGTTTTGTTTTGAATTTTCTTGCTTTCTCACAATCTCTTTTTAAGTTTCAAGTACCATGGAAGTTATAAACATTGATGATCTTACTCTTGAATAATACTTGGCATTGACTAGGGAAGAACAAGGCCGGGGCTTTTTAGGCCGACTATTGGAGCTAATGTCCGTTTCGAAATTAAAGAACAATTTATGAGGGAGCTACATGCTAACCCTTCCTCGGGAAACGGGGACGAAGATGCTTATGAACACGTTGAGAATGCCTTGTACATCGCAAGCCTTTTCAACATACCTGGTGTTTCTGATGTAGGTTTTACTGACCATGTTTTAGTATTTATATCTCGTTATACCTATGGTCTACCCTAATACACTAACGGGCAGTGTACCCGGTCGTGTGTAGTGTAGTATTCAGTAAAATTGAGGTCGTCCCAAGAGCTATCTGTGCGGATTTTAACTAAGTCTAGGTGTCACAAATTTTAATGTTGAAATGATTAATTAACTACTAAAGACAAGAAAATAAAATATGTAAAGCGAATAAAGGCGAGGGTTGAGATCAATAGAGGAGAAGTGTGCTAACCTAGTTATTCATCCTATCAAGCTAAGTTAATGTTTAATTAATTCTAATTGCTTCAAGTGGGGGTAAAAGTCGCTAGGACAGCATTTGGTCAGTTTGTCCTAACCTATCAGAAAAGATTTCCACCGTAGATCGCATGTGACCCGTTGAAAGTCCAGTTGTTTTTAGTTCCCTAAGCCAAGTCATTAAGTACCGCTACATGCAAGATTCATAACAATGAGTGCCCGGGCGCTAGCATCTTGAACACTCAGCCCTAACTTCTTAAGTTCATCCAAACAGTAGGTGATCAGTTGGTCAAATCGCACAAGCAAAGAAGGGTCGTTAGTTGGTCAATTCTTACCCTTCCCACTCATTCTACCTACTTAGGGTCAGTTGGTCATATCTCCTAAGTAACTAGCCACTACCGCCATTCAAAACTACCGAAACAAGGGTAGCTACCAGCAAACTATGCATGCATACACTAGAAACAATTATACGAAAGCAATGTAAACATAAACAAAACAATTAAGGAATCATAACTAGGCTAGCACCAGAGGTGCTTAGCCGCTCATATTAACTAAAACAATCAATTCAATGTTTAACATATCAAAATACATGAATTGAAAGTAAAGAAATGATAAAATGCTAAAGCTTATCTAAGGGGAGTGATTTCTCCCTTGGAGATGGCTCCGTATGCTTCTCAAGATCTGACTTCACCCTTCTACCAACGTTCTTTGAATTGGTGTGTGAAGTGAATGATTAGAAATGCTAGAATTTGGGCGGTATTTATAGGCCAGATCTGGTTACATCGTAACTTAAGTTGAGAGTTACGCCATAACATCCATTTCTTCTTAATTTGCTCTGGAAAAGCTAGTTATGGCGTAACATCAGGAATGAGTTACGCCGTATCTTCAATAAATCGTGGTTACGCCGTAATTATGGAATTAGTTATGGCATAGCTTGCAGCAGCGCAAAACATTATTTGACCTAACTAGTTACGATGTAATCTTGGGATGGAGTTACGCCGTAATCTTCAGTTAGGTTGGTTTTCTGAGTCACGCTTCTGTTACGGCGTAATGTGAGAGTGGAGTTACGCCGTAACATCTTCAAAATGGGCATACTATCATATATTAAAATCTCCAAATCCGCGTCTCATTTGCTCCAATGCTCATAATTTACTTAAAAGTGAAATATAAAGGAAAACAAGCGTAAATCCATATAAATGATATAAAATACGAGCATTATCGGAGGAAATTGACACTTAAGATCCAGGATTATTTGATGTTATCAAATATCCCCCCACTTGAACTCTACTTGCCCTCAAGTAGACCTTATTAGATAGATTCCTAAAAAGATATCTCCCGTTACCTAGAAAATACAAGTTTGCAAATCCCTTATGCTAGAATAAAACAAAGCCGAACACCTCACGAAATGGGAACAAAACACTCAAATCTCTCAACTATTCTAAGTGTCAATTTCGGGGTGATCACTCATCGCACAGTCATATCATGTATTCTATCATTATCTTGGCGGTTACACAAATCTCCACCACTAGAGTTAAGGGCTAAACAATTCTTGAAGGAAATATGGGTAGACACGACAAAGGCTAAGGGTAAATCGTCATTACTAACATGTCACAGCGAAGTGGACAAAATCAATGATACATGACCAAATCTATGCCCAAGACACCAAAGATTGCTCGCTGCATCACCTTGAAACGCTTCATGACTAAAGGGTAGGATAAGACATGGGATAAAATTGGTGTAAAACAAAATCAAGCAAATAGTCTAAATTTATACGCCACTTACCGTTCGTCCAAAGTTCAAGCTTCGAAGTCAAGAAATCGGATCATGATAATACCTAGTTAGATGTGCCATTAGAGGACGTCATGATGGGCACATTACCAACTCCATTCTTCAAATGTGACCGAGGTGGCATCCTCGATACTAAATCTATAATAAGCTCATAACATAGTGCTTATAACTTTTCACTTTACAATCAAATAAATAACTATAACACATTTTTTTTTCGGAATCACATCATCATTTTTTTTCAACAAACATAACAACTAAACATAACATCCCCCACTTGAGATGAAGAGCAAATGACGACACCAAACGAGCAATGAGAAAATTGAAATCTTTTACTCAAGACCACTATGTTTACTAATAACACTATTTGTAGTTTTGTACTTTTCAATGTGTATAAATCTTGTTATAAATGAATCGTATAATTTACAGTGGAATAGCTCTTGATAAAACTATTTCGATTGAGTGACACATGTAACACTCTTAATAGAACTACAAGAGGCAACTAGCTTTGCATTGTAAGTTCCTAAGATAGGGGATCCTATCAACTGTAGTACTATGTACTACTTTATGTGTTTGTTTAGGGTTTAGGGTTTAGGATTTAGGGTTTGAGAATTTGGGGGGTCTTCAATTATCTTTAAGAATATGTCATCGACGAAAGCTTGATTCCCGAACCTTTCCACTTGAACCTTGAACTTAGGCAAACAATGGCTTCCCAATTACAAATAAAGACTACAGGGTAGGCTAAGGTGTAAGGGTGTAACGAAACAATATGTTGGGTGAACAAAATGAAAGGAATGGCTCAGTTGTGTGTATCTAGGGGTATCTTGCACTAAAGGTGAGTGCAAAAAAGGGTTTAACATGGGGGTCGAGAAGTCGAGGTGACTAATCGATAGACACACAATGATAGGCTATTTGGATGATAATCCTATAATACTGCCTTCTTAAACTGAAAAGTCCAAATACATCGAGCTAACTCAACATACCTCATCTATGGTCTTGAAATGATGCAAAGGCCAAGTTCTAAAGTTTACAAGCTACCGGCACACTCATAATTTGGTGGATTTGGGGAAAGAATTTGGAAACGGATAAGGCTAACCTCACCATATAATATCAAGGGTTATAATGTGCTCGGCTAAGGTCTACTCTAGTTAGGTTAAAAAAAATGCAAAATTTTAAAAATGGCATAATTTTTCAAAATAAACTAGAAAAACGATGGAAAAATAAAGTTCAAGAGACAATTCTACTCCCATCCCCCCACTTGAAATGTACAAAGTCCCTTTTGTAATAAGCGTTAAATAAAGGTGAAGAGAAAGGTAGAATAAGAGCGAAACTTCCCTAAAATTTGCTCCAAAAAGAAAGAAGGCCCACGAAAAGAATCGTGCCTTCGCATAAGCATCCACGTGCAAACTTCAACCCCTGAAATCACACTACCGACAAGCATTATTCTAAAAAAGAAAAAGAAAAATGAAAAAGAAACCTCACTCACTTTCATAGGAATCACGGTTGCATTTAGCGTATGCAACAAGCCTTTTAAACCACTTGGTGTCCCAAGTGGACGAGTATAGTCTCGTGAGGGCTTACAGGGAACACACCTACAAAGTTCATTTAAAAACTAATACAAGATTATTGTGTTTAAAAAGAAAGAAGTGTTACAGAGGAAAGTTACGTCGTAACTCCTATAAGGAGTTACGCCGTAATTAATGCAAAACCTGGCAGACGCAAAAAGAGTGTAGCTACGGCGTAACCGTTGCATCGGATTACGCCGTAATTGGTAATGCTATGAGAAGAACTACTGCAAGAAGTATGTTACGACGTTACCATAAAAATGATTTACGCTGTAAATGTGGACAGATCAAGTCCCCGTTCAGCATGCTGAAGCAACTTTTCTCCGTTTTCCTGCGAAATTGGTTAAAAACACAAAACCCAACAGAAATAGAAATAAAACAAATGAAAAGGATAATTCGGGTTGTCTCCCGAAATAGCACTTTTCTTTATTTACGAGTCGTTAAGTTAGACTCAAAGCCTCGTGTGGAGTTTGATAGGACTCCATGAGATCGTTTTGAGCCTTAGGGTTAAACAATAACATATACATACGCAGCGGAATAACAAAGAACAATTATGTTATTGACACAAGGTTTTCATTCACCATCACCTCCAATTATATTAATAATGTGTTATCTAAACTATAACAAGAATCAAAGACTTGATCTTGGAGGTTAACTAACACTAACTAACCCTAGACGTTTATAGGAACACGTCTAGATAACTAAACTACTAACTAAACTAGTCTAGGCGTTTACAAAGAACTATACGTCCTAGATACACACACAAACTTTTAATTCGACTACATCTTGGAAGACATGTATGTAAAACCTACACCCCATGTCCTCTTTATATACTAGAGGATTAGGGATTACAAATCTCTACTAAGGACTAATTAATAAATCTTCTTTTGCAAGCAAGTCCCTCCATCTTTTTGTAGATTTCCTTCTTGTCACTTTAAGCCCTTGATGTTTCATTCTTTATTGTTTTGTATCATCAAATCAATAAACCCAACAATCTTCCCCTATTTGATGATGACAAAACAAACACGGTTCTTGTACGAACTTCCCTAGACGAAGTTGCAGAAGTTGAGATAATTAAATCTCACCATGAATGAAACATTCTTGTCTTCCTTTGTCTTCCCCTTAATCCATGCCACTCCACTCCAACATCTCTTCCCCTTTTTGTTATCAACAAATAGAGAATGTAAGCAATAAAAACTTCCCCTTGAGTAGTGCATGAACATCAAATGATTCTTCAAATCTGTAAGCTTCTTGTAATGATCACTTGTGAAGAAAACCAAATATAACAAATTTGATGAAGAAGTAGAATAACCCAAACTTGTATCTTATGTCTTGTTTATCCACGTGACGTTGAAATTATACCGCTAACCAAATATATAAGTAGATCGCAACCTCTTGACAAAATCCTCATCTTCAATGAGACACTGAGCACTACAATGTAACTCCTTTAAGTGATAGTTAACTAGGTCTTCATCCATCCACCCCTCCAATTATATTAATAACGTGTTATCTAAACTATAACAAGAATCAAAGACTTGATCTTGGAGGTTAACTAACACTAACTAACCCTAGACGTTTATAGGAACACGTCTAGATAATTAAACTACTAACTAAACTAGTCTAGGAGTTTACAATGAATCTGTTTGGACTTGTTTCTGTTGCAAGCCTAAACAAGAAGAAGTACTGCTTAGTTGTAACATATGTTTGTAGTAGATTTAGTTGGGTATTTTTCTTGGGATTTAAAGATGAAACCTTTGATGCTATTCATGATCTTATAATAGCCTTTGAAAACCAATTGAGACTCAAAGTAAGAGGTATTAGATGTGATAATGGGACTGAATTCAAGAACAAGTTTATGGATGAATTTTGTGCTAAGAAAGGAATCAAGAGGGAGTTTAGCATTGCTAGAACTCCACAGCAGAATGGTGTTGCAGAGAGAAAGAACAGAACTTTGTTAGAAGCAGCCAGAACAATGCTTGCAGATTTACAATTACCTATTCAATTTTGGGTTGAAGCTGTAAGTACTGCTTGCTATGTGTTGAATAGAGTATCAGTCACTAAACCTCAGATGAAGACACCTTATGAGTTGCTTATGGGAAATAAACCTAACATACATTTTATGAAACCTTTTGGATGTCCTCTGACTATTCTCAATACTACTGATTCTTTGGGCAAATTTGATGGCAACTCAGATGAAGGATACTTATTGGGATACTGTACCAATAGCAAAGGATTTAGAGTGTACAACAAGGTTACCAAAAAGGTTCAAGATTGTCTTCATGTTGAATTTTTAGAAGATCAAGAAAATCAAAAAGGTAAAGGTCCTGATTGGATGTTTGATCTTGATGTTTTGACTCCTTCTATGAACTATGTTCCTGTTAGAGATAAGAATCAAGTTGTTCACAAAGATGATGATTTACAATACATTGTTCATGGAGTCAATATTAGACCTGATGCTGTTCCTGATGAAGAACCTATAACTGTTGAGAAGGAGAAAAGTACTGATGCACCAAAATCCACTTTGTCTGCTGAGGATCAAGCTATTCAAAATGAACTTAATAGGATGCTTTTTCAAGAAACAATAGCACAATCTTATGAGGATGAACAAAGAAGAGTTTATAAAGAAGCAAAGAAAAAGGGTAAGTCTACAGATTACCCTCACAGTACTTTGGATCACAGTACTTTGGATCAAAGTACTGCTGCACCAATTGACAGTACTTTTGATGATTTGTATGATCCTAACATGCCTGGATTAGAAGACACTGATGATGAATTAGATGATGAAGGTATTTTCCCAAATTCCAATGAAGGAGCTAATTTCACAAATTTGGATGATGATCTTGAAGTTCCTCAGACTCCTACATTAAGAATTCATAAAGATCATCCTGCTGGTCAAATTATTGGACCTTCTACTTCTGGAGTGCTCACAAGAACCAAGGCTAAAGGCTTCTCTAAGCCACATAATGCTTTACTTAGCTTTATATGTAAACAAAACAGACTGAATCATAAGGATCAACAAATGTGCTTATTCACTTGTTTTATCTCTCAAGAAGAACCCAAGAATGTAGCTCAAGCATTAACTAAAGAAAGTTGGGTTGAAGCCATGCAAGAAGAACTTCTTCAATTCAAACTTCAAGAAGTTTGGGTACTATGTGATCTCCCAGATGGAAAGAAAGTCATTGGTACAAGATGGGTTTTCAGAGTTAAGAGAGATGAAAGAGGGAATGTCATCAAGAACAAAGCAAGATTAGTTGCACAAGGATATAGAAAAGAAGAAGGAGTGGACTATGATGAAGTGTTTGATCCTGTAGCAAGGATTGAAGCCATTAGAATATTCCTTGCTTTTGCAACTTATATGGGCTTTCCTGTTTATCAAATGGATGTCAAGAGTTCCTTTCTTTATGGCAAGATTACAGAGTAGGTCTATGTCAAACAACCTCCTGGTTTTGAGGATCCTACACATCCAAACAAAGTCTAAAAAGTTGTTAAGGCTCTGTATGGTCTTCATCAAGCACCTAGAGCTTGGTATGAAAGACTCTCCACCTTCTTATTGCAACATGGTTACAAGAGAGGAGCAATTGATAAGACTTTGTTTATCAAGAGAGACAAGAAGGAGATCATGCCTGTTCAAGTCTATGTAGATGATATTATTTTTGGAGCTACAAAACAGTCTATGGTGAAAGAATTTGAGAAGCTCATGCAACAAGAATTTCAAATGAGTTCCATGGGTGAATTAACTTTCTTTTTGGGGCTTCAAGTTAAACAATCAAAGGCTGGAATTTTCATCAGTCAAGACAAGTATGTCACTGACATTCTTAAGAAGTTTAACTTCGATGCTATGAAGCCTGTCACCACACCCATTAAAGCTATCAACTCATTGGGAAAGGATGAAGATGGACAAGCTGTAGAAGTCAAGCTTTACAGATCAATGATTGGCTGTCTTATGTACTTAACTGCATCTAGACCTGATATCATGTTTGCTGTATGTTTGTGTGTAAGATATCAAGTCTCACCTAAGGTCTCTCATATGAACGCAGTCAAGAGGATTTTTAGTTATTTGAAGCACAACCTAAGTTAGGGTTGTGGTATCCAAAGGATTCACCTTTTCACTTGGAAGCTTTTTCAGATAGTGACTATGCAGGTGATAACTATGATAGAATATCAACCAATGGAGGATGCCAATATCTTTGAAGAAGATTAGTTTCATGGCAGTGTAAGAAATAAATTATTGCAGCAACATCATCCACTAAAGCAGAATATGTTGCTGCTGCAAGCTGTTGTGGACAAGTACTGTGGATGCAGAATCAACTATTGGATTATGGATTCAACTTTAAGAATACTCCTATCAACATTGACAATGAGAGTACAATTTGCATTGTGAAGAATCTAGTTTATCACTCCAAGACCAAGCTAATTCAGATTAGGCATCACTTTATTCGAGATTGTTATGAGCATAGGCTCATTAATGTTGGCAAGGTCCACACAGATGATTATGTAGCTGATCTACTCACAAAGGGATTTGATGTTTCAAGGTTCAATCATTTGGTGGTGAGTATTTATATGATTAACTATTAAGCTACAATTAAAGGGAGGACTTATTAGTTCGTTAGATAGTACTATGCATTGTTGAAGGGGGGGGGGGCAATACAATGCTTTTTGATGTTTTTGCCATTGTGAAGAAGAGGATGGAAAAGTACTGCATATTGTTTATCTGAAAGTACTGCTGTGAAAGTACTGCTTTCGAAATTATTGCTTACGTGGAAAGCACTACTAGTCTTGTCAACGTACTATTCTAACGGTCAAAAGATGGGGTAAAATTCAAAAAATGGTAACTGCATTAATTGGGCTGTGATTTTTTAAAATCTTACCTATAAATAACTACCCTCCGATTTTCCCTCTCATCTTTATACTTATCAATCTTTTTCATATCTCTTTCATATTCACTATTCATCGCACCATTTTCTCTTATAACAACATTCTATGGTGAATCGAAACACAGTTAGTAAGCATAATATGGTGGCTAACTTGGACAAAACACCGTCCAATGTTCCTTTTCATGACATCATTAATTTCCTTGTTGGATCATCAATCAATTATGCCCTTTTGGTTGAACCTGACATCATTGGGCCCTGGATTCAACAATTTTGGGCGACTGCTAGAACTCATATGGAAGATGATGAATCCTACATTCAGGCTAAAGTTGCTGGGAAGTTAGTTAGAGTTAGTGAAGCCTCAATTAGGGAAGATTTATTGTTTGATGATGCTGAAGGGGCCATTCATTTTGATAAACAAGTTCTTTGGGATACATTAAGGGATATTGGGTATGAAGGGTCTCTAACTGAAACAACTTTTAGGAAACCCTTGTTTAGTCCACACTGGAAGTATCTTGTTCATGTCTTACTTCATTGCATAAGTTCCAAGAGTACCTTATGGGAACAATTTGGATCCAATATCGCATCTGTTTTAGTGGGATTAGCTACCAATCGTCTCTTTAACTTTTCAAGATTAATTCTGGATGATATGCTATCTCACATCTCCAATAGTTCACCATTCCTCATGTACCCTCGATTTGTTCAAGTCTTCTTAAACAAACAGCTTAAGGATGTCCCTAAACCTTCAAGCTTGTTACCTGCTATTATACAACCACCAAAGGTGTTCACTTTCATGGCTAGGAAGAGTGACAAATTCTCTGGGAGGGATACACCTTTGACTACTCACATGATGGAAATTGTACAAGCTATTAGAGATGAAGCAGCCTCAGGTGAAGAACATGAGCCTTCTGTTTCTAGAGAAGGTACTGCTTCTCAACGTACTGCTTCACCACAAGGTACTGCTTCTTAACAAGATATTGCTCATGGTGATTCAGAACCAGAAGTAAACCCACCATTCTCTCCCAATGATTATACTTCCACATATGGGTCTCAAACATCTGGAGGAGATGAGGGAGATATGGCTTCTGATGGTCAAGTTCTGGATAACTATGCTTTGACAAGGGAGCTATTGAGGTTAAAGAAAGACTATGAAGCTCAAGCTGCACAACTGATGAAGTTGAACAACAAGTTTAGAAGATTAAAGACCTTTGTCTGGCCTTTAGTTCAACATCACAGGTTGTGGGTCAAGTCTCAAAAGAAGAAAGGAAGGAAGTTTAAGAAGACTTCAAAGAGCAAGAAGGTCCACAAGCGTTCTTCATTCCAATTGGGGAGGATATTGGAGCCAAAGAATTTGAATGAAGATGCTGAACATTATGAAGAACCAGAAGTTGATCTTCAAAGTACTGAACCTCAAGTTACTGAAGCTCAAGTTATTCAAAGTACTGAACCTTAAGTTACTGAAGCTCAAGTTATTCAAAGTACTGAACCTCAAGGTACTGAAGCTCAAGTTAATATTCAAAGTACTGAGCCTACTGAGCCTCAAAGTACTGGTGATCAAGGTGCTGCTCCTCAAGGAACATATAGACAAGATCTAATTACACCAAGGACCCTAAATTTTGAAGAAGAAGCTAGTCCTTCAACAGTCTTACATGAAGAAGAAGCTGGTCCTTCTAGTCCAATCCAGCAAAAGGAGCACTCTACAAGTGATGATGAGACTGTTGCTCAGATATTGCAAAACTTGTCAAGACCAAGAGGTGTTAGTATTCCTGGAATTGAAGAACAACCTCAAGCTTCTCAACCTGTTTTAGATCCAAAGGATAAAGGAAAAGGTAAACTGGTAGAAACTAAGAAGAAGAAGAAGCTTACTTTGGCAGAACTAAGAGCTATTGAAGTGGCTAAGAATGAAGAAGCTGCTAGGAAGCTACAAGCTGAATTGAATGGTGAAGTTGCTATACCAGAAAAGCAGCTGTTATACCACAAAGACTACCTAGTATCGCTAAGGAAAGGAATGCTATGATGGCTTATCTGAAGGGTAGAGGATATACAGGTTTGCATAAATTGAAATATATAGAGATGAAAGACTTGTATGATGCTGTTAGAGAAGCTTATCAAAAGGAAGTGGCTGGTATTATTCCTTTTGATGATGAAAAACAAAATGAGGATGCAAGAAAAAGGAGCTTAAAGAGAAAAAGAACAACTGAAGATGAACAGCCATCAATGAAGATAGAATTGAGAACATATATACAGTTGATGAGCTGAGGAATTATTTAAGAGTTGTAGATTTTGAGCATCCTAAGTCCAAAGATGTTGCAGTAAAGAAGTCTAAGATGTCTACTTTTGAAGTTGTAGAATCAAAGGATGGAGACTATTTGATGTTCTATAGAGAAGATGAAAGCTTTAGAGTATTTAATTTACTATGGGATATACTGCACATGATAGATAGAGAGGATCTGTTTCACCTATATCAACTAGTGCATGAGTATTTTGAGTATATTCCTTCAACTGGAGTTGGCTTAGTCTTGCTGGGAGATCTGATAATTATCTGGGAGACAGAAGAGACAAGCACTAGTGAAATCTGGCAAAACCAAGAAGTTTGGGAGATTACTAGCTGGAGATTCTTTGAAGAATCTGGAGTGCATGTTTTAGAGTTAGAAGATGGGGCCATGATTCACATGCTAGCAGAAAGAAGATATCCACTGACAAGAGATCTTATGAGAAGAATGCTAGATCATGGTATAGAAGTTGAAGAGGAGAATGAAACAGCTCTTATGGTCATCGAAATGTTTATCAAATGGACAACTATGGCTGATGATGATGCATAAATACTGGTACGATTCATAATTGTATAAATTTTTGAAAAATCAGTACTTTATTCAAAGTACTGCTAGACAAACAGTACTTTATCCAAAGTACTGCTTGCAACACAAAACCAGTAAAAGGATTTTTAATAGAAAATAAGCAAACTTTTGTTAAGTGCAAAATATTTTGAAACAAAAGTTATCAGCAACAAATGGTTTTTGAGATGGTTACAACAAAAGTTTATCAGTCCACCATGTCTAACAAAAGGACGGGCTAATCCATGAGCAAACGGCTCTGGTAAAGATATCTCAAATCCGTTGATGGTTGACAACTTGCTAATAAGTTGTATGGTAATCAACTCACTATATCTGCAATAAGTGAAGAGTTGGCTAGCCCACAAGAAAAATGGCTTATGGTAAAGGCTGTGGAAAAACCATTTATATGGTAATTAGTTCACCATGGTTGCAAGAACTAACTAGTCCAAAAGGGTACGACTTTTGGTAAAGACAAAACAAATCCGTTGATAGCCGATGATTTGCTAAAAATCATATGGTTATCAATGTACCATGGTTTTACATACCTAAACATTGGCTACTCCAGAGTTAATGGCTTTAGTAAAGAGAAATCAAAATCCATTAAATTTTCAATGATTCACCTCTCACAGGAGTTTACACACCTGGAAGTGATGAGAATAGACTGAAACTTTATGATCTGATGTACAACTTGCCATATGTTGCTGAGTAGCTGAAAAGATGAAGATTTCTGATAGTTGCTGAAAAGGATTGCTTATAAAGACGACTTTGATGATGATAATACAAGCACAAAGAGTACAAGATAAAACTAAAGATAAAGAAACAATCTTTCCTTGAAGACAAAGATGTTAAAGATACAGATACAAAGGAACTTGAAATCAAGCAAGTAGAATTCAAGTTAGGGGAGGATTGTTGGGATATAAAAAGTCAAAGTGCTGAAAAAAGTTAAAGTACTGCTTAATGAAAGTCAAAGTACTGCTCAACATCAAAGTACTGCAAAGCTAAAGAACTGCTATATCGTTTATGGAAAGATTTGTAATTCTAGAATATTCTTAGTTTAGTTTAGTATTACTTATCATACAAGGATTGCAATTGTAAACCGACTAGGGTATTCCTTATGCCTATAAAAGGACCCCTAGATTGGCATTAGAGGTACGAATGCATACGCAATATTAGAGAATATTAGAGTTTATCAAGTTCGATATTAGAGTTATTAGGGTTGTTAGTGAATCTATGTATCAAGCAGGTTCAAAGTATTAATAAAATCGTTGAAGTTTAAAGTTATTCTTCTTAAGTTTAATTGAAGTAGTTTCCGCATACGTAATAGAGTAAATTCAGTGTTTCATTGTTAGTAACTTAGGATTTATCCGAGGTTGCTTAGCCCTTACAAGCTACATAGTTAGTTTGGTCAGAGTATATCGATCCAACACCTCGGGGCTTTATGGTAGCCTTTGGGCTTGGCCAACTTCTTCTGTTACATGGCGGCAATCATTCATCCATTCGACAAAAACTCTTTTTCTGGTTGTGTTGCTGATGCTACATGTACCAAATTTTTGTGAGAGCCACTCATTGAATGATAAACATGACTTTCTGTAGTCGTCGTCTTCTATAATAGGATAAATCGTTGCACTTATGTTTGATCTTTCATCATTGGTCATTTTATCAATGAGGTGATATTCATTGTAATTGCATTTTAGCTGTTTCATTAATCTCGTATTGATGTTTGAGTCTCCAAATCTCACCTTGTACCAATCTTCAAAGGATAAATTTCCAAATTTCATGTCGTGTCTCTCAATCTCGTGAGGGCACGTCCATTCTTCCACCTTTATATCACAAAATTCACAAAAAGGGTTACACGAGGGCCATGCTTTCATTGATCCGTCATGCTCCGTCATTATAGGGATGCAATAATGCTTGTTAGGTTTCGGAGCTTCCTTAATACCCCCAATCGGGATAATCTTTTCCTGTTCTTGTTCACAACTATCAAAATTATCCCTACAATTGTTAGTTCTTAGGTTACAACACAAAGGCGGGTCGAGAGACGGAATATTGACAACATCAACATTTTTTGAAAATTCTAATCGGGGATTCAATTGTTCCTTCAAAATTCTCCCTACAATTGTTCGTTCCCCTTCAGTTCCCAAAGAATTTTTTTTCAACGACTTTTCTAGGCACTCGACAAGTGGCCACGAAAGGCCTTCCAACAATTAAGTTGTAAGTCTCCTGTTTGCCCATGTAAATAACCACAAAATTAGTAGGAAAAAGAAATTTACCAATTTGTAGGAGAACATTGTTAATAACTCCCCTAGGTACAACTTTAGAGGAATCAGCCATTTCAATCATCATTGTTGTTTCTTTTAAATTGGTAAGTTTTAGTTTATCAAACAATGAAGTAGAAATAAGGTTTACCCCAGCCCCCAAATCAGCTAAAGCGGGAATTTTTAGATTACCGATAGTGCATGGTAGAAGAAAACTTTATTGATAGAGTTCCTTCTCAGGGAGTTGGCTTGGCAGGTCCTCGTCGTCATCAGATTTTTCATCTTCTTTTAACTAGTTAATTCCGCAAAGATCATTAGTGATAGAAGAGGTGCATTTTTCATCCTCCAATTTATCTTGTGCAGATATGGCTTTGCATGCAATGGCTTTGTCTTTACTGGTCTTGAGATTTTTAGCTAACTGCCCAATTTGGGTTTCGAGGTTTTTAATTGCGGCATCTTGGTTCTGTAAGTTCATGTTGGTGTCTTCTTTTACCTTGACCATCAATTCTTTGAGTTTATCGCTTTTCTTCATAGATTCCTCGATATGCTTATGCATTATTTCTTCGAGGCTTGGTCTAGGAGGGTTATTGTTGATTCTAGTATAAAATCCTGGGGATTTTTCTTGGTATCTGGCCCCGTTACCAATGTATCCGTTGAAGGGACTTCCACTTCCATATTTTACTTCTTCCATCCTTTTGACTTCCTCCTTAGATGAGCACTCCTTGGTAGGGAGAGTGCCATTGTGTTCATTTCGTCCAACTTCTATGGAATGCACATTTTCCCTGAGCTTTTTCATGTCTATTCCAAGACTCTCTAATTTGTTATTTATTGCTGCAAGGTCTTCCACATTTCCACTTTTACTTTGATTGCTCCCCCCATTGTGCCATTTGTGAGAGTGGTCAGCCATCTTTTGAATAGTTTCTAAAGCAATTGTTGGAGTCATTCCAGGTATTGGTCCTTGAGAATCGACCATTTTCCTTGAGGATATGCTTAGACCCTTGTAAAAGACATTCACCTTCTGCTGACTATTAAGGTCGTGAGTAGGGCACTTGTATAATAATTCGTTGTATCTTTCCCATGCTTGGTACAGCATTTCATCGCCCTCCTGTTTGAAGTTATGGATTTCTTCTAATTGCTTTACTGTCCTAGATGGAGGACAATACCTTTGAAGGAAATATTTTATTGGGAGAGGCCAGGTGTCAACTATCCTAGCAGGTAATCGATCAACCCATCTTTTAGCAGCTCCAATGAGAGAAATAGGGAACATACGTAACATGACATCATCGTTTGAGACTCTTGGCATTTTGAATAGGCTGACAATGTATTCTACATTGTCCACATGTTCGTGAGCATCATCGGTAATGCTTCTGGAGAAAGGGTTTGCACGCAATTCCCTCATAAGTTGAGGTTTGATCTCGAATTGAGCATCTTTGGTGATGGCCGGCCTAACGATCCCCGACCCTTGTTCTTCTCTTGTCAACGCCTGTCACACCCCCAAATTACCTGTTTTGCAGCGGAATGGAATTCCTGAGGGATGACTGTCATAGCATCACGATCACAGTTACATTGAACGACCTAAAGTGTCATTTAAAAACACATCATTTGATTGAGTAAAATAATCAGAGTTTACAAAGTATAGGTCCCAAAAGATTTCTAAAGTACAAAAATGAATTTGTTACAATCAAACGATAGTTAAGTGCATAAAATATATGTGAGACGCATCAACTCAGCGACTCCATGCAAGCCATGATGATATGCTAATACCTGAGATAAAACATGCTTAAAAAAGTCAACACAAAGGTTGAGTGAAATCCATAGGTTTAATTAAATCGTTTGAACACAATATTCGTAGTGTGAGTTACATTGTTTCACACTCATCGTTGAAAATAAAACATCATTTATTTCACTAAGTTCATGACAAACAAAGCGTAAACCTCGTACCAATAGAAATTGGTAAAATCGTTTCATCGCAGCCCTAATAGGTAAACTTGCCAATTTACCTTAATGATTCAAATATAGTGCGTTCGATTTCCCCTAGCTGGGTCAATAAGAACGGGAGTGTTAATTCCAATAGGCCTATTCACAATATTCGCGCTCACTCGCAAGTGACTAATGGTGCATGATGTAGGGACTTCAAACATGGCAATAGATTACTTAGTGACAATAAAGCATTTGGATATAACATACAGTTCAAAGCATTTGTGTTAGATTAAAACTATAACATGTATCTCCCCCATGAGTTTGTAAAATAATTAAGTAATAGAAAGTGGGGCTATGAACTCACCTGATGCAATGTTTATGATGACAAGAGTGGATACACTGAAATGAGGTGCAATCTCTAACTGCAACCTATGATGAATGATATGATCTAATATAAGTCATGATGTTATGTTATGCATGCAACTCATATGATATCTATACCACTTGTGCATTTTTGAAAATAAAGTTTATCGTCGAAATATATGTTTATGACATCTTGTCAAGTTATAAATTACTTTACAAGTATTTAAGTTGAAACAACATCCAACGATCGTCGTTTAGTGATTTATCAAGAAATCATAGCTTTTCGTCGCAAAACAATGTACTTTGATAATTCATGAGAGTGGCTAAATGGCCTCGGAAAGCTAGTCGTTAAATAGTGAATATCGAGTGTTAGAAAACAAACTCAATGGTTTTGAAAAGCTTGTCACGTTATCTAAAAGTCTTAGCATTTAACTTTTGATCATACAAGTCTCGATCATAGAGAAAAATACAGTTGAAGTAGGGTACTTGGACTAAAAATATTGTTAAAGGTTAGTTTTCGGCAAAGTTTGAGTGACCGTATTTTATTCGTTACAACTCCGTTTGACGAACGGTTAAACATTTTGGAAAATAGGCTAGGTGATCTCACTTTTACTAGAAGACATCGTTTTCTAAAAAGTATTCTATCGATGTGAAAAACGACTCCAAACATAGTCACTTCCGACAATAATTTGACTAATAGGAAATATATAAGTGTTTATACTTGAAAATATAGTTTTCGTCGTTAAACTTGAAAATATCGTAACTTCTTCGTTATAAATCCGTTTTAACCCGTTCAAGCGACCACGGTTTCGTTTTAAAGTATGTTTTCTGAATATCTACCCCAAAATATTTTATAACCAGTCGAATTTTCCATATTTTACAAAAACTAACAGACCACTATTTAATGTTGTCGAAAATGACTTTCCTTGCGTAATACTTATTTCAATCACTTCAAATCAACACCAAGTCTATTCTAAACCTACCATACACCTTCTTAGAGTGTCATGGGTTCCTAAACATCATCAACAATGATATGTTTCAAGGGATTAATTATAGGATGAATAAAACTCATAATATGTAATAAAAACAATAAAAGTGGTATAGATACACATGAAACTTGCATGTTTTCTTTGAAGCATGATAAAAATAACTTAAGTATGAATATGAAAGATTAATAATGATCATGAAGTGCTTACTAGTATGATGATGAGGTTTATGGAACAAGGTTTTCCTAAATACTCTAGGTTTTTATTGCAAAACCTTAAAATAGAGTATACTAGTGTTTGTAAAATAACTTGATCTTGAAAATTTTGTGTTTTCTTCTTGGTTTTCTACCTTGGCCGAATAACACAATGGAGTGGGAGAGAATTCTTGCGAGTTTCACCTTGAATAAGTGTTTGTATGTGTTCTAAAAAAAATACAACTCTTGCATATCAACAAATATCTATACATAAGATGTCTAGGTGTACACTTAGGTGTAATTTCATTTAATGAAAAGGGGTGACTAGGGGGGGGAATGGTCGGCAATGGGTGAAAGGGTGGGAGAGTTTAATGTATTTTATGGTTAAATGTATTTTATGTTTAAGTATAGGAATGTGTAATTGGTAAATATAGTTAAGTATTTAGTGTAGTGTTAACTAGAAATCGATTTTTACGGAACAAATTAAAATATATTGAAGTCATAAAAATTATAAAAATAAATTTCTCGAAAGAATTGAGTGAATAAATAATTATCGAGTTGAATTTACGAAAACCGTCGTAAATATATATACACAACAATTTATATATAAAATAAATTTAAAGCATCGGGTAAACTAATAATATAATTTTTATATTCTTAAAATGAGTATAAAAATATATCAGGATAATTTAATAGGAAAATATTCGTTTAATAAAATATGCAAACCCATGCATGAACTAATATGATGATGACGTTACTAATGATATTGTTAATACAAATAAGCCGTAAAAACGTTTATTTATATTTTACGATCTTCTAATGTTTTATCGATAACAAACGTAAAATCATGTTAACGAAACAAATAAAATACGTAAATGGTTTGAACTAATAGTTTCTAACATATTCACACTTTCACATAAAACACTAAAACAAGTATAAGTGATTTTATGATTTAGGAATACATATGTACAACAACTAGTGTTTACATAATTGAGTATAATATACACATAACTAGTATGTAGTATATTGGGTAATATAAATGGGTAGAAACTTAAGTATCACAACCCATTGGGCAAATACATTGAATGTAGTTGGGTACAACCCAAAGCCCGTGCCCCATGGATCTTGACCCATAACCCATTGCATGACATCATGCTTATATTACACATGGATGATATCCATAACCCATGGATCAACCCATACCCAAGTGACTAAGTGCATTGCACTTAAAGATACATTGTATCTAGCCAAAGATCCATGGTTCAACCCATGACCCATGACCCATGACCAAAATACCCATGGGCAAAGAGGAGCGTTCCATGGATCCCTTTAGGTTCCTCTTAAAGGCAAGATCACCACCTTTGAAGTCAAGCAAGCTCAAATCCATGAGTTGCCATGCTTCCTCATCATCAAGGCTACTGAAGTATTCTTGTTGATGATTCCTTTCTTTCTTTAAAGAAGTGTAGTGTTGAAGACATTAGTGAAAGATGTCTCAAGTGTCAAGACGAAGATAATAGTGAAAGGTATCTATCGTCTATAGCATAAGCACTTGTGGTAGGTGCTTAGAAGTCAAGACAAGAAGCATTAGTGAAAGGTGCTTAGAAGTCAAGACTAGAAGCATTAGTGAAAGGTGCTTAGAAGTGAAGATATAAGACATTAGTGAAAGGTGTCTTGTAGATCTAGTTAAAGGCATTAGTGAAAGGTGCCTTAGATGTACATTCTATATGGTGTGTTTTGATGTACAAGATAGACTTGTAACCACCCACATTTTTAGGTTACTTTTCATTTTTGATAATTTACTATTCACTTTTACTATTCACATTCACTATTCATCTCGTAAAATTTTTAATCCACATTCTCGTAAGATAAATTATTTTAGTAATAACCTGAGAGTTCGACCAACGTTAGATCATTTTCGCAAAAGTTATTAAGTAAACATCGTTTTAAAAGTTTCGTTTTAGACGGTCCACCGTTTAAACATCACGCGCATAACGAAAATCAACTCTGACAATTTTCCTCACATCAGATAAATTTTTAGATCACTCATGATTAATTTGAGAATTTTTAAGATTTATTATTTTTAATATTACCAAATAAGCCAAGCGCAGAACAAAACTAAACTTACGTTTTAAACAATTCTACTTACATCCAGACTTAACGATTCCTGCACTGTGTTTCTAATATTTTTTTTGAATCTTTTACATTTTTTGGAAAAGTCAAACATATTTCCCTCCTCCTTTGACCATAAAGGAATTAACCTTACACGTTCTACATTTTTGCATAAATCGTGTAACTTTTAAACTTCACGAATAACTGTAAAGTTATCCCGCGTATGACGAAAACCACATTTTAATATCTCATATCACTTTTAGACTATTTTTAGTCTACTCTAAATAAATTCACGGTCGTTTCCCTGAAATTTCGTTCTTTTCTGATAAACTGCGAATTACGCGTTTTTGACCCGTATTTCCAGCTTTAAGCACGTTTTTGCACCCAATGAGACTTATCACCCATTTTATATTTTTAGATGGAGTATAATGATGAGTTTAATCATTCCTATAAGTTTCATATTTTTACGATACCCGGTTTTACGTTTTATGGCTTAACGGCTTACGATTAGCGATTAACGGAACCAAAACTCACTCCGTAACCAAGATAATACCTAAACTAACCACCTAAGTCATCTTATCTTGTTTAGGCCGACCTAAGGGGGGGGGGAGTCATCATTTTGGTGGCATCATCCTAACCATGGTACATTTAGATCTTTACAAGTGTCCTAACTTAACCATGGTTAATATTTAACCCAATATATGGTTAACCAAACTTACCCTCCTATAAATAGGAAGTAAAATACATCCTAAAGACCTCCACAATCTGTTCTTGGTCGTCCATATCATAAATCCACCATATCTTCCATCATTTGATCTATAAACTCCAAGTTTATGCAAGGAAGTTCCAAAGATCAAGCTACTACATCAAATCTCTAGCAAGTTTAAGTGATCTTCTTGAGTTTAGATCTACTCAAGTCACTTAGTACTTCATCACCAACTCTTCAAGTTTTCAAGGGTGCCAAGGTGTTGAAAGCTAGCTCAATCCGAAGTCTTTCGCGATCAATCAAAGTCCTATCCTTAGTAAGTTACTCCTTTCTTATTGAAAGCCAAAAGTTGTAAGCAACTTATCACCACCATCATCTCATCTTTATTATTCATAATATTAACTATTTCATGCTATATATATAGTTACTATGTTGATTCATGATGTACATATACTCAATCACTTGTTTTAATTCACATATTGTCATAAAAGTAACAAACTAGTAAAGTAGTCATATTCTACACATGTGAGACCATTAAAAACAGTAACATAAGGACTTTCTAACTTATATAATATGGTAGACAAGATAAAAAGGTAAACATAGCAATTTGAATAACCCAAAATGGACAAACGAGTCAAAAGTTATAAGCAAAAGAAGTTAGCGAAACCTAAACGCCGAAACTGCCAATAGCTTGTTGTTTTGAGTTCTGCCGTTTTAAAAATGGTACTTCTGTTCCGAATCTTCAAAAAGTTAAAACACGAAAGTTGTCCGGAACGACGTTTTCCTTCAGTTGCAAAGAAGCTCGGACCTTGAAAACGCATAAATAGGCCAAAATCTTTCAAAAACAGAAACTGCCGTAAATATAGTCTCATAACTATACTTTTGTCACAACTAAAAGCAAACCAAGAGGCCTAATGGCCATAAGCCAAGACCACGGCTACGGCTAAGGCCAAAGCTAAGTCTCAAGACTATGGTAGTCAAGACCAAAGTCACGGCAAGGCCATGGCTAAATCCTTAAGGCTTGTTTACCCAAGACCGTTAACTAAGGTGATCATATTTATGAAAACGACGAGAACTTGTAAAAAATAGATACTTGTAAAAACATGATAAACTTATTTATATAACAATCTTCATTCAAAATCTATGTTTTATCTACTAAGTACTACAAAACTAGGGAGCTTCATGTGAGGGGTTTCATTTGAGTAAAACGTATAGACGAGTTGCTGGATTTACGATTTAAAGTGTCCTAGCTTCTCGAACGTTTACTGCATGACCTCTAAATTATGATGGCCCGAACGGTAGTACGATATCTATAAATTAAACATGTTTTCACAACTAGACCATTTCTATAAATGACATAAACAAATACCATGTACTACATCATGATACACATAGAGACGTATATAGGATGGTTTATGTTTTCCTAAACATTATTCCAAACCTAAGTCGCAACATTCTATTTTAGGTTGCTCGTAGAAGTTCCCATGGCATATTCATCATTCTCATTATACATTTGCTATCATTTACTTTGAGGTGAGTTCATAGCCCCACTTTCTATTATTTAATTGTTTTACAAACCATTGGGGGAGATACATGCTTTATTTTAAACCAAACACATTACTTTCAAACTATATACTTATCTGATTGTTATTAGCACTAAGTTACCGCATTTGCCAAACTTAAGTCCCTTAATCATGAATCATTAATCACTATGTGAGAGTGGGCGCGAATATTGTGAATAGATCTATTGGAATTGATGAATCCCGTTTGTGTTGGCCCCATTAAAGGAAAACAAACACACTATATTTGAGTAACATTGGTAAAAACGGCAATTTTACCTGATAGGGCATGCACCGACATTTTCTCCAATTAATTTTGGAACACGTTAACGCCTTGATTGCATGATGCTTAGTCTAATAATAACTGTTTTGGTTTTCAAACCATTGGTATGAATTTATAACTCACACTACAAACATAATGTGTTCAACCATAAAACAAACTCTATGAATTCACTCAACCTTTGTGTTGACAGTTTTAAGCATGCATTTCAGGTCCATAATGTCGGAAGCTGGTACGAAAGAGCAAGGACTAGATCAAGAAGGCTATAAATTTTATTATCATTCGAAAACCAATTTAATGTATTTTGTAAACTTGGAACCATCTGGGACCTCATTTTTGTAAACTCTGATATTTATATAAATCGAATGATAAATCTTTTAAAACGACTCCATTAGAGTACGTTTTCTATTGTTATGATTGTTGTGCCATGAAGTAACACCCAGTTTGAATTCCGCTGCGTATCACGAAATTGGGGGTGTTACAGATTGGTATCAGAGCCACAGTTATAGAGAAACGGGTCTAATTGAGATTTAAACTATAACTACTTTTACAAACAAAAACATTTTATAACCTTCCGTTCTCCGTGCCTTCCATCCTCCAGACGATTATGTGACTTTTAGGCCTTTTAAGCTATACAAACATACTAGTATATTGATATATACACTTGACATAATTTCAATCATAATCAAAGTACTCAACATATCTGCGTATGCCTATTCTAAGGCATTACGGCACAATCATATTTTTCCAATCTCCCAATCATGCATCTACTCATGCATTTTAGGATTACGAAACTTCCTCCAAGACATTGTAACTGACTACAATGGTCTTTCCTACTTCCCAGACATTGTGAGATACAATGGTCTCATTCATTCTCAGACACTGTAAATCCTACAGTGGTCTCTATTACATTCTCAGACACTGTAAATCCTACAGTGGTCTCATTTATTTCTCGAGACATTGTGAGTTATACAATGGTCTCTCGATCATTTCTCAAGACATTGTGAGTTACACAATGATCTCTCTATCATTTCTCAAAACATTGTGGGTTACACAATGGTCTCTGCATCATTTCTTAGACATTGTGAGTTGCACAATGGTCTCAACTACTCCTCAGATATTGTAAGTTATACAATAGTCTCTAAAAATTATCTTATAAACATTATATGATATTGTTTTACATGAAACCCGTCACAATCTATCAATTTCCCTAATGGAAATACAAGAAATGGGATTTCTAAAAGATAAACTGACTCATCATCTACAAAAGCTGAAGTTCAGCAACTTTCTCTACATTCATCAAAATTCTCTTCTGAAACCTTCATTGTTAAAGGTTCGTGATTCTAGCCAAGTATGGACTATTTTAGGATTACTTAATATTTCCTTTCCACACGTATCTACCCATACTATCTTCTATGCAATGGAATGTGAAAACATAGGTTACAAGTCTTTGATGGCCAGGACTTGCAACTGAATGGTTTGATGTCGCCTTTGCTTAGTGGACAATTTCTCAAAAGCTATGGACATATCACAAGTATACCTAATTTAGGTATTTGGAAAATTTATCGAACCTTGGCTAAATATAGTCTAGTCACCTATATTTAGCCTAGGGATAGTGGAACAGAGTCTGACTAACTATGTTCGACTTAATTTTTTCAAACACTGAGAACAGTTATACAAGTGTTATATTCAGGTTGATTTCCTACTTAAATTCGATAAACCACCAGAATTCATTAAAAAGATCTAGAGACACGATAGTGTCTTACCACTCAGCAAAATCTTAACATCTCATTTATACTACCTAATTTCATTTTTGAAATTTTCATACATGAGATAATCCGAACTACTATCTTGGGATAGTCATCAAATCTTCTCGTCATTTCTTAGAAGTTCTAGCCTGATTAAGTCTCACGGATATCATTCCACCATATTCCTTTAAAATTCACTTATGATTTTAAAGCAAACTTTACATCTCTACCTAAGAATAATGGTAAGCGTAGGCTACACTCTTCTAATCGTCAACATGACACATCATTATCTGAACCTCATTGAAATTCAGTACGTAAAACTTCACAGTATCACGTTTCCTTCAAACACTAGTAGACATAAACACTATACGATATAGCCTTTATCCCGAAACCACCTAAGACAGGATCAACTTTGGAAATGGTTTGGATAACCACTTGCCACTAGCAATACTTTCTCTACAATGACAGTTATCACATCATTACAAACCATTTCACATCAACAATATCTTACACCTTTGATTAACAACAGTTACCCTAACAACAACAAAACTATTCCATTTTGAGGCACTATATAGACGAAAGTATTAGTTAAACCATTTGCTGGACTAAGGTATTCAGAGATCACCCACGAAACAACTAAGGAAACCATACAAATACAAATTAGGCTCCATACCGCACACTATCACCAAAAACTCCATGTTAGAAATTAATGTTTTATTGATAGTCTCAATACAATAAGATATGATTCGTTTTGAGAATCGAGAAAAGCCAAACTTGAGGTGTATAGAACTCAATATGATTTTAACAAAACCCTTTAGATTATCAACTTAAGCCACATGATACATACTACATTCTATGACTAGAAACTTGAGAACACAAAGATTAGAATTTGGCGTATACATCCTCATTTTCCTGGACATTTCAACATCGGATAACACACACTGAATTCCGGGACGGAATTCCCATTAAGGGGGTAAGACTGTAACCACCCGCATTTTTAGGTTACTTTTCATTTTCAAGAATTTACTATTCACTTTTACTATTCACATTCACTATTCATCTCGTAAAATTTTTAATCCACATTCTCGTAAGATAAATTATTTTAGTAATAACCTGAGAGTTCGACCAACGTTAGATCATTTTCGCAAAAGTTATTAAGTAAACATCGTTTTAAAAGTTTCGTTTTAGACGGTCCACCGTTTAAAAATCACGCGCATAACGAAAATCAACTCTGACAATTTTCCTCGCATCAGATAAATTTTTAGATCACTCATGATTAATTTGAGAATTTTTAAGATTTATTCTTTTTAATATTACCAAATAAGCCCAGCGCAGAACAAAACTAAACTTACGTTTTAAACAATTCTACTTTCATCCAGACTTAACGATTCCTGCACTGTGTTTCTAATATTTTTTTGAAACTTTTACTGTTGGAATCACTCCTAAACCATAATCAAGTGTTAGTAATTTATATGTAATAGTTAGCTTTATTATGGCCTTTATGTTTGTTATTAGCCTTAAGCTTATGTAGAAGGCCCATGAGCTTAGGCCCAAGCCCATTAAAGAAAGGATGGAAACTAGGAGTGTTGCCCTAGCTTTCCTCCTATAAATACTCTTGTAAACCTTCATTTGAAGGTTGGTTGTTCAAGTTATTCTCTCTTTCACATACCTACGCATAACCGTCCTTAATATTGTGTGTGTGTGTTCGGTTTACTTGTTCAATCGCCTTATCTCTTTCTATATTACTTGTGTTTGTAAAACTAGTGACCTAACAGTGGTATCAGAGCCAAATAGTTGGGTGAATCGTTGTTTCTTGAAGTGGGTTTTATGGTCCTACGCGTAGAACAACGTTTGATACTTTGGTTCGCTTAAAAACTCGTTTTTTACACTTTTTAATCCAAGATTCTTGTACTTTCAACGTTTTAAGGTGTTAAAATACTTGTTTTTGGCAAAAAGTTTCGAACTTTATGTGTAGATCATTGTTTTTTAGTTTTTGAACGAGGGTTTCATCCTACTCGTAACCGTTTTAGAGGCTTTGGTTCATCAAGTTTCACACTTTTGTGTCTTTTGGTGTTATTGAAGCTATTTCATCACACAAAAACTGGTTTAGAAACATATTTGGGCAAAATCAAAATTACGAGTAATCCTACGCGTAGCAAAACCCTAAAACTACGCGTAAGATTTTCCTTGGTTTGATCTTCATTTTCGTGGTTTACTCCATGTTTTCTTGCTTGGATAAGCCTGAAAATACGTCGACTTTGGATATCTTTTGCACTGTGATTGTGTAAAAGATCATTTGGGCAAAACCCTAAAATTACGCATAAGCATAAGCTTACGCGTAGAAATCCTACGCATAAGATTTTTCTTACGCCTAAGCCTAGTCTTACGCATAAGATAATCCTACGCCTAACTTTCTACGCCTAACTTTTGTCTACGCATAACTTTAGTGTCTTTTTCCTACTTACGCGTAAGCTAAATTCTACGCGTAACTCCTTGTTGTTACGCGTAAATTTGGTGTTTTTACGCATAAGTGCTACTTGGCTATTGTGATTTCTACGCCTAAGGATACTTCTTCATCAAAGGTTCATTCGACTACAAAGATCAATTTTTACCAACACAAGTTTTCAACATGTCTCAACCACCATACTCTAACTATTTCCCTTACACTTATCCTCAACGACAACAACAACTAAGTCCACAACATCAACAATGGAATCAACAACAAGCAATTTATCAACAACAATTTAATCAACAACATACTCCACAACTTGGAGCAATTCCTCCACCACAAATGGTTCAACCACCGCCAAGTCTTCAAGTTCAACCCTACACAAATGACTTCAATCAACATCCATCAAGGAACACTATGAAGGAACCCACTTGGTTTGCAAAGATGTGTGAAGCTTTAAGCAGCCAACAATCAACTCATGAAGCTGGATCACTTGATAGACCTCCAATGCTCACTCCAGGAAACTACGATCAATGGGTGATAAGGTTCTTTAGGTTTTGTGATCTGAAGAAGCCACATGAAAAGTTCTTAAAGAAGGTTATCTTGGAAGGTCCATTTGAGATGCCTACTGTCATTGTACCCGGAGATCCTACTGCTATTCCACCAAGAGATGAACAAACAAACATTGCTACTGTTGCAGATCTAAATCCAACAGAACTTCTACACTATGAAGCTGATGAGCTTGCAATGCAATATATCCTTTTAGGATTACCTAACCCAATTCTTCGAAGTGTTGATGCTCAAAAGACTGCAAAGGAAATGTGGGACCATATTCGTCTTCTTATGGAAGGATCTGTACTCAATCAGGAGGATTTGGAATCCAAAATTTACTTGGCTTATGAACACTTCATGATTGAACCTGGAGAGACACTAGAGTCTTATCATCATCGATTCTCAGACATCATCAATGATTTGGATAAACACAACATCATCATGCCAAGAATTGCAGTGAATACTATGTTCCTGAGTAGTCTTGGTCCTGAATGGGAGAAGTATGTCATTTTTCTCCGTCAAGCGAAGAATATGCATCATTCTACATATGGATTGTTGTACGATTACTTGAAGCCTCATGAAAAGGAAGTTGATCGGGAAAGGATTCTCCGTGCTCAAATTGCTCCACCCACACATCCGGAAAATCAACAACTTGCCTTATATGCTCAACAAAGTTATCCTCCTCAACAAGCAACTCAACCAACTGCCTCAGTCACACCAAACGATCCATCACAGCAACCTCAACAAAATCAATTGGTTCCTTACAACAACAACAATGATCAAGCACTTCATAGTCAAACTAATGAGGAATCCGATCCGTTCGAAGCATTGCAACATGGATTTGTTATGATTGCTAATGCTTTTAGCCATTATACAAACAAATCCAACAATCGTATTCGTTCCTCATCCAATACACGAAATCAGGCTGTTGTGAACAATGGATGTGTTGAAGTTCAGAATCATGGTTATGGTCGTCAAATGGGAGGTGGTCAAGGGTTTAAATGCTATGGGTAGGAATAACAACAGAGCTCAAGTGGTGGAATAGGGAAATGCTCAGAATGGGTTGAATGGTCTTCGATGCTACAACTGCAATGAGAAGGGACACCTGGCTAATGCATGCCCAAAGCCAAGGACTAGGGGCAGTGCTTATTTCAAAGAGGCTCTTCTTCTGGCTCTTAAGGATGAAGCTGGTGGATCTCTCACAAACAAAGAACAGAGCTTTATGGCAGATGCAGACTCAGATGATGATATGGAGGACTTGCAGGCCAATGCAGCTGTTATGTTGATGGCTAATATGCATGAGTTACACATGAGTGAAACAGGTCCAGTGTATGACACTGATGGCTTGTCTCAGGTACCCGAACAAACCATCATCATATCTGAACTAATATCTCCGCCAATATCTGAATCCGGCACGGATCAGACTGTTCAAAATGAGTCATCTACATCTCATTCTGACGATTTTCAAGTTAACCCTGTAGTTACATTTGACGATCAAGATGACCTTATGGTTTCCTTTGATAATCAAATTGACTCCGTGGTTGTACTTGAGGATCTAAATAATGATCATGTTGTGACTCACGTTGAACAAGCTGAACTGTTGCCTCATCCAGATTTTGCTCGTTTAATTCAAGACCATCAAATCAAAATGGAGGAATGTTATGCATTAAATAAGGACTTAAAAAGCAAAAATGCACTGTTAACCAAGGATTTTGAATGCTTACAAATGCAACTCAACTTTTTCAAAACTCAAGAAAACCGTGAAAAAGGTTTTGAAGCCGCTTTTGCTAAATCTCATCAAAACGAAAAATATTTAGAGAGACAGATGCGTGATCTAGCCGCTTCGAAGAATGCTTTGTTGTCTGAAATAGAACAACTGAAACATGAACATAAAAGGCAAATTAACGCTCTCACCTTGGAAAATCAAAAAGCTAAGACTGAGTTGTTAAATTGTCAAAAACAGTTCTCAGCATACAAAAAGCATTCAACGAATCGGGTAGATGACCTTCTTGCAGAAATTATTGGCTTGCAAAACAAAATTAAAGAGTTTAAAACTGTTGTTTACAAACATGGTGAATCAGTAACAGCTATTGAAAAGTTTACTTTAAAACCCAATCCAAAAGGATATGGACCAAATCTAGCTGATTACAAACCAAAGCTTTCACTCAAAACATTCAAACCAAATCCTGAAGTTTCCAGTGCAGAATATAAAATTAATGATACTGTTATGAGTGTTGTTGAATATCATCGTCAAGAGGAATTAGATGCAGAAGACGAGAGTCGATCAAAATAAAAAACGGTTGTTTACAACAAACCTTTTAATTATTCAAAACCGGTCACTTTCGTCACACCAACGGATTCTTCTAACACACCAAGGGTTATTATCAAAACACCTGAGTCTTCTAATGTTAATCCCCAACCAGATTATGCACAAATTTATGGTCCTTTACCTTCAATCAGTGAAGTAAACTCAAAACCTGAAAATCGCAAAATTCTTAGATATTTTGATATTTTCATGGCTGACCTCAAAACTTTAGAACATGAGATAGAACATCATTTTGAAATCAAAGTTCAACACTTTCAATCGCCTTTAGCGCGAGTACAAAGAGACATTTTTCAGAAAAATCTTTTACCAAATGTTAAAAATTTGAAAAGTTGTGCATTAGCTTGGGAAAAGGATTTTCATAAGGAACTTGGAGTGATGAAGGTCGTTTTCGAGAAAACTGAAACATCTATTTCTAATACTAAACGCAAAAAGAAAATGTTGAGAAAAGATGTTGATCGACTCTTGGAAGATGTTATCTGTGCTGATATCCATAATGTTGTGTTATTCTATTCTTTGCCACATGCATCTGATTATATCTCTGCTGATACTGTTGACTCTGTGGTAACTGTTGAGAATACTGATAATGTGCTTCAGATCGAGTCTTTAAAAGCTGAAAATAAACAATTACTTAACGAACTTTACAATGCAAAACGTCGTCTTCATTGGTGTGAAAAAGATATTCACACTCATCAACTTTGTTTTCAAAAGAAAATCGCTCAGTTGAGTGCAAAATCTTCTAATCCTAAAATTGAGCAACTGGATGATCAAAACGTGTCTTTGAAAAGTCAAATCTCTAAATATGAACAAGAACTTGTAACAGTTAAACAGGAATATGGTGTCATATTTGATTTACTCAATAAGACTCGTCATGAAGCATCAAACGAACTCGATCACTATCTTGCTCACACTAGAGAAGTCATGAATTTTGCTGGTAATATTCGTTCTGAAAATCAAGATTTGATTCACACTATCTCTAAGTTAAGAGAAATGTTAGGAAAGTATGAACAACTTCCGCCAACCATCATTAAGAGATTAGCACCAGTAACACTTAGTAATCGTGCACATAGAATCCCTACTGCCAAATCACAAGTTGCTAACGTGCTTCCTTCTACTGAAACAGGAATAGTTGCGTCTTTTCCAAACGTCCGCACTTCACAGCCTAGGAGCACTCAATCGAAGAATAGGAAGTTGCGACCTAAGAAAAGATCAATAAGGAATGCTAAAGTAGAAGAACACCCTAGGACTATGAATAAGACTCACGTCGCTTCCACTATAGATGTTGCGTCTGGCAAATGTAATAGAAATAGTGATGTAACGAATGCTAAACCTTTAAGCACTTTTGATATTCAGTCTGATGCACCTTGTGTTATTTGTCGTAAAAGTATGAATTCAGATTGTCATGAAAAATGTGTTGCTAAAGCTATAATCTCTCGTTTACGGAATCCTAAGAATCGGAATACCTCTAGGCCCACTAATCATTCTAAGTCTGTGCTTGGTAGACCGCCTTCTTTAGATTCTAAGGCTAACATTGCTGTCCCTGTAGCTCCAGTTTCACCTCCTAAGAATGTAGTACCACCTAGTGTATTCACTAAGACTTAAGCAAAGAGTAGTTATAAATGGCAAAAATGGATATATAACACACTAGGATTTAAATGGATGCCTAAAGTCATTAATGTGTGCATGTCTCATATACCTGCTTCGGAACCCTCTAACATTTCGGGTTCCACATCTACTTCTATTCCATCTGTGTCGTCTGTGTGTAATGCAGGTGATACAGATCATTCTCTGGATTGTTGATAGCGGATGTTCCCGACACATGACAGGCAATCTTAAACTGTTATCAAACTTTATTGCAAACTTCATTGGCACTGTCAGGTTCGGGAATGATCACTTCGCAGCTATCATGGGCTACGGAGATTATGTCAATCGGAACATCGAAATCAGCAGGGTTTACTATGTGGAAGGCCTCGGTCATAATCTGTTTTCAGTAGGTCAGTTTTGTGATAGAGATTTGGAGGTTGCTTTCAGGGAGAAAACTTGTTTCATTCGTGATCTACAAGGAAATGACCTTATGTCTGGCTCGCGTAATTCTAGTCTCTACACTATCTCTATGCAAGACATGGTTGCTTCATCTCCTATCTGCTTACTTTCAAAGGCAACATCAACAAAATCCTGGCTATGGCACCGTCGTCTCTCACATCTAAACTTTCAAACCATCACCAACCTTGGTCGATACAAACTAGTTGAAGGTCTCCCACGATTCCGGTATTCAAAAGATCACCTTTGCTCAGCCTGTGAACAAGGAAAAAGCCCTCGTGCTCATTTTCCTTCAAAGGTGGAACACAGCTCTAAGCATGTGCTTCATCTTCTTCACATGGATTTGTGTGGCCCGATGCGCGTGCAAACGATCAATGGCAAACGCTACATCTTAGTAATTGTTGATAACTATTCACGATAGACTTGGGTCTACTTTCTTCGAAGCAAAGACCAAGCTCCACAAATGATCATCACCTTTCTCACAAAAATACAGGTTCAGCTCCGCAACACCGTCAGGCTAATCAGAACAGACAAAGGAACTGAATTTGTTAACCAAACCCTTCGTGAATTCTATGAGAAAGTGGGAATTCAGCATTAAACATCTATTGCACGTACACCCGAACAAAATGGAGTTGTTGAAAGATGAAACCGAATGTTAGTGGAAGCTGCAAGAACAATGTTAATCAATGCTAAACTTCCAGATTACTTGTGGGCAGAAGCCGTATCTACTGCATGCTATACTCAAAACCGCTCTATGATCACAAAACGCCACAACAAAACACCTTTCGAGCTTGTCCACAACCATAAACCGAATCTCAAACACTTTCATGTATTTGGATCCCTTTGCTATCCGAATAATGATCGTGATGATTTTGGAAAGCTCAAAGCCAAAGCTGACATTGGAGTCTTTATTGGATATTGTCAGAATTCTAAAGGTTACCGGATCTGGAATCGTCGCACAAAACAGGTGATGGAAACGATTCATGCTCATTTTGATGAACTCACGGAAATGGCTTCTGAGTACAACAGCTTAGAACCCAGTCACAACCGTTTAAACTTCCCTCAAACCCCATCATCAGCTGAACAAAGCCCCCAGCTCACTCGTCAACAAATGGAAAGGTTATTTGCTCCTCTGTTCAGTGATGATATTGATGAACGTGCTCCAGGTGTATCCGCTGTTTCCGCTGCACAACCTGATCATATTCCTATACCTGATACACCTGCTACAACAACTACTGTTGAAGATGCACCTACACCAGTTGACTCCAACACAACAGTTGAACACACCGCTTCCAACAATGATGAACCAGCTGATGATATTCTGAATGAAATACCCCCACCTGCAGATTTTGATCCAAATGCATTCTTTAACCCGTTTGCTAATGACACTGCTGCACCTGATGTCGCGGAATCATCAACAAACCATTTGAATCCTCAGAATCTGCACAATGTATACCAACATCAACCCTCTACACATCGATGGACAAAAGACCATCCTCTGGCTAATATTATTGGCAACCCAAATCAACCAGTCGTTACGAGACAACGTCTTCACACAGATGGTGAACATTGCATTTATGCACTCACTGTCTGCCAATCTGAGCCTAAAAACATTAAAGACGCAATGACAAAAGATAACTGGATTGAATCCATGCAAGAAGAACTCAATCAATTCAAACGTCTTGAAGTATGGGAACTGGTTGAAAGACCAACAGGGGTCTACGTCATTGGTCTCAAATAGATTTGGAAAAACAAATTGGATGCTGAAGGGAACGTAATCCGAAACAAGTCACGTCTAGTTGCTAAGGGTTATCGTCAGGAAGAAGGAATAGACTTTGAAGAATATTTTGCTCCGGTTGCTCGTCTTGAGGCTGTTCGGATATTTCTCGCGTTCTCGGCTCATATGAATATGACGGTCTTTCAGATGGATGTCAAAACTGCGTTTCTCAACGGACAACTGAAAGAAACGGTTTTTGTCAGCCAACCCGAAGGATTCGTTGATCCAGAGTTCCCGAACCATGTCTACAAACTGAACAAAGCTCTTTATGGTCTCAAACAAGCCCCTCGGGCATGGTACGATAAGCTATCATCTTTCCTCATTGCTAATAATTTCACCAAAGGTTCGGTTGACCCAACTCTCTTTATACAATATCACGGGGCACATATCTTAATTGTTCAAATTTACGTGGATGACATCATTTTTGGGTCTACACATAAAAAGTTTTCAATCACTTTTGCAAAACTAATGAAGAAAATTTTTGAAATGTCCATGATGGGTGAACTTACGTTCTTTCTAGGACTACAAGTTCATCAATCACCCCGTGGTATTTTCTTGAGTCAGTCCAAATATGCCCTTGAATTGTTAAACAAATTTGGAATGAAAACCTGTGATACTTATGCCACACCAATGACTCATACCAAGTAGTTAGACGCTGATTTACATGGGAAATTAGTTGACCATACCAAATACCGAAGTATTATTGGGTCCCTCATGTATCTAACAGCTAGCAGACCTGATATTGTCTTTGCCGTTTATCTATGCTCCCGTTATCAGTCGCGACCAACTGAAACCCACCTCTCTGAGGCTAAAAGAATCCTCCGATACATCAAGGGAGCCATTAACTTGGGGATCTGGTATCCGAAGGATTCTGGTTTTGAACTAATCGCTTTTTCAGACGCTGATCACGCAGGATGCTTAGACTCAAGGAAAAGTACTTCAGGAGCTCTACAATTTCTCGGTGATAAACTGGTGTCTTGGCAATCAAAGAAGCAGGATTGTACATCGCTGTCATCAACCGAAGCAGAATATGTAGCCATGTCCGCGTGTTGTGCTCAAGTCATCTAGATGAGAACACAACTCAAAGACTATGGTTACGTATTTGACAGAATCCCGATGTACTGCGACAATCGGAGTGCCATTGCGATCTCGTGCAACTCAGTTCAACACTCGAAATCAAAGCACATCGATCTACGCTATCATTTCATCAAGGACCACGTGGAACAGGGTACCGTTGAATTATACTTTGTGGGTACTGAATACCAATTGGCAGATCTTCTCATCACAGCCTTGCCTCCCGCTAGGTTTAATGAGCTGATCCACCAGATTGGTATGAGGTGTTTGACTTAAGAGGAATTGGATGACCTCTTAAAACAGTCTTAAAAACTTGTCAAACACCAAAACATCTTTTGTAAATAAATGTTTCAAAAACAAAATACAAAAATATAAAACCTGATAAAACAACAAAAATATTCTTCTATCTATTTTTCTCTAAACATGGCAAGTACATTTCTTCCATCAACACAATAATCTTTCAAAATTCAGTATTTTTACGATCAAGTGTTGAGGGGGAGACAATTTTCACTTAACTGTTTCAAAACATCTGTGTACTTGCATGTTATCATATCCCGGTTGGTTATTTTATCAATTGTGGTAAATTTTCTGGTTCACTGACACTCCTCGGACTAAAATTAATAAACTTTCAATATTTCTTAAGTCGAGGGGGAGTGTCGTCAAGTTTCTTTCTAAAAATCTTTGTTTGGTAACCAAAATGGAAGTTAAAAGGCTTTGTATGAAAAAGGAATAGGTGGAGGGACCAAAACTGTCAAAAGATGAAAGTCATTTTCAATAAAACTCTTTCACCTAACTTATCACTTCACATTTATTACTCCTACCCTACTAATCCTACGCATAGAATTCACTCAAGAAATCCGAAGTTTTGATCATAAATCTGTAAGTGTTTTTACGTTTGTAACACGTTTCTAAACATTGGTTTTGATTTTCAAACGAATCCAACGGTTAAAAATACTTATATGGTTGATTTTGTGTTCTTCGCATATGCGTAAGAACACATGATCATGTGTTATGTGTTTGTGGTTAAAAAGATAATGTCAAAATGTTTTAATAACATCAATGATATGTTTTCTATCCTCAAAACAAACCCAGAAACTCGAATTGAGTGATTTTGAAAATTAAGGTTTATGCGAAAATTTGGGTATTTTAAAATGTGAATGATTTTGGTCAAAAAGGTTATTGTGTGATGTTCATGTTGTGTTGTATTAAAGATTTCCAGGTTCTATAACTACCCAGAAACACTGATTTACTCAAAATTAGGAATTAGGGTTTAAAGTTCTAAAGTTTGGGTATTTCTGATTCACCACGATTTAGATGTTATAACTCCGTTATTAGACTCTCATAACATCAATAACCTACCAGAATTGAATTGGTGCTAATCCTATGGTTAAAACTCTTATGCGTAATTCATAACCCTTAGGGTTTTGACCTACGCGTAAGTGTTTCTACGCCTAACTGTTTAAATGAGTAACTATGTTTAAATCTGTAATTGAATGAATGTTAAGTGTCAAAATTGATGTTATGATGTTTTATTTCAGGCTTGTTACTAGTAAAACTAAGAATCAAGGTCCTTGTTACTCTACGCATAAGGATTACCTTACGCGTAGGAAGTTATGCGTAAGAGAAATCCTACGCGTAACTACTACGCATAAGGTTCTACAATGGGACTACGCGTATCCTGTGAAGGATATGCGTAAACAGTGACTCTACGTATAAGGTCTACTCTTACGAGTAAGCCTTACGCGTAAGGTCTTTATACGCCTACGCGTAATCCCTACGCATAAGGCCCCCTTTCCTACGCGTAACTTTTCTTACGCGTAAGTTAGGATCCTACGCGTAAGCTTTCGTCTACGCGTATATCATTTTTGTTTACGCTTAACTTTGCCAAATCTACGCCTAAGCCTTGATTGACCTTCATTATGAATTGTTACGTGTACAAACTTGTAAATAAACTAATCATAACGTCACGAATCCAATAATGTCACTAATAAACTTAATCGTTTGATATGTTGTAAACTATAAGTGATAACATAAACTTTAAAACTTAAAGTTAACTAACTCACGAAACATTTCACGACGTCATTAGACTATTGGACAAACAAGTGACTTAGGACTCGTAACAATCATTGTCACTGTACATTCAATAACTAGACAATAAAACCTTCTGTTGACTAACATTATGTCTTTCGATATGTTGGTTCTTTTGGCTAATGTTATTTCAGATCACGACATGGCTGCTCAAATGAATGTGGATGCACCTGAGGTTCTCACTATTGCTGATATCTTCCCAAATGGCTATCCGAGAAAGATTGGAAAGAATAACCTTAGGGTTGACTTTGAAACCCTCACATGCTCAGAATCTTCTTGTCTCATTGCTGTGGATATTCTAAGGAATCATCCATACCAGAACATGCTCTCACACTCTGCAACTGTACCGGAAATCTACATTCAGCAATTCTGGAATTCTATGCAGAGGATCACAGGTCAAAGTGCTGTGACAGTGACACTTAACCACAAACAAGTCACCATCACTCATGCAGACTTACGGGCTGTTCTTCTCATTCCTGAAATCGAGCCAACTGACTTCTTTGCCACACCTACCGAAGAGACAGTGCTACAATTTCTTCTTGACATTGGCTATGATGAAGCCTCGGGGGTTGTTACTAAGCATTCTCACATGGAGCTTAAGAACATTCCTCAACCGTGGAGAACCCTCTACATCATCATTACCAAGTCTGTTTCTGGTCGTGACGAGCATCCAAAGCTCATGGAACTGCAAATCTTCTGGTCTTTGATCAATAAGAAGGACATCGAAATCGAAGCACTGATATGGGAGGACATGATGCTATTTCACAAGAAGCTTAGCTCAAAGATTCCCTATGTCAGATACACAAAGCTTTTGATCCAGAGAGCACTTGGACTCAATCCTGATATTCCACAGAGGCTCAATGACCCCGATAATCATGACTTGTTGTCCGAACCTATCCTTTCTATCAGAATCAAGGAATCGACAACTAAGAAGCAGGGTGCTGTATTACCTGATCACCTTCTGTCTAAAGAAATCAAAAAGCTCGAGAAATACAAAAGGTATCTAGTTGCAGTAAAAGAAGGTAAAGTTGGTCATCTTGATGAAAAACCTTCAGGGACTCCTACTCGGAGAACCAGAAAAGGAAGTGCTGGAAGTGCAGTAAGTTCTAAAAGTCATAGGAAGTTTCCCAAGAGGAATCCTCCTCGTAAAAGGACTGTTCCCTCTAAGGAAGCTACTCCCATCCCAATCCCTAAACCCGAACCGCAAAGAAAGCTTTTGGACGAAAGCTCTGAAGGTACTGACATAGATGAAGAGATTACCTTCTCTGAAACTGCAAAGGATGACAATCCTTCCGTACCAAAACCTCCAAGTCCTCAAGCTGATAAAGGAAAAGAGAAGACTCCCGCACTTGTGCCCTATGATGAGAGCTCTGAAGAAGAAGAAGAGCTACTGGATCAATCCTACAGGAAGAAGCTTAAATTCGTCAGTCACCTTCAAAAAGCTGAAGAATTTGCAAAAGACCAAATGGGTGGCCCCGGAGGATCAAGTGGTGCTGCCCACTCTTCACCAGGTCCTGATGCGGTTAATCGACCCGATAAGGGATCTGGTGCCACCACTCTTGTGCAACAAAAAAAGCTTGTGGAGGATACTATCGAATATGAGTTTGAGAAAACTGAACTGAGAAGTCTAAGAAAGATAAAGATGTTGATTATGACAAACTGCTTCTGGAAAGTCCTACACGATCACAGAAGGAAACTTCTGAACCACCCAAGGACCCCGAGTCTCCTCACGTCTCATCCTCATCGGATTCTTCTTCTCATTCATCACCACCACCATCAAAGAGATCAACCAAATCATCATCCAAATCAGTAAAGAAACCACCTCGTTCTTGGATATCTCATGCTCATAAACGAATTGGGAATGCTGTCAAACAAATCAGAAAGAAAGACATTCTCCAAAAGAAGTTGAATTTCTTTGCTGATCACATACAACATCTGTATGACGAGCATGAAAAGATGAAAGAAGAAAGGAAGTTTATTCAGGAATTCATGAAAAGTCATCGTCAAGAGGAACTGAACGAAATGATCGAAGGTTACACTAACAAGTACCTTCAGGATATCGTTCCTAAAGTCACAAAGGAGATGTTTACCAGACAACTATATCCGAATCTTATGCAGATAGCCAAGCAAACTATCAGATCAACACCTTTAACCGTCACAATCAATCCATCTGATCCTGTAGTTTTCTCGGATAATGAATTGGTGGCCAAACTTGTCACACAAATGTCCACACGATCAGGGACATTTACTTCTGAGGAAGGAAAGCTGTTTCAAGCATTGCTGGACTTCCAACTCAAAGAAGCATGTAGATTCGAAGCAGAAAAGTCTAAACGTCCTAGAGACGATGAAGACAAGGATCAAGATAAGCATGATAAAGCTAAACGTCAGAAGAAGTCTGGTGAATCATCTTCTATGTTACCTCCTCTCCAACGGACTCCTACTCAACAAAGGTCTCCTCCTCGTGCCTCTACATATAAACCTCAGGACGATTCCGAGTTACCACCCCTGACTTAGAAACCGCTGATTACTTTGAGTATACGGGTGGTGACGATGAAGAGGTCCTTGAGCCCCTACAACAACCCACCTCTCCCAAACAAGTTCAGAAACCAGAATCATCATCTAGGCCTTCGAAAAAGAAGAAGAAGAAGGCACCCATGGTGGACGTCGTATCATGGCTAGATGACGATAAAACTGAAGAATTTGAATGGTTCTCTACTCTTGTTAACAACACTCCCTACCCTGAAGAAGGTCAGGATTTGGTAGACGGTAATACATTGGAGCATACAAAACTTTTACAAGAAAAGTTCCAGGTGAAGAAGATGACGAAATCCGAGTTGAGGCGAATCAAGAATGAAGCTTTTCAACTGTGGAAAGATAGCTCAGAAAGTGCCATCGAGGTCGAGTATTACCTTGAAAACATTGCTCGAGCTATGTCTAACAACATGGATTGGCTCAACCCAGAAGCAAACATCGACTTCACCAAATGGGACAACCCTCCATACTACACCGACTGGTCAAAACCTCTACCAACAATTGGCCAACCAGATGAACCTGGGATCCCATTCAGATATTTCTTCAACAAAGACCTGGAATTTCTTCTACATGGTGGCGATGGTTCAAGGAAATACGCTACATCGTTGACACTTCCATTCCCAGCAGCTATATACTCGAACTGCATAGCCATCAAGGAACGTGCCAATCACTTTTTCTCTGAAAAAGTGGAAGCATACGACTGAGATGCAATGTACGGGATTCATCATTGGCCAGAACGCCGAAGAATCTACTACAGAAGCTGTCAAGTTCAGAAGTCTCAACATGCGGTGTTCAGTACTAAGGATATCGTTGCCATCAAACATGTTGTTCTGTCATCTAAGTGGGACTACACCTTCCTAAAGAATATCGTAGTCAAACGACAAGATGAAAGGGATTATGCTTTCTCTGAAGCTGGCTTTGAGAATTTGTCTATCAACGACATAGAAGACATGTACCTTGCCAAAGTACAAGGTCGCATGAGACAATTTTCAACCAAAGTACAACGTGAATTCATCAAGTCATTGCTCATCTTCATCAGACGCATAGTCATCAAAGAACGTGTTGAAGATCTTCAGCTAGCAGTTGAATCTTATCAGACCCGTGTCAACTTCACACCACCTCAGCTAGATCTTCCCGACCTCAACCAGCTCTCACAATATACACTCATCAGCAAACCTTTCGGCATCGTTTACCGCAGTGAACTTCAAAGAAATTGCTTAATGGCGTGTAGTGAACTTCACAAGTTTGGGGATCACACTTTAAAGATGGTTAGGGACGGATTAGCCTATAGGTTGAAGGACATACGTCACAAGATTGGGTCTCCTAAGCGATGGAATTCTCAGGATCGAAGGGATGTGAGGAGGATCATCAGAATGATTGATGAAAGGTTGTTTCGAAGGGATCAGTTCAGAACATTGGAAAGCTTTGTTGGTGGTCGACCCAGGATTAACATCACCGGCTATCAACGCCCTGTTCGCACTCCTGGCGACATCACTGGACTTCCTGGTACCCCTTGAATTGTTTCCTTCATTATAAATTTGGATGTGTGATTATTTATGCAAATGGCTTGTGCACACATAACAGTGTACAACCCGTAATTTACAAGAAAGGACCCTGTGGTACGCTTCAGTGCCACAATCCTTATAAAAGAAGCGAAAGCTTCTTATTTTTGAGTAAAACCTATCAAACCTTTCATTTTTCAAGGTTTTGCTCAAAAGAACAAGTACTTCCCCCATATGATTTTCAAAACCTCAACCGTTTATATCACTTGTTGAGGGGGAGTATTTGAATTAAAACTTTGTTCACAAATTGTTCATAGTGGTCCTCTTCCTGCAACACTCGAAATGGTCATATTTATTGTCAACATTTCAAAAATAACATTTTATATGCCATTTTTGAGGGGGAGAAAATTGTGTGATAAGAAATATGTTGTGCAAAATGCAAATGAATATGTGTATTTCAGACTTAACCAACGAATTGACGGTACTAAACTGTTAGTAACTCAAAAAGACTTGTCCTGGACGGGTAATAATTTCAAGCTAGTTCGCTAGTAATGTAAACGTGTCTCGCAAAGGACTTGTCCAAGTAGAAAGTACCATTCGAGACACTCTTGGTAGACATGAATTCTGACGGGTATGACAACCTTTCGAGGTTTGTCTACACCTTCAAGGTAGTTATTAGAGCTAGTTGTCACCTAAAAGCTGACAATGTAACTCTTTAACTATGCAACGTAACCGTGTCTCGCGGGGGATTGTCTATCTCCAGTGGATCAATTCAAAATGTGCGCACTCTTTCCTCACTGTGCATTTAAACCATTAAAACTCTTAAGCACATGTGGAGAGATTCTTCACAACTGTGTTTTTAATGGCAACATAGGTTAGTCATGGAGTTATAAGGTGACTAAGGTTAGGAATAACCGTCCTATGATCCGCCAGAGCCGGAGGGATCTACCCAAGGACATCACAAATAGTTAGTACTTAGAAGTCCTTAGGTATGATTATAAAAAGGAGAAAATGAGAATCGGAGAAAGAAGGAGTTGAAGAATCAAAAAGAAATGTAAAGAAAAGGGTGAAAAGAAATAGCCCTCCAGATTATTCAACTTAGGGCAGACACCGGGTTCAATTCATATGCTACTGGTTGTCACTTAGTGACGCCGGTATTGAAGATTAAAAGTTGTCATGGATCCAGTGACGCATGCACTAAACCTTCTTAGCCACTCAAGTTTCTCTCAACAGAAGCTTGTTTCATTCTCACAGGGAACCCTACGTAAACTATTGGCCTTATCTTAGAGATCGCTGGTATTGAAGAAGGAGACCCTCTCCCTAGTCTCCGCTCAGGAAAACCAAAAACGCACTATTGAGTCTAGAGCCACGAGATTCATCAAAAGATCTCTTAGGTACACTTGACATTTTATCACTTGACGTTCAACAATAAGAATTTCAGTGGTACATTATCGAGTCCTTCACAGATCTTAGCAATCTGTCGAGAACATTTATGAGAGGTTCACATCTGTGATCCTCAGTGATTGAATGGAAACTCCTGCCAGGGTCAACATCAAACAGCCCTGACAGCAGGTCACTTTGGTAACTCCCCGTGGATTACGCGTAGTGTGTCTCAAACGGTCTACAGTCATGAGGTGATGCTTCGGTGTACCTCAGCGACTCATCTGAACTGTAGATGTACTTTGGTACATCGCGTTATCTCACTTGTGGGACTCCAGTTCAGGAACGGCCTTTGTAAGAATTAGAGTTGTGTTTTCACACTATGCTGTTAACACTCTCGAAGTTCAAACTTGTAAGTGCCGGAATCCGCTTATTACTAACCGTTTGAAATGTTTTCTTCTTATGGAAGCTCCGGAGCGGGATGATCGTGCTGATTCTTCTCATGCTCACGCCAACATCATCACTAATGGAAGTTCTATCCAAAAGCAACACAACAGTCAGAATGATTCTTCGTTAAACCAAAGAATCTACAAAGTTAAAGACTTAAAGAACTTCATCAGTATTGAATTCCAACTTCAAAGAGCGTGTGAGCATGTTGAAGAATGACATGGAGACACTGGAGCAGCGAAGCAGACCTGAGGCAGACTTGATGCAGACAACAACATACTATCACTTTCACCACAAAGAACAATGATCATAGAACAAAGTTAAAGATGACGTCAAAGCATAACTGTTCAAAGAAGACAATTTCTCTACACTAGGGAGATTGTTCAAATCAAGGCAATTCTTCTCACAAGAAAGAAGAATGTTAGAAGACGTCAAGAGCTACTATTACATCAACGCCTTCATCGTTCATCACCAACACTTGAGGGGGAGATTGTTGGAATCACTCCTAAACCATAATCAAGTGTTTGTAATTAATATGTAATAGTTAGCTTTATTATGGCCTTTATGTTTGTTATTAGCCTTAAGCTTATGTAGAAGGCCCATGAGCTTAGGCCCAAGCCCATTAAAGAAAGGATGGAAACTAGGAGTGTTGCCCTAGCTTTCCTCCTATAAATACTCTATGTAAACCTTCATTTGAAGGTTGGTTGTTCAAGTTTTCTTTCATTCACATCCTACGAGTAAACCGTATTACTATTATCGTGTGTATATGTTTGTTTACTTGTTCAATTGCCTTATCTCTTTCTATATTACTTGTGTTTGTAAAACTAGTGACCTAACACGTAGGATAACTCGTAATTTTGATTTTGCTCTAAGATGTTTCTAAACCAGTTTTTGTGTGATGAAATAGCTTCAAGATCACCAAATAACACAAGAATGTGAAATTTGATAAGCCAAACCTTCTAAAACAGTTACGCGTAGAACTACACCCACGAATAAAAACTAGTTCAAAAACAATGATAGACGCATAAAGTTCCAAACTTTTTGCCAAAAAATGTTAGTTTAACACCTTATAACGTTGAAAGGACAAGAATCTTGGATTAAAAGTGAAAAAAATACGTTTTTGATCAAGCCAAAAGTAGGGATACGCAAGTTATGCGTGAGACCAAAACTCACTTCAAACAATACGTTCACTCAACTATTAGGCGATTGATACCACTGTTAGGTCACTAGTTTTACAAACACAAGTAATATAGAAAGAGATAAGGCGATTGAACAAGATCTAACACACACACACACGATATTAAGGACGGTTATGCGTAAGGCATGAGTGAAAGAGAATAACTTGAACAACCAACCTTCAAATGAAGGTTTACAAGAGTATTTATAGGAGGAAAGCTAGGGCAACACTCCTAGTTTCCATCCTTTCTTTAATGGGCTTGGGCCTAAGCTCATGGGCCTTCTACATAAGCTTAAGGCTAATTACAAACATAAAGGCCATAATAAAGCTAACTATTACATATTAATTACTAACACTTGATTATGGTTTAGGAGTGATTCCAACAAAATGAAACTGAGTTAGATGTAATAGAATGAGAGAATGTATGTGTTTTATGCTAAGAAAGGATGAGAAAACAACTTGGGTTGGCTTGCTATTTATAGGCCAAATGAACAGCAGTGGCCACGGACCACAGAACCAAAGAAAAGGGTTCCGCTCTTGTTATTTGTTGGTTCCGTTGGTCTGACAGTAAAGATCACAAAAATCTTTCCAAGATCACCCAAATCTAACCAAGATCATATAAGATATGTAGAGTCCAAATCTAAACAAAATATTCTATGAAATCTTCTAAAGATTTCCAATGTGATGCAAGCAAAGATGTAATATGTTGTTTTCTATTTTAGAATTAATATGTTAAAAGTAAATACATATGTAATGTTGTGTTTAAGAAACTAAAACATACTTGTTCTAAAAATGTTGATGCATATTATGGTTTATAAAGATATCAAAGTTAATTGATACATAACTAATCAAAATGTGATAAGATGTAAATACTTAAGTGATGAAGACTTTATTTAAGGAAAGTTTGTTTTAATATCTATTAATCTTGACAAGCTTTATGCTTTACAAAAATGAAATTTACTTTTGTCGTTAACAAAACTAGGTAAAGATCACAAAACATAAATAACGTTTAATGACGATATTTGTATTAACAATCTCCCCATTTTTGTTGAGGACAAAACATAAATTTTATTTTTATCATAGATGTAAAGTTGTACAAGAGTTATAAAAATATGAGATTAATTTGAACCTGGAAGAACTAGATAGTTAGATAAAGTTGACAGTAAGAAGCTTATTTTATCTTATGACTAGTTTATCCAATTATTTGGTTTTTAACAATTTTGACTTTTTGAAAGTCAAAGCATGATATTGACTTTTTGAAAGTCAATGGTAAAGTTCAATAATATTCTCCCCCTTTTTTTCGAAACAAAAAGAAGAGGCGAGGCGAAATGTGCAATGAGCCCGAGCCATTTTCTCCCATTGGCCAATGCTCCCCCTTAATTGGGTGCCAAGAGAATGATACAAGGATTGTGAAAAGCTACAAAAGAAATGTTAGTAACAATCATCATCACAATTATACAAGTCATACCAACTAACAAGTAATAACCAACAACCATATAAAAAACATCATTCATTTGTTAAATTTTTTATGACTTTAGAAGTCATAAAATGGAACACAATGGATGTGTTGATACATAAAGAAATCCTAAAAATTAGAAAAATAACTTAAAAAAATCCTAGAAAATAAAAAAAAAACATAGAAATTTAAAAATATCCTAAAGAAATATCTAGAACCATCCTATTGAGGAGGTGGGTGAGAAAGAGCGTTGATACGCTCAAGGATGTGATTGAGGATGAACCTCATCTCATCTTGTAACTCGTGAACCGTGATCCGGGTCCGTTCGCTAAGATGGGGGTGCACTCACAATTTAAGCAACTGTGTCTAGGTGAGAAAGTAGGATCATTACTAGGTGGTGGTGGATTGGTGGAAGTGTTATTGGTGTTTGATGGAGTGATGAGGGAGGAAAGCAAAGCATTTTGCATTTGCATAGCCTCACTTGGGTGAGAATCCACCATATTGGAGAAGTTTTGGAAGTTTTTTAGTTGGGCTTGTATCTCCGCATGGGATTGTGGGTGATCTTCCCACATAGATTCATCAAAGTCATCGATATGAGGAGACAAGGATGTAGGTGGTAGGGCATGGTCTCCATATAATGGTCCATGAATGTCATTATGGATTGGGTGGAAGAGACGAGGCCTAGGTTCCAAAGGGGCGTTTGGTTCAAATGATGGTCGTGGTGGTTCATGAGCGATTCGCTCAATGGTACCAAATGATGGAAGTGGAGGTGGATTTGTGGGCCTAGGAGGCAGGTCTTCTAAGTATTCTAAGAATGGGTTTGGAGATGTTGGTGGAGTTGATAATAGCTCTAAAGGTAATAGCTTTGGAGATTTTGGTGGTGATGGTGATTTAGATGTTTGGATTAGAGCCGGTGGTGGGGAGGTGACAATTGGTGTATTAGTAGGTGGTGGAGTGGTGATGATAATAGGTGATTTTTGAGGTGGTGTTGGAGTACTTAGAGTAAGGAAGTTTTCATCTCTTATTGGGGATGAAATGGTTAGAGGTGATGATTCAGAGGAGGAGCTAAGGTTTACGAAACAACAAGGTCTAACACTTATTCATGCGGTTTTTTTACATGGTTTGTTTGATGGGGATGATGTGGATGACTTTGTCATTTTTTCTTAAGCTTGTTCTAAGAGAAGATGAAAGGAATTGTTGACGTGTGAGGATGATGATCTTTGAGGTTCTTAATTTATAGGATCATGAGATTATGGAGAATTGTGTTTGATTTGATGTTAAGCCATACAAGTGAAGTGGTTTCTAATGATTTGGAAGATTTTTAATGCATGTCATATCATCTAAGTAAATCCATACAAGAAGGTTTGAGTAAAAAGACCAAGATATGCAATAAATGGGTCCTAATGATTGCAAAATCTTGAAGTTCAGATCATCCACGGATTTCAAGGAACCAAAATTTTGGTTCCTTCCTTTATGAAAAAGGGTTCCTTGGGTTAATTTTGGGAATTTTTAAATTTTGGTGGGAAATATATATCCTATATGTCTAAGTAAGTTAAACTAGTTCTAATATGAATAGAAAGTAGTAAAAAGTATCCTAGAAACAAATTTTGGTAAATAAGAATGCGGGAATGAGCAAAATTCAGCAACTTACCTAGGGATCCCACGGTACCAAACATTTACACGGACGGATCCCAATTTTTGGGTCTGTCTGGTCCACCAGTGCAGAAACGGCGACACCAAAAAATATAACGTATGGAACCAAAAATTTGGATCCGTCTGATCCGTCCAGTGCAGAATTTTGGACAGTGTCATTTTTTGACCCCCAAGGACTTTTCCGAATCCTGAAACTTTTCTTAAAACATATGGAGATAATTAGTTCTAGTTAAGAACAAGAAATAACGCACATATAAACATAAGGGGGCATGTATTTTCAACAAGGGTTATTGATTTTCACTAAAAAGTGAAAACGGGTAAAATTTGATAACATCCGTATGTTATCCCCCTGCATGAAAAAGTTAGTACACATCAATGTTTTAAGTTAGTTTATCATCCTAGGAAGCGAAAACACACAAATAATATCATACAATATTGTTTTTGTCTTGTACTAAACACTCAACTCACTTATCCCTTGTAAATCTTGGTCATCATCCTACCAAGGCATTTGAACATCCCCTTGGTTTGCTTGAACTCCTCCGTTGGGTTCTCCACTTCTGGAAGTGAGGCGTAGTACTCATGTGGTTGAAGCCTCGAGTTGGGAAGACCATCTTCGGAGCTATTTGGTGAGGATGAAGGAGTTTGAGGTTTTGGCCCTTTTCCCTTTGTCTTAGTCTTAGATACTCTTTCATCACTCAAAGGCACAAATATGTAAGGGATGAGTGGATAGTCTAGTTTCAACCCTCTAGGACTTGGCGGAATGGGTGCATAAGCTCTAAAAAGACGGGTAAGGAGCATCCCGTATGGAAGAGCAACGGAGCCTTGAGTAGGAATGTCTACCATCCTCCTAGCAATGTAGTATGCCAAGTTGAATGGTTGAAGAGTAGACAAGCTATAGAGCATGTAGCATAGGCAAGCATTGATGTGGTCTCGGTTTCCTATAGTGCTAATGACATTATCTCTAAGGAGTTCCTCCCACTTTTTGAAGTGAGGCTTAAGCTCATTGAGTTCCATACCATATGGATCTCGGTTGACTTCCTTTCCCGCTCGAGTGACACGGGTTGGTGCTACCCTATCAAGGAAGAGGTGCTCACGAATGACGTCCTTGTCGACCAAAGGAGTTTGGTAAGGAGGAGAGCGGTCACAAATTGCATCAAGGATGGTGAGTGACCACTTATCCGAGTATAGACAAGTACCAACACAAGGAATTCCTAACACTTGAGCGAATTGGTTGAGGGAAATGGTGTAGTCATTTTGGTTGATCTTAAATTTGAGAGCCATGAGATCATCCTGATTTGTTATGGAAACAAAACTAGCATAGAATTTTAGGACAAACCTAGGGCAATTTGGCTCGTCGATGTCAAGGAGACAATCGAAATTGATAGTGGCTAGTTCTTGACGGAGATTTGTTCCGTCAACAAAAGATGGATGAATTGTCCTACCCTCATGAAAATACCTTTTCTCTAGACTCTTAAAGATCTCAACTTGTTCTTTGGTAAAGCCCTTAGTTTTGTGGTGTAGAGGGATGTATCCAAGGGTATCTTTGTGATCGTAAAATTTTGCGGCTACCATGTTTGTTCCTAGGAGCAAGAAATTACAAGTTTTAGTAAAAATGAAAACTAAATTAGTGTTTTTGTTGTAGTGTGTGCCTATATACAAACAATGTGGAGTTGCGGTTATCTCGACTCATTTGATGCATAAAATAGTTTTTGTTTATAGTAGTGTTTGGTAAAATGCAAGAGATAACCCAAACGCTCCTAATTCAATGTGGCTTTGTTTAAATATACCCGGGAATGCATATTAGTTATTCATTACCTTTAGTATTCAAGAGACATTATGTAAGTGATGAAAATAACGTTTTTATTTGTATCAACAATGAACAATTGTTTTCCTACAAGTGAGAAGTTTTTCAAAATTTTGACATGGGGTTTTTAGTTTAATTAGGATAATGCCTTATGATATGTAACTTCTAACTAGTGGGAAACATGATTAGTTATGCAATTTGACAATGTAGTTCATAATTTGTGCAATTAGTTATGCAATTTAGCAATGTAGTTCATGTTTTGTGCAAGAATATATATAATCCCCATGTATTGGTTTTGTGCATAAATTAGAACCCTAGATTCAGAATTAAGAGAAGTAATGTAGTTAGGATACTTACAATGATGTTCTTGGCTGTGATTAGTTGAGGAAGAAACCTTAATTGTGAGTTAGGTGTGATTGTGGCTCGTTTGGTAAAGTGGGTTGTGAAGAAGAAGGTGGTTTGTATTTAAAAAATTTGCTACTGTTAACTCCACGAACCAGACGGACCCAAAAAATTGGTTTTGTCTTTGTTGTCGATTGGTACCGTGGGTACTGCAGCAAATTTTGCTAAATTGTTTTGTTTTGGTTATTCTAAAGTTTAGGCTATGTTTTAATTATATGTTTGGTTCCTTTAATCCTAAACCAAGTCTAAGAAGATTAAATGGTTCTCTTTTAAGAGGTTTAGTTAGGATGTCGGCAATGTTATCTTTGGAGGATACTTTCTCGAGTGAGATGTTTCCTTTTTGAACATTGTCGCAAAGAAAGTGATGGCGAATTTCAATATGTTTCGTTCGGGCATGTTGGACAGGATTTTTGCTGAGATCAATGGTTCCTTTGTTGTCACAAAGTATAGAGATGTCGTTGAGATGAATTCTGTAATCCACGAGAGCTTGTTTCATCCAAAGATCTTGTTGACATGCCTTTCCGGCTGAGACGTACTCGACTTCGGTAGTTGAGATAGCGAGAGCCGTTTGTTTCTTTGTGAACCATGAAGTGATACAATGTCCAACAAAATTACAAATACCACTTGTACTCGTTCTATCGACATAGTCACCGGCATGGTCTGAGTCAACATACACTATGGTTTCTACACCCGTTCCTTTGGGATACCATAATCCTAAACATGTAGTGCCTTTAAGGCATCTAAATATTCATTTCAAGGCTCCTAAGTGTGATGATTTAGGATCTTCTTGAAAGCGATCACATAGACAAACACTAAACATAATAGTCGGGTCTACTAGCCGTGAGATAAAGTAGGCTTACGATCATTCCTCTATATTTAGTGTTATCTATGGATTCACCTTCCTCATCCTTGGTAAGTTTTGTTTCCGAAGACATGGGTGTTTTAGTTGGTTTTGAGTCTTCAAGACCAATTTTTTTAAGCATATCCTTTATGTATTTAGATTGGTTAAAGAATATGCCATCTTCTAGTTGTTTAATTTGAAGTCCTAAAAAGAAGTTTAACTCACCCATCATAATCATCTCAAACTCTTCGTGCATGATTTTAGAAAAATCATCACATAGCTCTTGACAAGTTGATCCAAATATGATGTCATCAACATATATTTGAACTATGATAATGTGTGATTCCTTTTTCTTGGTAAAGAGTGTATTATCTACTAATCCCATGGTGTATTTGTGTTCAACTAAGAAAGTCTTAAGCCGATCGTACCAAGATTTTGGTGCTTGCTTAAGTCCGTATAATGCCTTTTTAAGTTTGAAAACATGATGAGATTTTTCAAAGTCGGTGAATCCGGGAGGTTGTACGACATATACTTATTCGTTAATGAACCCATTTAGAAATGCACTTTTAACATCCATTTGGAATAATTTAAAGTCATGAGCGCATGCATACGCAAGTAAGATTCTAATAGACTAAAGCCTAGCTACCGGTGCATAAGTTTCGCCGTAATCAATTCCTTCTTGTTGATTATAGCCTTGTGCTACACGCCTAGCTTTGTTTCTAGACACTACACCATTTCGTCCATTTTATTTCGAAAACCCATTTCATTCCAATTATAGTTTGATTTTTAGGTTTTGGAACTAATTTCCAAACATCATTTCTAACAAATTGGTTTAGCTCCTCTTGCATAGCAATTACCCAAGATTCGTCTTTTATTGTTTCGTTTATGTTTTTCGGTTCAATGGACGACACAAAACAAAAGTAGTTACTTTTATTTTGGGCTTGTGATCTTAGTGTTCTTTGGTTTAATTGTCCTATGATCTTTTCTAAGAGGTGACTTTTGGATTCTTTGATATTTATAATTTCTTTATTTAGTGGTTCATCTTCCTTGTCATTATCATTAATTTATTGACTTTCAATAAGTTGACTTTCAACTAAGTCATCATCTACCAAATGTGATGTCTTAGAGGGAGGTGGACTTTCGTCGAATGTTATGTTCAACGTTTCTTTGTTTAAAACTATGTATGCTTTGCTAGTTTGCGAGTAACCAAGAAACATACCTTCATAAGACTTTGGGTCAAATTTGGTGAGATAGTCTTTGGTATTTAGAATGAAACATTTACAACCAAACACTCTAAAATATCCTAAAGTATGCATTTTGCCTTCATATATTTCATAAGGTGTTTTGTTCAAGGAAGGACGTATTAAAACTCTATTTAAAATGTATGTGGAAGTGTCAACGGCATTAAACCAAAACTTTTGAGGTATGTTTTGTTCATTAAGCATTGTTCTACTCATTTCTTGAATAGTTCTATTCTTACGTTCTACAACCCCATTAGATTGGGGTGTTCGAGGAGCCGTATGTATTATACCATGTGTATCACAAAAGTTTCCAAATTGTGTTTCATTGTCGAACTCGCGACCATGATCCATTCGGATCGACACAATGTTAACACCTAGTTGATTTTGAATTTTCTTACTAAGTATTTCAAATTTATCAAAGGCTTCGTTTTTAGTTTTCAAAAACATTGTCCAAGTGAACCTTGAGTAATCATCTACTATGACCAAAGTGTAGAGGTTGCCTCCATAACTTCTTATAGCGGATGGACCAAACAAGTCCATATGCAAAAGCTCTAGACACTTAGATGTGGAAACCATGTTTTTAGCCTTATGGCTACTATGAATTTGTTTACCAATTTTGAAAGCATCGCAAAAGTGTTGGTCATATTTCAATTTGGGTAGGTTTCTAACTAGCTCTTTTGAGGATAGGTTTTGAATGAGTCTCATATTAGCGTGACCTAATCGTCTATGCCAAAGAGTAGAGTTATCATCTAAGGTTGTTATGCAAAGTTTGTCTTTGGATGTTCTATCTATTTTCATGACATATATATTATTTTTCCTAACTCCTTTAGCTATGGTGATACCATCTTTTAGTATTTTACTACCATTTTCTTCAAATAGTACTTTATACTTTTTATCACATAGTTGGCTAATACTAAGTAGATTAAATCCTAATCTATCAACATGAGCAAAATTTTCAATAGTTAAGGAGTTATGAGCGATCGTACATTTGCCAATGATTTTGCTTTTGAGATTGCTACCAAAAGTAACATTACCTCCGTCATACTCTTGGTATGTTGAGAAGAGACATTTGTTACCCGTCATGTGTCTTGAGTATCCACTATCTTTTATCCATTCATCAGGTTCTAAGCCAACTTTCAAGCATAACTATGACACAAATAACTCAAGCGTTTGGTCCCCAATATCTCATGGGTCCGTTTGGGTTAAACATACCATTTACTTGGTTCATGTATGGAAATGATGGGTAAGGGTTCCATGGCATGTAATTTGGAGTTTGATATGGTCTAGGGTAGTTTTGATTCCAACTGGTGTGTTGATAGTTTGGTTGTAAGTTGTAGTTGCTTTTGGGAAAGGGGCGTTTGGCGAAAGGTGTTTTAGGCCGTTGTTGAGTAGTTTTAGATCTAAATTCATTTTTAGCAAGCCCTACTCCGAATGTAACAGGAGGTTTTAGTTTAACAACATCCTTAGATTTCTTAGTTACCTTGACAAATTCACCACGGTCCATTTTGCAAACCTGCTGTCCTACTGCAGACACCACGAAACCAATTTTTTCAATGGACGGAACCAAATTTTTGGGTCCGTCTGGTCTGTGCTGTACTGTTGCAGTTGTGATAGTTTGTTTGTCTTTTTCGGCCATTTTGGTTTGACTACTTCGAATCATTACTTCGTCAAAACCTAATCCACTTGTATTTCCTGGTACTTTTTGAATTCTTACTATTTCATCAGCAAAAGAAATGTTTTTGTTAAATCTTTTAAATTTAGAGTTATGTTCGATGAGAACTTCATGTGTGAGTTTTAGCTTTTCTATTTCAAGACTAAACTCTTGACATGATTTACAACCATCGTCATTAGCCTTGCCTTTTTCTAGTCGTTTTGCTTTTTCTTTTAGCTCATAAACTTCGTTTTCTAAAAATTCCTTTTTGGTTTTTAAAAACTTGTTTTTAGTTATGATTTTTAAGCTAAGCTCGCACAGTTGATTATATTGTTGTTGCAAAGTGTCATCATCAATAGAAGAGTAAGATGAGTCGGAATGTACCTCATTTAATTCATGTGCCATGAGAACGATCTCATCCTTACTTGATTCTTCATCATCGTCACTTTCACACCAAGCACCGCTTACAAAAAGCTCGTTGAATTTTGCTTTTAGGTGGCTTGAGGCAATCTCCTATTAGATGACTTGTATCACCACATATAAAGCACTTCCTTTCACCTTTTCCCTTTTTGTCATCTCAGTCTTTCCGGAATGACTTCTTTTCATCTCGGGGTTGCCTTACGAACTTTCCTCTTCTTCTAAAAAACTTTTTGAAATCTCTTACGACCATGGCATACTCCTCATATTCACTATCCGAGCAAGATTCTTCATCATCACTAGATTCCGTTATTTCCTTTAGAGCAACAGATTTGACTTTCTCTCTTTTTCCTTTGATGATCTCCGAATCTTTTTCCATCACCATTTCGTGTACTTTGAGATTTCCAATTAGCTCGTCAAGTGACATTATTGAGAGATCTTTTGATTCCTCGATAGCCGTCTGATAACATCAAATAGTCCTGAATATTAAGTGTCAATTTCCCCCGATAATGCTCGTATTTTATATAATTTATATGGATTTACGCTTTTTTTCCTCTATATTTCACTTTCAGGTAAATTACGAGCATTGGAGCTAAAGAGACGCGGATTTGGAGAATTTAGTGAAGATATATGATAATATGCTCATTTTGAAGATGTTACGGCGTAACTCCTCTCTCACATTACGCCGTAACTGAACCGTGGCCCAGAAAACCAACTATACGGAAGATTACGGCATAACTCCATCCCAAGATTACACAGTAACTAATTAGGTCAAATGAGGTTCCGCGCCGCTGCAAACTACGACGTAACTAATTCCACAATTACGGCGTAACCATGATTTATTGAAGATACGGCGTAACTCATTCCTGATGTTACGCCGTAACCATCTTTTCCAGAGTAAATTACGAAGAAATGGATGTTACGGCGTAACTCTTAACTTAAGTTACGCCGTAACAAGATCTGGCCTATAAATACCGCTCAAATTCCATCATTTCTAATCATCCCATTTCACACACAACATCAGTGAATGTGAGTAGAAGTCAAAGGCAGATCTTGGGGAAGCATACGGAGCCATCTCCAAGGGAGAAATCACTCCCCTACGGTAAACATTAGCATTTTATCTTTTCTTTACTTTCAATTCATGTATTTCGTAATGTTAAACATTGAATCGATTGTTTTAGTTAATATGAGCGGCTAAGCACCTCTGGTGCTAGCCTAGTTATGATCTCCAGTGGAAGCCTTTGCTAATATGTTAGGACGAACTGACCAAATGCTGTCCTAGTGACTTTTACCCCCACTTCAAGTAATTGGAAGTAATTAAACGTAAACTTAACTTGATAGGATGAGTAACTAGGTTAGCACACTTCTCCCCTATTGATCACGACCATTGCCTTTACTTGCTTTTCTTATTTTCTTGTTTTAGTAGTTAATTAAATCATTTCAACCTTAAGATCTATTAAAATCTATGACACCTAGACTTAGTTAAAATCCGAACACATAGCTCTTGGGACGACCTCGATTTTACCGAAATACTACACTAAAACACGACCGGGTACACTGCCCGTTAGTGCATTAGGGTAGACCATAGGTATAACGAGATAATATAAATATTAAAAACTGGTCAGTAAAACCTGCATCAAGTTTTTGGCGCAGCTGCCGGGGAGTTATTAGGATTTTTATTAAGTCTTTCATTTTTGTTTGTTTTAAAATTTTCTCAATTTCTCACGATCTCTTTTCAAGTTTCAGGTACCATGGAAGTTGTTAACATTGATGACCTCATTCTTGAGGAATATTTGGCGTTAACAAGAGAAGAACAAGGGTCGGGGCTCGTAAGACCGGCGATTGGAGCTAATGTCCGTTTCGAGATTAAAGATCAATTTATGAGGGAGCTTCGTGCTAAACCTTTTTTCAGGAAACATGGACGAAGATGCGTATGAGCACGTTGAGAATGTCTTGTACATCTCAACCCTTTTCAACATTTCGGGTGTATCTCATGACGCTGTTATGCTAAGGGTGTTCCCCATGACTCTTACTGGGGGAGCAAGAAGATGGATTGAAAGATTGCCCGCCGGGGCAGGTGATACATGGGCTCTACTAAAAAAGCACTTCATCCAAAGATATTTTCCTGCGTTAAAGACATCTAATCAGCTCATGGAGATCCATAATTTCAAGCAAGATGACGATGAAACGTTGTATCAAGCCTGGGATAGATACAACGATCTCCTCAACAAGTGTCCTACACATGATCTAAAAAACCAGCAAAAGGTCAACATCTTTTACAAAGGAATCAACGTGACTACAAGACAGATGCTGGACTACCAAGGACCAATTCCAAGCTTGACCCCTAATCTTGCAATTGAAGCCATCCAAAAAATGGTCGACCATTCCCAAAAATGGCACGATGGGGGAAGCAAAAGGAACCAAGGCGGAAATCTTGATGGAATTGCCGCCATCACTAGCAAAATTGAAAATCTTGGTCGAGATATGCTCAAGCTTAGAGAAAGTGTTCATGCCATCCAAGTAGGTTGCGAAAGCTATGGAGGAGGACATCTCACCAAAAATTGTCCTCACAATAGCGAAGATAGCACGATCAAAGAAGCTAAATATGGAGAAAATCGACCATTTTATGGGGAAAATCAGAATAGTAATGGCTATCGTGGAGGTTCTGCTGGAAATTACAATCGCGGGCCTTATGGAGAAAAAAGGCCCAACATTGAAGAGACCATAAACAAATTTCTGGAAACCTCAGCCCAAAGACAAAAGGAACAAGATGAATGACTAAAGGAATTCCAAGAAAACACTAATAGAAACCTCTCAAATCATGACACAACCCTAAAAAACCTTGAAACAATGGTGGAAAAGCTTAGTGAGAAGGTAAGAAAAAATAACACTAAACCGGAAGGGACAAAACCTATGATGGAATGCAAGGTCATCTTTTCTGATGAAGATTCAAAATTACAAGTCAATTCTCCCACCAATAATTCGGTTACGAGTGAAAACTCCTGCAACAGTGATCAGTTACGTCGTAACATTTCTGACGAGTTACGGCATAACTATGGTTTAGAAAACGATCGAGGCATTATGAAGAAGAAAGATATCGATGCAGATGACAAGAGTAAGTTACGCCGTAACCAAATATCAGAGTTAGGGCGTAACTGGGATACGTGGTCCGACAAATTTCTCGAGGTAGATGAATTAGGGACGCAGGTTATTAACGGATGGTCCAATGATATTAACTTATGCTCTCAATCTGCATCTAAAAGGAAGTATCACTGGTGTAAGAAAATCCCCGTGGCTAAGGGGGAATGGTACGATCTATGGGCTTCATGCAACCCTCGGAACGAAATTTGCGATGGAGGAATCAATAAGGATAGTGTCAAGGATAAAAAATTCATGTGGCATGCATATACTGATGATGGAAGGTTGGAAAAGCTCTAATTTGAAGAAGAGGAATAACCACCTATTAGGCACTGTTGCACCCCGATAATTATCATTGATGACGAGTCTACACGAGCATGGCCTACATGCAATCCTTTCCGCGAGTATTGCAACGGGGGTGGTAACATGAAAGACGAAGAATGGACATGCCCGCATGAGCTTGAAAGACATGATATTAAGTTTGGGGATTTATCCTTCGATGATTGGTATGCATTACAATTAGGGGAGGCCAAAATTAACCCAAATATGCTAAAGAAGCTCAAGATTGATTATGAGGAGCATTGTCTACAGAAAAAGCCCATAAATGATGATCTCTACTGCATGGAGGATCCCTCAAGTGACACCGGTGACGAGGTGACTCGGAGTCATTGGTGTGAAAAGATAAGAACACCTGGAGAAGCTTTTTGGGCATCTTGCAACCCGTATGATGAATGCAATGGAGGAAGCAGTATTAGGAGAATTGGGAAAGATGAATTCTTTTGGACCTCAACAAATGACGTAGAGAGAACTGAATTACCTTGGTTAGACAATCTAGGATTTGACAATTTGTTGAAAATCAAGTATGGGAAAGTCGATGCATTGACCAAGGAAAAGATCAGGAAGGAATATATGAGTAAAAAAGACCCGAGCGAAGAAATTCTCAACGACATAAGTGAAGTAACGGATGAAGATATCAAGGAGTCAACGAGAAATGAGAAAGAGGAATGCAAACGGGTACTAGTGGAAGATTTACTCGATGATGAATGGTTTAAAGGTACCCAGTCCGACGATGATGATATAGAAGGGATTTTGGATTACCTTGAACTACAAGGAGAAGATGGATTCACTGACCCCGACGATGAAGCATATGAGCAAAGAAGGTGCAAACTTCTTGGCATCCTGTATAAGAGGCCGCCACCGATTATAGCCGAAAAGTATGAGTTCACTAGATACCATTTGGGGCCGGCCGAAAAGTTTTGCAAAATTCGGAAGATCGAGACTAAAGAGTACCTCCGTACTGCTACAAATGTTGCTAGGGTCAGACATAATTTGATGAAGGACATTGAGGAAGTTGGCCAAGTCCAAAGGCCACCATAAAGCCCCGAGGCTTTGAGTCTAACTTAAAGACTCGTAAATAAAGAAAAGTGCTCTTTCGGGAGACAACCCGAATTATCCCTTTCATTTATTTTATTTCCATTTTTATTGGGTTTTATTTTTCTAACCATTTTTGCAGGAAAATGGAGAAATGTTGCTGTAGCATGTTGAACGGGGACCTGATCTGTCCACAGTTACGGCGTAACTCATTCTTATGGTTACGCCGTAACATAATTTTTGCAGTAGCTTCTTAGAGCATTAACCAATTCTGGTGTAATCCCATGCAACGATTACGCCGTAACTACACTCCTTTGTAGTTTTTAAATGAACTTTGTGGGTATGTTCTCTGTAAGCCCTCACGAGACTACACTCGTCCACTTGGGACACCAAGTGGTTTAAAAGGCTTGATGCATACGATAAATGCAACCGTGATTCCTACGAAAGTGAGTTATTTTTCTCTTTCATTTTTTCTTTTTCTTTTTTAGAATTATGCTTGTCGGTAGTGTGATTTCAGGGATTGAAGTTTTCTCATGGATGCTTATGCGAAGGCACGATTGATTTCGTGGGCCTTCTTTCTTTTTGAAGCAAATTTCAAGGAAGTTCTCGCTCTAATTCTACTTTTCTCTTCACCTTTATTTAACGCTTAGTACAAAAGGGACTTTGTACATCTCAAGTGGGGGGACGGGAATAGAATTGTCTCTTAAACTTTATTTTGCCCTCGTTTTTCTAGTTTATTTTGAAAAATTATGCCATTATTTTGACATGTTTTTCTTAACCTAACTAGATTAGACCTTAGCAGAGCACATTATAACCCTTGATATTATATGGTGAGATTAGCGTTATCTGTTTCCAAATTTTTACCCCAAATCCACCAAAATATGAGTGTGCCAGTAGCCTGTAAACTTAAGAACTTGGCCTTTACATCATTTCGAGACCATAGACGAGGTATGTTGAGTTAGCTCGATGTATTTGGACTTTTCAGTTTAAGAAGGCAGTATTATAGGATTATCACCCAAATAGCCTATAATTGTGTGTCTATAGATTAGTCACCTCGACTTCTCGACCCCCATGTTAAACCCTTTGTTGCACTCACCTTTAGTGCTAGATACCCCTAGATATACCCATCTGAGCCATTCCTTTCATTTTGTTCACCCAATATATTGTTTCGTTACACCCTTACACCTTAGCCTACCCTGTAGTCTTTATTTGTGATTGGGAAGTCATTATTTGCCTAAGTTCAAGGTTCCAGTGGAAAGGTTCAGGAATCACGCTTTCGTCGACGACATATTCTTAAAGATCATTGAATACCCCTCAAATTCTCTTATTGTTCATCTCAAGTGGGGGGATATTATGTTTAGTTGTTATGTTTTTTGAAAAAATGGAGTTGGAAATGTGCCCATCATGACGTCCTCTAATGGCACATCTACCTGGTATTATCATGATCCAGTTTTTTAACTTCAAAACTTGAACTTTGGGCGAACGGTAAGTGGTGATGACTTGGTTATAGATTTAGACTATCTGCTTGATTTTATTTTACACCAATTTTATCCCATGTCTTATCCTACCCTGTAGTCATGAAGCGTGTCTAGGTGATGCAGCGAGCAATCTTTGGTGTCTTGGCCATGGATTTGGTCATGTATAATTGATTTTGTCCACTTCGCTGTGACATGTTAGTAATGACAAATCACCCTTAACCTTTGTCGTGTCTGCCCATATTGCCTTCGAGAATTGTTTTGTCCTTAACTCTAGTGGTGGAAATTTGTGTAACTGCCAAGCTTATGATAGAATACATGCTATGACAGTGCGATGAGTAATCACCCCAAAATTGACACTTAGAATAGTTGAGAGATTTGAGTGTTTTGTTCCCATTTCGTGAGGTGTTCGGCTTTGTTTTATTCTAGCATAAGGGATTTGTAAACTTATATTTTCCAGATAACGGGAGATATCTTTTTAGGAATCTATCTAATAAGGTCTACTTGAGGGCAAATAGAGTTCAAGTGGGGGGATATTTGATGACATCAAATTGTCCTGAATATTAAGTGTCAATTCTCCCCAATAATGCTCGTATTTTATATCATTTATATGGATTTACGCTTGTTTTCCTCTATATTTCACTTTCAGGTAAATTACGAGTATTGGAGCTAAAGAGACGTGGATTTGGAGAATTTAGTAAAGATATATGACAGTATGCTCTTTTTGAAGATGTTACGGCCTAACTCCTCTCTCACATTACGCCGTAACAGAAGCGTGGCCCAGAAAACCAACTATACGGAGGATTACGGCGTAACTCCATCCCAAGATTACGCCGTAACTAATTAGGTCAAATGAGGTTCTGCGCCGCAGCAAGCTACGACGTAACTAATTTCACAATTACGGTGTAACCATGATTTATTGAAGATATGGCGTAACTCATTCCTGATGTTACGCCGTAACCAGATTTTCCAGAGCAAATTACGAAGAAATGGATGTTACGGCGTAGCTCTTAACTTAAGTTACACCGTAACAAGATCTGGCCTATAAATACCGCTCAAATTCCATCATTTCTAATCATCCCATTTCACACACAACATCAGTGAACGTGTGTAGATGTCAAAGGCAGATCTTAGGGAAGCATACGGAGCCATCTCCAAGGGAGAAATCACTCCCCTACGATAAGCATTAGCATTTTATCTTTTCTTTACTTTCAATTCATGTATTTCATAATGTTAAACATTGAATCGATTGTTTTAGTTAATATGAGCGGCTAAGCACCTCTGGTGCTAGCCTAGTTTTAAGATATTGGATTTCACATACACATCAAACCATAACACAAAGTGGGCGTATAAAGGTGAGTTCTAGAGAGAGAAAGTTAGAGGTTTAGGGAACTTAGTGAGAGAAAGAAAAGATCTTATTATGAGCTCCAACTCTCTACCTTGGAAGGTAGAGAGTATTTATAGTCTTACAATAAAACGCCACACAACGGGCTGTGGATCAGGCATACAGTGGGTAAAGACCCGTCCATCCTCCACGGTGTTACTAAACTAAATACTACTTAACTTAAATGAACTACGTATACGAGCTTTCTAACGATTACATATACTTGAGGTGACCGACTCTTTAATACCTGGAATTTCTAATTCCTAACAATCTCCCCATAAGGGAGGTCACCTCAAACATATACTAAAATTACATTGAATACAAACAGATATTACATTAATAATTGTTCTTGCATTCTTGATGTAGTACTTTGCTCCGAAGCTCGTAGTCATTGATTCCACTCATTGCATGTTTGGTTAATCCAAGTGGAGGTCTTTTACTGAATCCACGTGATAATAATTTTAAGCCAGCTTTTGAGATCATCAGCTAACAAAAATCTCTGAGACATCCATTGTGGTGTTGGTATTATGTGATGTTGTGACTTTCGGACCGACATGCTCACATTCTGGATCATGATATCTTCTCATCAGAGTAGCGGAAGCTTTCGTTGATTCATGATATTAGCAGCAGCGTAGCAGAAGCATGTAGTGAAAATATCAGAGTCATTGATGCACTAATCATGATTTCTTTTGAGATGAATGTGATAAATGAGCATGCGGCTATGGATTGACCGCTTCATTCTGATCCGCTGCAAACGTAGGACGTACCTGCATACAACAGTTAGCAATAAATCGCACGAAAGTGTCTTTGATCACTTTCGTTGAATTGAGGTACACGGCCCACGGTTCCCCGTTGATCAGTACAAGTACTGCCTGTGATCAGGTATAATTCCGAAGAATTTCCTTGCCAGGGTTTCGCAGCTGCTCTAGCTGTTCTCAAACCGGAACGTCTCAAAAAAGACAACACGGAGTGAGTGAACCAGCGAATAGAAATTCACTGATTGATGAAAAGATATTTGAAAAACAATCGTGTATTGCTCAATAGAAATTGTTTTTGCAATACAACGAAGGTTTTAATGAACATCAATTATCAATCATAAAACACCTTTTGATTTGAAATATCCGTACACGGTCGATTTGCTAAAGAAAAGAGTTTTTAAGCACAAAGACCGGTTTTTCAAAGGTATCCGTCAATCCATAACCTGAACCAGGATTGATTCAAAAGATTGAATCGCCCCATTGTTTCTGTTCAGTTGTCACATGGTTGATCTATTTGATAGATCTCACATGCCACCCACCAGGAGCTTGTTTGATGTTGGCTCCAAAAGGCTTTCCATCTTCATTGTGAGTATGTTAGCATATCACTCAGATGTTCTGGCAATACCACAAGGATAATGCGTAGGACTCAAGATAAAATCTCTCTTTCCACATTGTGTGAAGCAGAGAGTCTTCAATGAAAGTGTCCTAATGAGATTTATTGATGATCTCGTGGCTCTAGACTCAATATGTGCATATTTGGTTCCTGTGCCGGAGACTAGGGAGAGGGTCTCCTTCTTCAATATCAACAATCTTTAAGAGAAAGTAGATAGATTATGTAGGTTCCCCGAGAGAATGAAACAAGCCCTTTTAAGAGGAACTTGAGTGGTTTGGGAAGTTGTAGTGCAGTGCGTCACTGGGTCCATGACGTCTTGTCTTGAATAAATGGAGGGCTATTTCTTTTCACCCTTTTCTCATTCAATTCTTTTTCATTCTTCAACCCCTTCAATGCTTACCGAGACTTCATAGCAAGAACCTTGTTGGGTTTGTTCCAGTACTCGCTCTGTCTCAGTCCGCACTCTTCCCATATCTCATTTTTCTCCTTTTATCATCATACCTAAGGACTTCTACACTAACTAGTGGATTGTCCCTGGGTAGATCCCTCCGGTTCTGGCGGATCATGGGAACAAATACCTAACCTTATCATCCTTATATCACAATACATAAAGTAAATTTGGTCGGTCTATTTGGTATTGTTCATCTGCCATTTGAACCAATTGAAAACCATTAGAAAATCAATCCAGATACTTGTGATATATTATCAAAACATTTTGTACCTGAATTGTTTTTGATATTTTTAGAACAAGTGCTCCCCCTCAACATGTGCATCAAATGTTTGAAATCGTTTTGCACACGGAGGCAAGAGGAAGAATTAACTTCTTTGATTACCATTTTCTAAAAGATATCAGCCTCACTTCCCTTATCAAATCAATTAGATAAAGCATTTTGGGGAAGGATGAGATTTTCATAATTTTGCTCCCCCTCAATATGTGCCTCGAGATTTGAAAAGAGTTTTGCACATACTAGAGGGAACCTGCACATTGAGATAAGTGATCACGTTTCAAATAATAGGTTTAAAATAGATGCTCCCCCTCAACATGTGCATGGAAAATTTGAAATCGTTTGTCACATGTGGGAAGGAGAGCTTGTACATCCTTATAAATCCATTTACCGAATTATCAGTTTAAATCCAATTTAAATCACACATTCTCCCCCGATCACAATTATCAAATCATTTGAGATTTGTGATCTCTTATAGATTTAAATTGATTTTGAAAGCTTTTAAGGAGAATTGTGACTTGATTATGAAAGCGTTTTAACTGATAAGGATCGGATTTTAAGACTTTAAACTCCATTGATAAAACATGCATGCATATCTTTTGAAAAACAATTGAATGGCAAATAACTTTTTTAATTTAATTGAAATCATTATCCCCCTCAATCAATGACATAGGTTGTTGATTGAGAGATAGATATTTTGACAAATAAGTCCAGATGATTATCAAAAATAGAGTCCGGGTTATTTTT